>JAVJGG010000040.1:1838987-1856071 GCA_035590195.1 Aviceda cuculoides
GTCCCCCTAGCAACCCGTATGGGGAAAAATTCCTTTAACAGAAAAAAAACAGAAGAGTTTCTGAAACTCCAACACAATGAGAGTACATTTCCTAGCAGCAGCTACAGCTGGAGTCTAAAGATCTTTGGGTGTAAGGATTTGAGGTGCAGGTGTTGGAAGAGAAGGGAACAAATCAGCCAAGAATATTGTTATACTCAAGGTAACTGGAATCTGGATTGCAGGGACTGGGGAATGAAAGGGATTTGTGATGTGTTTGTGCTTGGGGTGGAGGGAGAGATGGGAAGCAGCATGTTTCTATAGGGAAACCAAATTATCATAGTTGTCAGTTGTGTCCACAGAGGGTCTTTTAGGACTTAGATCTCTCACCTTCACTCATTATGATCAAGATTGAAAACACCCTCACTAGCTAGTTTAACATAAAATTAAGAGGCTACTAAATCAAGCCAGACTGACCAAGAAGACACTCTGTAATTACCTATCTCCCAAAACAGAATTTCAATTATTAATCTGTATAGTTAAACACCTATTAATTTTGAGAGATGATGATGACTATGACATATGTTATCATATATGTGTTTGCATCACCTGAATTAAAAAAGATGTTTTAATAGTTGCTTACTGATACAGCACAAGTCACACCCTAAATGTATGGTTACCTTCCTTCTTTACACTGAAATCCAAAGCAGTTCCCAGAAGCAAATCTTCCAGATGGTATGTGACTGAATGAAGAGCTAAAAAAACCCTCATACACAACCAGGTCAGCCCCTGTGGAATATTCAGCTAAACATTGTTAACACGCAGGAGAAATCCATGACAGAATATCAAGATATTTTCCGTGATAATCACATGCTTTCATGACCATCAGAAATGCTGCTTGGCTTGATTTCTCATAGATCCTATGAGTTTTTTTCATCTTACCCTAAAATGACACTTAGGATGATTGCAATAAGGCTGTTGCTATATGCAGAACTGACTGATTAAGCCATTGGCACATTAGGAGAGCCACCTGAAAAACAGCAGCAGGTATTCTCTTTGCATGCATTTATACAGCCTTAAAAACACATTGATGATAGGTTTACACATCTCATTGACATATGGATCAATCAATACAAACTCAAAACAAGCATTACTAATAACCAACTTCTGTTATGACATATTGTGATAAACAGAGAGGCATGTAACCTATATTTTGTGCTACTTTCACCTTTCATCATCTCTCCATGTCTTATATATGTTTTAAACCAATAGTAAATGTTTTAATCCATAGACTATGAAGCTGTCAAGTACATAATATACAAATACTGGGGTTTGGTTTTTGGTTTTCCTTGATCAACTGTAAAAAAACTACAGCTATTTGTTAGCTAGCATAGTGGTATATATTATTCTCTAATAAGATAAAAAAAATCCATACAAGTGTGATTGTCCTTTGAGCACAACATAATGTGGTTACATTAGTGTTGTTTCGTTGTACCCACAAGTGTAATCATACAGTGATATACTTGTTCTTCATTTATATTAGAGCTATTTGCTATGAATTTGTGTGCTTACAAGTCCCATGTTTGTGAGTGAGTGATATTCTCTCTCTTTTTTAACACGGAGTCCTAATTTAAAGGGTGAAGTTGCAAGTGTCCTCTGGTGAATAGAACATTAATGAAGTATGTAGGGAATCATGTACAAATGACAGTGACTCCAGGGCTACATGCACACAGACAGCATGGCCCAGATCCATTCTACTTAGCTGCTTTAATGTACATGACTAAATTAAGAGCACGATTGCTGTAGGCTGTCTGCATTGTAAATGGAGAGAAGTGAGCAGTTTCAGATGGCAGTTTACTGAGTGTGAGATCTGAATCATGCTCTGAATGCGTGTCTCCCTCCCCACTGAACAGAACCTGGGGCAACTAGGTGTCCAATTTAGGACTAGATATTTAATGTTGAGATATTAGGTATGTTATATATTTTATGGTGGGAAGATCTTGGGCCAAGGTTACTACATGTTATTTAGATAGGACATAAGAATCAGCCTTCTGATAGAAACACACAGTCACACCTCTGACAGCAAGAGTCTAATTTAACTGGAAGAGAAAATAAGCCAGGTGGGAAGGAATAGCCATACATAATTTAAAAATACATGGCTGATGTCCCCTGGAGGAAATATAAAACTGTATTATACCATATCTTCTATGTGTTAGGAAAAAAACAGAGGTATGACAAGCAACATAATTTGGAATTTCAAATATATACATACCTTTGTGTGTCCTTCTCTGAGGATAAGGAGATTTTTTTAATAGCTTCACTGTGATACACATCTCACCATATAAGAGTCATCCCCTGAACAATTTTGCTTTTATGTTATTGCAAGGATCCTAAAGAAGGCATTTGAATATTGTAGGAATTTGAAGACTTAGCTTTGTACCTATGGCACAGCAATTTTTCTTTACCAGTTGGTGGATGTTCTTCACCCGGTTGCCCATGTATGAGCTGCCCATTTTCAGTGACCTTATTCAGCACATAACTGGAAATACGGAACTTCAAAGCAAATATGCCAGGGAAGAAGGTAGAGTGAAAGAAAATAAAGTATGACTTATTGCTACAAAGTGGTAATCCAAACTGTGCATGATGGTAAACTTGGACCCAGATCAGTTTCATATTTGACAGAATGGTGCCAAAATAATTTTTTGACATGAAGTCATATTGAGGTAATTCTTTAAAGACAAGGACAATTAGATTCACCTATGTGATCACATTGTTAATTGTACAAAGGAATTTCTGCTTCATTCCATGTTACATTAGAAGGCCTTCTATCCATCGTTTCCTTTTTATGGTTGTATGATATAAAATATGTTTGGAATTTCTTCCAACAAATTCTGTTAATTTACTTCATCTGAATGTCATCAGTATTTTTATGAATCTTGAGCTCACCTTCAGATGTTTGTTAACTTGCCAATGGCTTTATTGGCAGTTACATGAGGAAAAGGAATGCTAGGATTCAGCCGGTGCCAACTTTTCATGATTTCCTGGATTCTTAGTGGTCGACGGGTCCTGTTTCTCTGGAAAAAATACCCAAATGGTAAAACTTAAGTTTTATGCATGTGGGAGAAGGAGAATGGGAGTAGCTCATGCACAAACATACACACATAAATATACATATTCTTTGGCAGAACAGACACACAAAGAGAATTTTTCCACAGCAGCCCTTCTCATGCAATGTGTTTTATAACTGTAAAAATTTCTATTCATGAATGCATATATATCTCTCTGATATAAGCTCTGCCTATACAGCAGCCTGAGATGCATACAGATTCTTCATCTGCTCCAAAGGCTTCCTTGCAATTAGGACCTCTCTTAAATATCTTTCCTTTTTAAAAATTTTGAGGAATATCCTGTGGCATGATTCCAATATCCTTGATTTAGTACCTGTCTCTGAAGAGCTTATGTCACAACATAACAATCCTCTATCCAGATAGGAATAATCTCTTCACATCTCAAGAATACCTTGTGCTTTGGCTAGAAGGTGGCAACAATATAGTTTCTTTTAGGAAGAGGACACAGGTAAATGGGAAGGTGGTAATTCTTGACTGTCTGTGAAAGACACAGGTAGAAGCAGATTCTGATTCTGCCCAGATCACAAACTCTTAGATCAGTAAACCTAGTGTGTGCTATGTTGCCCCAGGAAATACTCCTGGATGTGATCTCAGTCAATAATTGAAATGTCTACACTGAATGATAACCTATGTATAGAACTCCACTCTATATTTACAGTATTACCCAAAGTCCCAATAGACTCCCAAGAAGTATTGAACTCTATTCAAAAAAATCAGTGCTGTTGACATCACCCTGCAGAATTTTTGGAATACCTTTATTCTGTTTGAGTGGGTTCCTCGCACTTTTTGCATCCAGATGAATATCACCAAGAATCAATTCATTATTCTGATTTTACCTGTCACTTGTACAGATTCCATATTGCTGAATTGTCCTGTGGCTTTTCCTCATCAAAGACCGAGCAAGTGGTAGAAAGCTTTGTGGAAGTGGCAGCACAAACTATGGTCCTTGTTTCTTTAAAACTGAGGAGTGTCTTAGAGCTGGTTAGAAAGGTCCTAAAGCTTACATATTATGGGACTGGCATTTATTGCCCCAGGCTGTCAGAGCTAGCAACACTACCATGGGATCTGGGTTGGAGCTGAAGTAAGATACCTGATGATAGAAATCTTAAGACTAGGAAGTAGTTACTATCACCTGTTCACACACGAAGACCAAGAGAATTCTCTGAAGACATAATTTTTGCAAATGCAAAAAGATACATAACCTTATGGACCCCTACCCATGAGCATGTATTCTTTGCCAAAAATACTTAGGAGGCTTCAACAGGCAAAGATTAGTACTTCAGTTCTGTCAGAGAGAGAGAGAGAGAGAGAGAGAACATATATATGTATAACACTTTTATAACTGTAGTACTCAGAATAGTAATGACAGAAAACATTTCATTTCTCATCCTAAGGAGCTGTGCATATTGGTTCTATGTTAACTCCTACTGAGGCAAATAGAGTAGCTTTTCTTTATTAAAAAAGAAACAACCTTCAATGAAAAATGGCATACTTTTGAAAAGCACAGGAGAGCATTGTAAAGCCTCTCTCTGACAGATGATACCTCTCATGATTTTTTCTAGAGCAGAAGAATTTGCTTTCAAAAGGATTCCATACAGCTTGATTATTTTTTAAGACAAGCAAGCATGGTATAGAGCAGTGACAAAATGTAAATTACACCTGACAGTTTAGTATCTGTTCTGCAAAATATCTGAGTGCTACCCACAGCAAGGTATCTGAAGTCAGAGATGTGCAAAAATCTTCCATGTGGCTTCATCAGGTACTGAATTATGAGCTATTCATGAGTAAATCATAGGGCAGCAAGCTTTGGGTAGATCTTGAAGTTCTTAATCATTAGTCCTTCAAGTTCTTAGTGCCAGTCATGAAAAACCACCATTGATATCCACAATGTTGACGCCAACAAAACTTTTCACATTCTTAAATTAAATATGTACTTTGGGCATAAGTATTATGCAAATAGTACAGTTAATGAAAGGAAAGTTAAACTTCAGAGGTTGCCTTGACAAAATAAACAGCCTGTGTTAAAAATTTAATTGAGCCAAGTACTTCTAGGTTCTGGTGCAGCTGTTCTCCATCATGAGACCTGAAATACCACCCTATGGAAACACACAGTAATTTCCTTCTGATATGTATAGCCAGGTTCTATACTGCAGAAAGAAGGAGGGATAGATGAGGTTATGCCCATATCTTGTCTTCATGTTTTATAAAGATGGTGCCAGGGCACATATTCAGCCTTGGGGGCTAGAAAATATTCCAAAACCCTACAACATACACAATGTCTTGAAAAGCAGATAGTATACAGTACTACAACAGAGCTGTAAGGATGGTCAGGGGCCTGAAGCTCATGTCATACAAGGGAAGGTCAAGGGAATTGTCTTTGTTCAAACTTAAGAGGAGAAAGTTCAGGGGAGATCTTACTGCCATGTACAACTATACAATGGAAAAGTGTGGAGAAGGGAAAGCCAAACTTTTCTCGGAGGTAAACAGTAATAACATAAGAAGCAACAGACGGAAGTTGCAAGGAAGAAAATCCTGAGTAGATATTAGAATTTCCTCCCTCTCCCCCCAAAATTAGTCAACCTTTGGAAGAAGTCAAATCTCCATCTTTGGCGATACTCAGAACTCAACTGGGCAAGACTATGAGCACCCTCTTTTAATTGAACCTGCTTTGAGTATGAGGTTGGACTGGATGGTCTCTGGAGGTTCCTTCCATATTGCATGATTCTGTAAGTCCTGGAGTAAATTATGCATACTAAGTGCACAGACTTTACATTAGAGAATAATATATGTGTGGGAGGGATCATCATAATAATCCTTTATCATCGTCTGTCCCCTTACTGAATATTCCTGTACTTTTCATTGGATATTCTGCAAAAGTCTGCTTTTTAGTACAGGTAACCTAGACCCTGAAGCCAGTAGCTATACTTCACACCAAATGATAATGTCCATTTCATTTATTCAAATAATAAAACAAATAGGAAATTGCTAAGTACACAGTTGCTAAGACATCAGTATAGTGGAGTCTAGTTACCCAGCAGCTTTAATTTAAACCAAACTGTTAGCTGTGATTCTCTCCTGTGCAATATATATTCCAGTACATTTTATTACACATTTGGTAATTCATTGTGTAGGTCCTTTTCCTTTTCCCATGCTAAATATTACTTTTTGTTTTTCTATAAATGTATGCATGCATGCATACATACATTTATACACATGTAATGGAGTACCATCTCCAGCTGCAAGCTATTCTTCAGAATATGTAGAATATCTGGCTACTACCTATGATATTACTAGATTTGGTTAACACACAAGCATTCTGGATTTTATATTCATAACCATACCCATTCAAGAATGTCATTAGCATTAATAAAATTTAGCTCATGTGTAGGGCTTGTACTGCCAGCTGCACAACTTTTCAAGTTAAGAGATGTCAGTAGCTGACACATTCATTTAACTTGCAGTTAATCAGTTCTGAGATTATATTGCATATATGTCATTTTTCCTCTAGCATGAACAGGGGAAAGATTGTCTGATGGCGCCAGAGCTAGTTCTGCCAAGGTTCATGCCAGAATAAAACTTCTGTACCACCAGACTAATTCTGAAAGAGTTTTATGGCTGGAGTATCATCAGAATGTTAGGAGAGGTCTAGGTTGGACTGGTAGATTCAGCTTCAAAATTCAAAGATAAGCTGGTACTTATTTCCCAGGCAGAGTCAAACAATACTTTGCCTTGATCATTTAGAGAATCAGCAGTATAGTTTACATTTTCTCTTGTACCCCTGTGCAGTGCCTTCTTTGACTCAGATATGCTTGTGGAGCAGGAGTAAGAGATAAAATGAGGTCTAAACTGAGATTTTTCATGAGTTTTTTAGAGTTCAGATTTCTATACGTTGCTTTTAAATCACTTAGCTCCTTCTCAAAACTCTGAAGTAGTTAAAAACAAAACAAAACAAAACACACAAACCAAAAAAACTCAAACCCTGAGCTGGTTTCTATAACATAAAAGTAGAAGATTCTGCCAAAAATTACATACTCTCATTAGGGATTTCTTCTTATTTGGACCGTAACAAGAATTTCAGAAAGACTTCTTTCAAATATGGGAAAAGTTAAAATAGCTTTTGAAATAGGACAGTGTTGAAGGCACAAAGGGAGAGTTTATATTCATCTCTTGTCTGTCTGGCTATCTTTGCTTCATATTTTGGCTGGACAGAATCTTCCAAATCAGTAAATCATTTCAGGATTTTTTATATCATATTAGCCACATCAAATGCTAAGATAGCACTACACAAACGACAAGGCTTTCATAAGATCCTTATGCAGGAGTAGCATGGCCCAAAGGGCCGTAAATAAATTTACTCAGTGCCAAAAATGGATGCAGGTCTAGGGGAAAAAAAGTCTTCCTCCTGGAATTTCATGTTTCCTTCCTGCTTGGAACATTATTATTCTTGGCTGAATATTTATGACTATTCTGCTGTACGTGGATGGATATATTGATGTACATGCAACTGAACTCGTCCTCAGAGGATAACATGCAGTCAAACACACAGACACTTTTCCTTTTGGCTTTACTTTTCCCATGTGATTAATTATCTTCATTATGCTGTGAGGCAAGATTGCTGCAAATAGATGGAACAAATGCAGTCATATCTGGAAAATCCCCACATTTCTGCAAACCAACAAGCCACAAGAAACTGACTAACATTGCTGTGCATGAATTTAAAAGGGTTGCCACTAAGTCCTGTGCCAATTTAATTTTTATTTGTGAAAAAATATATATTAATTTCATGTCAAAATGCAGAATTTTGACAGGATATTAGAATCACTACTCCCTGATCTTTCTTTTCCTCCATAACAAAGCATTTTAGATTGCAGAAGGGACAAAGCTCTCTGATTTAAATTACTTCAGTCCAGCTGTGGGAAAAGAGTTATGACAATTACAAATACCCATGGCTAGATGGGTACCATGACAAACAGCCTAGTTAACCTAATAAGGTTATTCGAAACACATGGCTTGATTTCAGTAAATACAGTCTCTTAGTACCAGAGCAAACTATTCTAATTTCATAAATCAAATACTGAGACTAGTTCATTATTCTAAAGATTTCCTGTGATATAATGCATTTATAGGTATATATTGTATGGACTATGCAAAACAGCTGAGAGCTTAGGTCCTCTACACAGAAAGTTGCATGTACTCTTTGTGGAGGTAAACTTGAAAAGATTTGCTTTGGCATAAGGCTCCTTTTTTATCTAACTGAATGAGACTTATCTTTTATTTCCACTATGGAATGTATTGTAAATTAATACTGCTTAAAACAAGCCTGTAAAAGAAAATAAAGTATTGTAATTATCTTTATGCTAACAGCACTTCATAAACTTCAGAGGTCTTCAGCATATACACACGCAGGCAACCAAAGCTTTTTATCACTAACTCACACATAAATATTTCCCAGATAGCTACAATAGACTATATGCACTGAAAGGTCACTGTAGATATGCCTTCCTCCTAAGTTATTTATCCTCTAGATCTGTAAGAGAAACCTAGAAAAACTTAAGTACTCTCAGAGATACTGTGCCTCTTAAAAGCTAGTCTGATTTTCATATTAATATAACTGAATTTGAGTGAGATTAATCTAATATCAAGAAGGAAAAGAAACCCTTCAGTACCGTAGTTGAAGTGAGATGCTGGACTGTCGATATAGTTGCAATATGGATGTGGGAACTGCACAGGAAAGCAGATATTCCTTTTTCTCATGATCTTCTGGACAGTTGGAAACTGGACTTTTCTCAGTGTTTTCATATATCTACATCAATAATATACTATGGCACATCTACTCATATTTCTAGTGATAGATCATCTATGCATGATGCTAACAAATACTGGGTTGTTTTTCACTGTAAGTATGTGATAATATAGCATAATATAAATGGAAAATAAGATAAAAGGACAGCTATTCCATGTCAGAACAAAGAGGTCCATCTAGCCGCCTCTCCTGTTTGCAACAGTAGAATGGATGATAATAGATGCCCAGAGAAGAGTAGATAGGCTGTAGCAGTATGTTCTTCAATGCCCCCCACAGTAGTTGGTGAGTTGGGAATTCCACAAGACAGATGAAGTGTCATAGCACTCACAGTTAATCACCATTGTGTTTAATAACCCTTGATGACTTTTTTTTCTCAGAAATATGTTTGGATTATTTTGAAATTTTTATCAGCCACATTTTTGTGTCAAAGACTAACTACACACATCGCACAACCTCATTTTCCCACTTTCATCCTGTCAATTTTTACTTTCATTACTCCCTAGTCCTTTTATTCAAAAAGGCAGTAAAGTGTTGATCTGTACTTGTTATACTATTCATGATTTTTATAGACATCTATCCCCAACTTAACTGTCCTTTTCCAGGCTGAACAGTTCTTTTTTTAAACTAGAGAGGACCAGAAATTTAGCCAGTGTTCAATTTAAGGGCACACATGTAAAGGTCTAATCTTCCTAGGAGATAGAAAAACCTACCTTTTTTTCTGTTTGTCTAGACATGAAAGCAATGAGGTTTTATTCCATTACCAGTGACCCTAAGCACTATTATAAAACAAAAATAAGAATAAACTTTACATTGGGTATAGTCTTACTAAAAAATTGTGTAGATTCAGGCAGTAATTTAGGCAGGAGCTGGGCAAGAGGTTAGTGAGTTTGTTCAAGCTTATAACTTCAAAAAAGCAAAATTCCTACCACAGCTAGTTCAAAACAAAATCCTGAACCAATCCTACTTTGTTTACAATGTTTCAGTTAACATTCAATAAATGGAAATTTGTTGAAAGCAGGAAATTGAATTTGCTAGGTTGAAAATTAATCACTAAAAATCATCAAACCAACTTCCTGCCTTATGAAAATGTCAGCTTTACACAAGTATGGGAAGTCTAGGACTTCCTTCAAGCAAACAAACAAAATTGCTTATAAGAAAAACCTGTTTTCACAGCAAGGCAAAAAAAACATGTTAGCCCTAACTAGCACTAAATACAAGAGCATATGCTGACATTTACTTTAAACAGAGATTCAGATGAGAAATAGCACAACTGAAATACGTTAAAATATGGTCTTATACAGACAATATATGACGATTAAAAAAAATGTTTTCCATATGAACTGTGTATCAAAATATTCATTAGTACATCCCTGGCCTTTCTTTACAGAGACCTTTCAGAATTTATTTTAATTTAAAGGACCTATGTTTTTCTAGAGCTTCTTACTCATGGCATTGCCAAACATTGAGATTTAGCAAGAACAGTGGCCTGCAGTCTAATAATTAGAATCATCTTCTATCAGTCTAGGATTTTTTTTTTTTTTTTTTTTTTGCCATTATATGGCTCTTATTAAAAAAATAAAAGCCATGATGTTTCCCATTTGCTGTTCGGTAGCAATTCCTCTCTTCCTAGGCAAGGTAGCAATCTGTCTCCATATGCCCCATAGGTTCTGTTCAGTCTCTAAATTCTCAGTTCTTAGTAGTCTGCTTGAAAATCTCTTTTTTCTCATCTTATGATGTCCCCAACACCCAGACTCATTCTGCTTTTGGAGTTTTAGCTGGTGTCGTCATGGTTTATAGACTTAAGGCTCTTTTGCCTCAACTAATTCATGAGTATTGATGCTGAAGACAGCATCATACTTTGCCATCATGTCAGGCCAAACAGTAATAGCCAAAGTTATTACTGAATTGTTAATGTGCTGTGGCTGCAAGTAATGTCAACAGGTCTCATGAGAGACAGCTTTCCGTATCTGCATTATGGTTCTGCAGATGGAAGGTAAGTGGGAGGCAGCTTTCTTACAGGTCCTCTTTAAGGGTTGTATAAATATAGATTTCAGCAGGACATAAGCAGCTGCCTATGATTAATTGGTGCTAGGTAAAAAAGCTCCCTAACTCATGGCATTTGGATTCTGTCTCTGATTTCAGGCTACAGAACGGACTTATGCCCACATATCTTTAAACCTTCCTTAGATTTGAGATATTTATAAATAGAATTTTGGCAAACATGTATTTTAAGCAGTCCAAAACAGTCATACTTGATACCATCAAAGTGAGATTATGGAGATATATTCAGGAGCATATATTCTCCTCACCAAGCTTCTCAGTACATATAAGCATCCAAGCTCTGGAGGAGTTTGGAAGCCTTCTTTTCTCTCCTGTGCTCATGAGTTGCCAGACTGTCAATGCTTGCTTTTTTTCAAATGTATAAACTCAGTGTGATATTGGTTTGAAGATAAACTTCTTACCCATAAGGTCATAATCTGGGCATTTAATTTTTTTTTAAAACTATTTATTTTTAATACAGCTGCTTGGTTTTCAAGTCAATGCTCATACCTTCTAGCAGTCAGCTGAGATTTAAAACACTTCTGATTTTATTTTAAATACATTTTATTTTAATTTCAGCAACAGCATCTGACTGGGACATGAGCTGTGTGATAAAACCATGCAATACATTTTCAGCTTACCAGGATCTCCAGACAAACAAAAGCTCCCCAACGCTTTTTGAAGAAACCTACTAGCTAGAAATATTTCAAAAGTCAAAGAATTATGAGCCAGGTTTGAAAGGGTATTTTTTTAGATTTCTTTAATACTCTTGAAGACTTCAACTAGGAATTTCAAATGGTTGTTAGACCCTTGTCCTCCTTAATTTTAAAGAGTTAACTGCCCAGTTTCTTGTGGGTAGCTCATTGAAGCACATGTGCGCACGCACGCACACACACACACACAAACACACACACACCTTAAAATCCTGGAATTTTACCTAAAACCAACTCATTCAATTTGTAATCATCTAGAGAAAGCTCTGTAACTTTGCAGATCTCTCTAGTTTTTCCACAGTCAGGGGAAAAGAAAACATCATACCACCTACAGACAACTTTGGGTGGTACTTTCTGAAGAAATCAATACAAGCCAGCCATGTGGTTTAGCTGTGTTTCCAATCAATGCAATGACAGGCACTTCAGCCTCTTTCTTTTATTTAAGGGAGGTGCTTGTAGTTCCTGGCTTCCACAGATTGAAACTGGATCACCATATTTTTACTCCTCTTTCTTTTAAAAACAATCTCTGTTTTTAACATTCTGTCAGCCTAGGCTGTAGCCTATTGCAGTCCATTCTTTCACATTTTCCCCAGGTGCTGGAATAATACCTATGGGTAAGAAATGACCCATGCAATCCCATGTAGCAGAGCACACAGTTTCTGCATAACTGCATCCTACCTTCATCTCCAACAAGACAGTGCCAGTTATACTCAATAAGCTGAGCAGATTTTTAACAGTCTGTGAGACAAACTGCAGCATCTCAGAGAAAACTAATTTAATCTTGCAGCATTCTTTTTGTTTGTTTTGTTTTGGCTTAACTTCGGCTCTGCTGATACTACTGAAACTACCACATTTAGAGCTAGGAATTTAAATACTAAATAAGGGGATGGCAGAGGATGTCAACAACAATAATTAAATGACTGACACATGGGGAGATGATGTAAATGCAGCTGATGAAACTGAGCTAGAAGGAAGCAGGATACTTTTACAAGTGTATGGGTAATGCACTTATAAAAGAGAACTGTCCTTTTCTGCAGGACTCATCCTTTCTCATGTTGCCTGACAAGATGCTTTAAAACGGACTTTAGAAATGTTAATTCTGCAAATAGCTATGTTAAAAACAAAGGACACTGGCACACCTCAGAGCACTCCAAATAATGGTTTGTCATATTGCTGTCAGATTTGAAGTAATCCATTATTTAGCATATGTATAACACTACCTTTTTAAAGATTGTTGGGATCCAGAAACTTTTCGTCCTAAGGCAACTCATGTGGCCCTGGAAACCTGATATTACATTTCAAACAGGCTTTCCCTGATGTAGAGATGTAAGCCAGATGAACTTTGGTGAACAAAAGCCTTTTCCTTTATGATAAGAAAACAACTGAAGGGACTAAAGGATTTATTTTATTAAATGGTACAGGCAAAAGTATTTTCTATTTTCCAAACTTCTGCATGGTTAGGATTTGAAATTACTCTGCCATCCTCTGATGATCCTCACTAAGACACTTTCAAATGGGAAAGAGAGGAAAAGATCCATGATGAAGAAAGTGTTTTTATTTAAAGCAATGCATACTAACTAATAAAAAAAGAAAATACCTTTCCCAGGCCTTCAAGGCTGAAATAAGACACATTGTATGTCATGGAAACTTTGCAGAAGACATTAGGATTAATTGCTGGGAGGTTATAGAGAAAAAAGTGTGAGAAAAAAATGATTTTTTTTTTTTATTCTATCTCTTTGAAAAACAGAAAGAATGTGAAAACAATCAGAAGTAGGACATGGAAGTCTTTGATTTTAAGTAAGCATCTGGCTAGAAAGAACCTAAGAAAATTTACAGCCTTTTACTAACAATTCTTTTGTCTTCCATGCTTTGGCAAGACAGTGAAGTTTGATGCCTGTGGAATTATGGTATCTCTTTGCTAAAGCTGCTTTCCTTACACATCTCAGCCATTATTCTTTAGCCCTGAGTGTGTATACCCTATGCTTTTATACTATTCTGCTATCCAGACCCCTTCTGACTTTACAGCTTGTTGTTTAACTTTTATTCCTTTTGTCTTCCAGTCAAACCCTCCGTTCTAATTCTGGTTCCTTTAACTGTCCTATGTTATTGCTGATCTAGGGCTGTTATGTATAAATAAATAAATTTTAAATTATACTCAATCTATGAGGATTTGACTAGAGAAAAAAGTTACTGTAGATAACATGGAATATAAATAAAAGTAAATAAAAGTCAATGTATCATTTGGATTCTGTCTCATATATACTATTGGCACAGTTTTCCATGGCTGGAAATGCTAAATCAACGAACCCTGGTACACTAATGGTATATTTGAGGTTGAAAACCTCATAATTAAACCCAGATATTACATCTTAAGAAGTTATTTCTATTATAATTCATAGTAGTAGGGAATAAAGAGACAGCCCCTTCACCTGTTGCTGATTATTATTCAGCAATGTTTATAAAGGAATTTCTGTATGCAGAAACTGTAATTTACTGCACAGAATTTCTTTCTCAGAAGCTTCCTTTTTGAACTCAGCATACTCAAAAAGGAAATGCATCTCTTTTAGAAAAATGTTATTACAAAAATTCATATTGCTGCCTCAGTAAACAAGCTGAGAATGGAGTTTGAAATTCCTTATTCTTCTGCATTGTCTAAAGAATCTCAAAATTAACAAGAAAAGATATGCTTTTTTTAGTTATACTTAACTGTCACTAAACTGGTAGCATGTACTTATTTCTGTAGAGCAAAGTCATCTTTGTTAATATGGCCATGAAAACCTTTATAACTCATGTAGAAAGAATTTTGACTAGAGAAATATTAATAGATAAAAAAGTAGGACTCACTTATCATCAAAAGATAAGAAGATGCTTATAGATGGAAAATAAAACCAATATAAAATTTGATCTTTCTCATAATGAAGGAAAATATATGTCAGGAATGACTGCTTACTGACAGATTCCTCACTTCACATTGTATTAAACCATGCAAACTGGGGATGCAGCTAAAAGATAATGTATGCATGTAATTCCTGGGTTCAAGATAAAGATATGTGTGACCAAATGCAAAACAAATTCTAACTAAAAATAAGTTAAAATAATCAGGTGTAAAATAATGCATGGATCCCAAAAATGGTGATAGCCCCTCTTTTAAAATGAAAAAAATATATGCAAATTAAAAACATTGTACATAAAAAATACATTGAAAATGTTCTAACCTTCAATCATTACAGCATTGAAAGGAATTATAACAATGAAAGGCAATAGGCTACGTTTTAAATACTTACAAATTTCTGAATACGAAGACCAAAACCTGATTTAAATGCTGATGAAACTCCTATAGCTAGGTTAATTCCTGGCACCAGATCAATGAAGTGGCCCCACTATATGTCAGTGGCTAAGTTTGGTCCTGACTCCTTAATCCTAAACAAAATATTGAAAATCATAATGAAGATTGAAACTCACTCATCTGAAAAGCAACATGTTAAACTGAGAGCTCTTCAGGTATAATGGCTATGTAATTTCAAGAGCCTTTTCATGTACTGTTGAATTTCAGACAGACTCTTGTTACTCTATAAAGCAATATATTTCAAGGTATTGAGTAATTGTATACTATAATACGCAATATGGTTGCTTAGAATCAGAAAATTAAGTTACTTAAGTCTCAGGGTAAGAATGTTTTATTTTGTAAATTAAGCTGTGATGAACCATATTACAATTCAGAAACTTTTACCTGGAAAATAAGTTTATTACCATCTTTTCAGTATTACCCAAGCATTCTTATAAATAGAGTATTTCAAGCACTAGAAGAGTTATTTGTGACTTGAAACTGGCATTGTTAGCTAGGAGAAGTTTGATGGTGAGATAACCATAAACATGAAGAAGCATGCTGAATTTGAGTAACATACTGGGTCATTTCTGCAAACTAGAGACAAGTTTTGAGAGAAGATTAGCATCGGAATTAAGCCTGTAATGTAAATGGCCTCAGGAAAAGTGAATTAATCTTAGCTAAGTAATATGAAGCCAGTATTGGCAGTAATTATGATTTTAAACCAAACCACCTCCTAAAGCCTCATTCTCTCAGTCAATTCCTTTTTCTTTAATTAGATATAAACAGATGAAGCCCAAAGGATTTTAGCAAGAAGATAAATGTAAACTAATCAAGTCCAAAATAACACATGAGCTGCTCTTTGTCATTTGTTTATTTGAGCATCTGGTCTCAGCTACTGTTACATTGTTAGTGAACAGTGACAGAAGCAAATTCAAAGCACTAACATAAACCATAGTTAGTTTGGCAATTTCATTTGTGTCTGACTATATTTAAAGAACAAGACAACTTTCATTGCATGACATAACCAGACTAGAGAGAGACTGGGCAATAGTCAGTAGCATTTATAATGTTTTTGCAATAACAAACTTACAGTTCTCCTGTGCTTTCTCCCTGGGAACACTGATATGTATCTTTCAAAGCCTGAGAGCAGGAATCTATTTTTGGAAAGTATTCACCTCTATGGGTTTTCATTTTAACCCTCAAATAAATACAAGCAGAAAGCAAGATCTTCCTGGTTAAAAGGTGAAAGACCTTTCAGATAACAAAATATTTGTAATCAGTCCAGAAACTGTATAAAACCTATTTGCTCCTACATGTCATGACATCTAAACACACACAACCCTTTCAAATAGAGCATTTATTCAAATAATGGGGACTATTAAAATAACATATATAGCAAAGCTTTCTTAGTGAGAAATCTGTAACACTCAACTGTTGAGAAAAGAAAACTGAAATACCTAATTCATCTTGAAGTCAGTTGTTTAAAAATTATAAAATCCCAGATTAATGAAGTTTAAACTAAAAAATTGTAGCCTCTGCCTGTAAGTCCATCCAGACTACTGAGCAAAACTCTTGTCTAAGTCTAAGAAATTATACACAGAAAAGATCTAGCACCTTTTACTTGCCTAAGTTTGCTTCAAAGAAAAGGAAAGAATATCCTTTTTTCCCCCTCCTTACACAAGAGATGGCTGTCTGGATTCAGACTTCTCTGTTTAATATTAGGATATGCTAGTATATTGATGCAAACTCCCCTACCTTCATTTCAAGCTGATTAGACATGACAACAGTTTCAATCTCAAAGCCATATAGCAACATTAATACACAGTGATGTCTAAGCTGATGAGTCTTTCTGAAAGGAGGTGATCTTTTGCCTCCTGCTGGTTAGCATGCATTTATTGATCCAACAAATGGGAAAAAAGTCCTTAACCTCTGGAGCTTAGATTCATGATTTCGGTTTTAAAGAAAAGCGTGCTCTGCCTGTCTGATTGTCCTGGTTTCAGCTGGGATAGAGTTAATTGCCTTCCTAGTAGCTGGTACGGTGCTGTGTTTTGAGTTCAGTATGCCAAGAATGTTGATAACACCCTGATGTTTTCAGT
>JAVJGG010000040.1:1856171-1925428 GCA_035590195.1 Aviceda cuculoides
ATCATTATCGTTATTAGTTTCTTCTTTTCTGTTTTATTAAACTGTTCTTATCTCAACCCACGAGTTTTACTTCTTTTCCCGATTTCCTCCCCCATCCCACTTGGTGGGGGGGCAGTGAGTGAGCAGCTGCGTGATGCTTAGTTGTTGGCTGGGGTTAAACCACGACACTGATTAAAAGCAAAAGTGTGAAGGGCCTTATCATTTCTCCATTTCAACCTGTGCAATGTGGGATGGACAGCAAGAAAATAAAGAATAAGGAACCTTTCTACATCCTACAGCTCAGTGAGACCTCTGAAATGCAGGTTCTTTGATTCTGATCTTTTTCTTCCCATTGCACATTCTTCATATACTTTCCATTACAATGTCCCTGTACTTCCCTTCAGGAACATGACTTGAGGGAACTGCAAGCTTCTTTGACCACTCGTCTAACCTGGGTCTGGTCAGCTCCTACCATGACAGTTTAGGCACATTATGATTTGGCACTTCTGAAGTCAGTGATAATAATAACTGCACTCAAAGACATCCTCCTTACCTTATCCCTGCTCCAATACCATGAGAAAAGTTCAGTGATGACTCCTTGATATCCACATGAGTCTTCAGGTATACATAGGGTATATTTTGAGTTTTCCTAATTCCATGCAATTTCTTGTTCAGGGCCCAGGCAGTTTAATTAGATCTTGGCGACCACAGAGCAAGGGCTGTCACTTCACTGTGAGAGTATCCAGTCCAAATGCTATCTGTCCTATGAAATACAGTAGTTCTTCCCTTTGATTTTTTTTTCACTGAGGGTTCAAGCAAGATATCGTAAGTATGAGATAACCCCAAAGCGGTCTGAACCTCAAAATTATACTTTTGCTCTGATTACACATTTTTATTTTAACTGGCATTGGGGTTTTGACATTTAACCAAGCCACCTTGTCAGGAATAGGCTCCTGATGATTTAAAGATGACATGACTGAATCAGTTAAGCTGGTTAGAGTTCATTTTAAAATTAGCCTAGATGGTCCATTTTAGGTTAGAACTAGAAGGGAGGTGTTAAAATTAGTAAATTAGGAATACATAGACATTAGAGGAACTTATGTCAACATCCTTTATACATGAAGCAGAATGGATTTGCCAGAGAGGCAGTAGAATTGGGCAGTGCAGTTATTTCAGTAAAAATAATGTGACCGCATTGTATTTCATGAGGTAAGTTAAATATTTACTAGTCAAGTTTTGGCATGGGAACTGGCTTGGAACCATGTACAGATTTTTTTTAGATTACTCCAAGACTGAATATGGTTTTTGTGGTTTCTTATATACCTTAAGGGTACTTTTTATTCCATTTGGCATGGGGGAGGGAGGTGAGGAGTGTAAAAATGAAGCTTAAAAGTTGAAATATAGAGGATAGCATCAAAGAGCACAAGTTGTTAAAAATGCATTGCTTATTCCTGGTCATCTAGAATGGCACAACTCTGAGCCACTTAATCCAGCTTATCATTTGAATTTAATACATTATAAAGAGTATTTTTTCTATGCTTTTGTGGTGGATTGACCCTGGCTGGATGCCAGGTGCCCACAAAGCTTCTCTATCACTCCCCTTCCTCAACTGGGCAGGGGAGAAAAGTATGAAAAAAGGCTCATGGGTCAAGATAAGGACAGGAAGATCACTCACCAATTACTGTCACGGGCAAAACAGACTCAATTCAGGGAAATTAATTTAATTTATTACCAGTCAAATCAGAGTAGGGTAATGAGAAATAAATCCAAATCTTAAAACACCTTCCCCCTACTCCCCCTTCTTCCAGGGCTCAACTTCACTTCCAATTTTCTCTACCTCCTCCTCACAGTAGCACAGGATGACAAGGAATGGGGGCTGGGGTCAGTTCATCACACGTTGTCTCTGCAGCTCCTTCCTCCTCAGGGGGAGGACTCCTCACACTCTTCCCTTGCTCCAGCGTGGGGTCACTCCCATCACAGACAGTGAACTTCTCCAATGTAGGTCCTTCCCACGGGCTGCAGTTCTTCACAAACACTGCTGCAGTGTGGGTCCTTTTCCATGAGGTGCAGTCCTTCAGACACAGACTACTCCAGAGTGGGTCCCCCATGGGGTCACAAGTCCTGCTGGCAAACCTGCTCCAGTGTGGGCTCTCCATGTGGTCACAGCACCCTTGGGGCACATCTACTTGCTCTGGAATGGGGTCCTTCACAGGCTGCAGGGGAATCTCTTCTCTGGTGCCTGGAGCACCTCCTCCCCCTCCTTCTTCACTGACCTTGGTGTCTGCAGAGTTGTTTCTTTCACATATTCTCAATCCTCTCTCCGGCCGAAGTTGCACAGGGTTTTTTTTTTTTCCCCTTCTTAAATGTCATCCCAGAGGTGCTACCACTGTTGCTGATGGGCTCGGCCTTGGCCAGTGGTGGGTCTGTCTTGGAGCTGGGTGACAATGGCTCTATTGGACATGAGGGAAGCTTCTAGAAGCTTCTCACAGAAGCCACATGTGTACCCCCAAATACCAAAATCTTGCCACGCTGTGGTGGGTTGACCCTGGATGGACACCAGGTGCCTATCAAAGCCGCTCTGTCACTCCCCTCCTCAGCTGGACAGGGGAGAGAAAATATAATGAAAGGCTCGTGGGTTGAGATAAGGACAGGGAGACATCACTCAACCAATTACCGTCATGGGCAAAACAGACTTGACTGGGGGAAAACTAACTTTGTAGGGTAATGAGAAATAAGACCAAATCTCAAAACACCTTCCCCCACCCCTTCCTTCTTCCCCAGCACAGCTTCACTCCCAGATTCTCTACCTACCCACCCCTGTGGTGGCACAGGGGGATGGGAAATGGGGGTTACGGTCAGTTTATCACATGTTATTTCTGCCGCTTCATCCTCTTCGGGGGCAGGACTCATCACACTATTCCCCTGCTCCAGCGTGGGGTCTGTCCCAAGGGAGACAGTCCTCCATGAACTTCTGCAAAGTGGGTTCTTCGCACAGGCTGCAGTTCTTCACGAACTGCTCCAGCGTGGGTCCTTTCCATGGCATGCAGTACTTCAGGCACAGACTGCTCCAGTGTGGGTCCCCTGTGAGGTCACGAGTCCTGCCAGAAAACCTGCTCCAGCCTGGGCTTCTCTCTCCACAGATCTGCAGGTCCTGCCAAGAGCCTGCTCCAGCACAGGCTTCCCACGGGGTCACAGCTTCCTTCAGGCACACCCACCTGCTCTGGTGTGGGGTCCTCCATGGGCTGCAGGTGGAGATCTACTCCACTGTGGACCTCTATGGTCTGCAGGGGGACAGCCTGCAGGGATGTTTTTGTTACTGCTGAGCAGTGCTTACACAGAGTCAAGGCCTTTTCTGCTTCTAACACCACCCAACAGGTGAGGAGGCTGAAGGTGCACAAGAAGTTGGGAGGGGACACATCTGGGACAGGTGACCCCAACTCACCAAAGGAATATTCCTGACTGTACAATGTCATGTTCAGCATATAAAGCTGGGTGAAGAAGAAGGAAGTGGGGGACGTTCAGAGTTATGGTGTTTGTCTTCCCAAATAATAATTACGTTGATGGAACCCTGCTTTCCTGGAGATGGCTGAACACATGCCTGCCAATGGGAAGTAGTGAATGAATTCTTTGCTTTGCTTTGCGTACATGCATGGCTTTTGCTTTCCCTATTAAACTGTCTTTAGCTCAACCCACAAGTTTTCTCACTTTTACTCTTCTGATTCTTTCCCCCATCCTGATGCAGAGGGAGTGAGCAAGCAGCTGTGTGGAGCTTAGTTGCCACATGGGGTTAAACTTCAATGCTGAGAAAAAAGAATTTATTTTTTTTTTTTAAGCAGGAAGTATTTTCTCACTTTCACTGGAACAGTCAGTCTGGAAGATTAAATCATTAATTTATTTGTGAAACGTCTGCAACTTAAAACTGAATATCTTATTTTTCATAGAAGTTCCATACTTGGTTTTGAACAAATTATTAAAATAAGTGATTTGAGTGACTAATAGTAGATTACTTTAAAATATATATCAATTACTTGGTCAAACACTAACTGTGAACCATATAACTTACTTTCCCATATAATCTCTTTATAGATTGTTTGATTATTGTTGATTTTACATTAACTACATATAGTGCCATGCATAAGCTGGTCACATTTATAAAAGGCAGTGCAATTTATTTCCCTAGAAATTGTGATTATAGCAAAGATTTAATTCTCTTATGTTCTAGTTATACACTACCATCCACGTTGTACTGAAATGCCCTCTTTTACAGCTATCACCACTTGCAACGTCTTCATTTTCCAAAACAAGTTATCAGAGAGGTTGCCCCTTTCTCTATTTTGTAACACAGTGATGGCATAGCTAGGCACACTGTCTAAGCATTTTACATAAGCATGTGAACCGTATGACCACAAAAGACACAAAGCTGGGTGTAGTTGCAGACACAAATCATGAAAGTGATAGAAAAGCAAAGAACAAGATATGCCTGAGGAACAGTAAGGAACAGCAAACAGTTTGAAAGTTGATAATACTGGTAGGGAAGGGAGAATTTTAAAATATGTTAAACCCCAAGGAAGTGGGGTGTGATGGGATATAAAAGCTGATTTGTAGTCCAGCTTGTTCTTTCCTTTGAATGTGAGATGTGAGGTGTGTCAAATTCCTGGCCAAAGTGTTTAGCTGAGCAGTGATGAGTCAGCTGGAAAGGGGTGGAGATTTAGACGATATTATTTTGAGATTAGTAGACAAAGTGCAGCTTTTTATATTTATTTCACCAATATTTTTATAATTTTTTGTAACTGTTATTATGAAATCTATTTGTGCAATTTATGGACTGGTTTTGTAAGAATTTTAATGCAACTTCCACAGAGGATGCTTTGGCTGGGAAACATCAAAGCACACCACTCCAGAAAATTATGACAAGCCTGAAATAGAAGTAAAAGCACACTCCGATAGTGCCCAGCACCCCATTACATGTTACGGGCTGTGAATAAAGAAGTTCATTATGCATAAGTAAATATTAAATGTAAGTGATTGCACATGTTTCTTTAAGACAGAAAACAGTGAGTGTCCTTATTAGCCCCATTGATGAAGAATTGAAAAAACATCCACCACTTCCACATTAGAAACCCATGAAGGAGAATCTTTCCATTAAAGCCTGAAACAGTCAATGTTTGGCATAAGGAAAACTCTTCCTAAAGATGCAATTAATTTGGGTTTCACTAAGCATTTGTAAATCATGATTCAATCTCCACAAGCTCTGTAAAATGGTACATTACTAATGTCTGTGCTCAGCTGTTCGACATCAAGGTAAGCCGGTACTGGATGTAGCAGTACAAAAGCAAGTGTTTAAAAAAATAACAGTATAGCAGCAATGCGTAAAGAAGGGCAGTATTAACAGTTAGTACATTAGATCTGGAAGAGAGACCATTTAGAAAATTATCACAGAATACAGAAAATAAAGTTTAGTTTTGTTCCACACATACATATGATTCAATGTGCTACAAGAAATGCATCTATGCAATGTATCATGGTTAAAAAAATAATTAATCTGTAATGATAAAATTCACATGCATTTTTCTGACCATTGCATTGAAGCTGGTTTTGTGTCACTAAACAGCAGTAATTTGCTGGAAAATAGCCTTTTTTTTTTTCTGTCTCCACTTGCCTGTCTCTATAGGGAAGAATGCTGGGGAAGATAAAAAAAATTCAGCAAAACCATTGTAGCCGTACAGCAATCATAACTATAGCTGGCTGAAAAGTGGAACTTCCATTTCATGAAAGATAAAGGGGAGGGTTTTGTTTATTGGTTTTCAATACCTCATGTTAGTCCCCACAAGTGAAAACTCCAAAATTATAGTTCCTCATGGATAGAAAGACTAATAAAACCTTGCATAAACCCTCCAGAACTGGGAGGTAATGGAGTCCCCAGACTCTACAGCTTTTTGGTGAAGCTGATTTTCTCTTCAGTCTCCTGGTGGATTGAGTATCAGCATTCCCTTCGTCCCTGCTCTTCTCTCCTACTGTTATCAATTAATATGTATAATATGATTGAAATAACCAGGGAGCTGCTAAAGTCCTATGTACAGCCCCCATCAGTTAGTATTTAAAGTAGGGAAACAATAACTAGACATGATTTAGGGTTTAGGAACTAACTACTAGACAATGGGGCTTTGTAAATAAGTAGGATGTTTATGTCAGAAAAGGCAATGGATTGTGGTCTGATCAACAAACCTTGAAGAACTGCTTGGAACTGCCAAGATTAGGGAAGAAGTAGGTAAAAGGTAGTTCTTACAGGGGGAGATCACGACAGCCAACTTATTGACCACCTCCTCAAATAATACCACCTATTCAAAAGAAGACAATGAAGGAAGAAGACAAAGTCTGTGCACTAATTTACATATGGGGTGAAGAAGAAAGAACTAATCATTAAGGAAAATAACAATTAATATGCTTTAGTTAAGTGTATAATTATGAGGATTTTTGAGACAAGGGTGTGCTGTCTTGAGACAGACACCCATTCATGCACATCAATTAAATTACTTTGAAAGTACCTCAACTCTTTGTGTTATTGGCTTGCACATCTGGTAAACAAACCCCGTTTGTGGGACAAAACTATCATCATGCATGAAATAAAAAGGCAGCCACATGAACCTCTCAGACTTGGATTTTTGGCCCTTCCACGATCCCTAGATTTACTGCAGACCCATTTGGCAGCTTGTTCTGTGTATCTGCTCTGTGGAGGACCCTTGGCTTCCTTCTCCCTCCACCTCTTAGCTTCATTCCAGATCCAGTGACCTTGGAAACACTATGCCCTTGCACAGAGATCAAACTGCTTGGCCTGGACTACCAGGATGGAAAACAGTGTCTCTTTGGAAATCTACCTGGCAATAAACATAAACTTGATGGACCCAAGATGTCTGAGTGCATAACATTCCATTTGAAGAACTCAGTCTTTTTTGTGATGGAACTTCACTTTGACAGAATATATGCCACATATTCTAATTACAGTAATGATGCTCAGGTAACAGACAATTTTCGCAACCCACCCACCTTTTTTTTCTTAGAAAACATCTATGAGTAAGTCAGTTGAGCAAAACCCAAGTAGAACTGCTCAGCTAGTTCATTTCTATTTCTCTGCTGTTGATTACTTTCTTACAGTAATGTAGTTAATCACTGAGAAATCTCTCCTCTCCTCTCCTCTCCTCTCCTCTCCTCTCCTCTCCTCTCCTCTCCTCTCCTCTCCTCTCCTCTCCTCTCCTCCTTTTCCTATCTTTATTGTGTTCCATATTCACTGTCGCTAGCACCATTTCCTTTTTGTTCTTGGAATAGATGCAGATTTGAGTTGCAAAAAGTACTACAAAATGCAATAAACCCAACTCCTGTTAATTTATGGAGAAACACAGTCTTTCTTAAGTATGATTACTTGCTATTTTGAGAAGCTTTGATGTGACATTTTGTCACCTCTTAAATATCTCCAAACAGCAGTTTGATTATCTTGAAAATTATTAAACTAAGGAAGTATCTTTTTAATCATAAATTATGGCTGAATTTTGATCATTGTAGTTTAAAATGTTGCTTTACATTATAAGTCAAGATAAATATCAGAGCAACTGTAACAGTAGATGCAACATAAAATTTCAGCTTACTTTACAAAGATGCTTAACATATGACTACATATTTGAATGGCATGTTTATACAAGATTTATTGTTGTTTGCTCAGGCAATATGGTAATTTTAAGTTGTAGCTAGCCAAAATATGTATATACTGACAATATATGTATGTACAGGCCTGTATGGAGAGAGAGTGACAAACTGAGAGAGAAAGTAGAAGGGCGTGTGTGTTAGGCTAAAACAATCTGGATGGAAAAAGCATTGGAAAAACAGTAATGAAAAAATTATATCATCCCCCCAGCAGGTTTTTTATTTTTGCTAATATGTTATTTTTATAACACTGTATTTAATGAGTCCTCAATGAGGTCAATGAAGTTACCTTGACATGGCACCACCATTAAATGAGATGAGAATTAGATTTTTCCCAAATGTGGTAAGAAAGGCCCTATTTCTCATAGGTATTTGAAAACATAACATACTTACTAATTAATTAAGAACTAGAGTGAAATAATTGCCCCAAATCTCTAGTATGGGTTCTAAGTATTTTGATATATTCAGCAAAGTGCTTACTGCATGGATTCTTAAATGATAATAATATGGAAATATTACTAAAACTCCAGGTTTAATTTACTAATCAGTAGCACCTATTCTCTCAGTTAAAAATCTTTAATTCTTAAGTCAAGGAAAAGGAGAAGCAAGGTTAATCTGATAATGAAGGACCCTGAATGCACTCAGTTTAGTGGTCCATCAAACTTGCAGTATACCTCAACTCAATTTTCTAACGGTGTGAAAACAAAATAATTAAATGCTCCATTCTGCAACCAGTTTGCTTCTTTGTGTGATTGATAGCCATTTAAAATAAGCAAATTGCAGCATTTTCACTGGAAAAAAAAGTATTTCAAGAGTATTTAGGTACAAGTTGAAGTATCTTCAAGGTTCTCTCTTAGCAGAGGTCATCTGACTGTGGACATGACAGGACCATTTATGATCTGCTTCTACTACCTGAATGAAATTAGAAAACAGAAGGTTGGTTAGGGTCGTGTCTGATCTTGATGGATCAACTCCTCCCTTCCTCATCTCCCCCTAAACTGACACAGTTGAATTACTGATGAGGCGGCTCATTCTCTCTCCATGATTGCTCAGGGAATCGGGTACTCAAGCTTAACTCATTGTGACAGGCTGTGTGCCATGTGCCCTTGTGATGTTTACATCTTCATAATTGTACTGCACTAATGTTGAGCAGCCAAGAGTGAAAAGTAAATTATTCAGAAAAGTTTCAAGGTTAAGAGTCTCCTGCATGATCACCTGCTCCCCTCAACACTGTCATTCCAGACCTCCTCTCCCTAACAAAAAGAAAATAACAGGACCGTATTGCAATTTGGCTGACAGAGAATATCATATTAGAGCTTGTTCCTAATACACACAATATGCCAGGACTCTTATTTCTGTTCATCTTTTTTAAATTTATCCCATTATCCTTGTAAGCAGAATGAAATCTATTAAAATTTTCTTCCTTTCTTAACACAGGAATTCCAACCACGCAACAGTGAGCTGCATCTAGACAGCTGTATTATGCTCTCCTAATTCTTTTACACAACATGTTTGTTATATCTTTTGCTTTCTTCATCTTGGTTCTTCTAGGGAATATTTCACATCCCATTTCAGGACTATTTCTCTTTTGTCCAGTGATGGTTTAAGAGAAAAAATTGCATGAACTGTCTAGAGAGTGCAGATACAGATTCCACACATAGACACCATTCCCAGATAATGTCTTGATTCCTGGAGTAGAACCAAGTCTTCTTTTCTTCTGTGTAGTCTCATGACTCTTGAATTTCTGACTGTACAGTAGCTGCATTTTTTTTAATGGGGTTCATCACATTGTCTTGATCTGATAGTGGTTAATACTTCAGCCCTAAAGGTTTCTTTCAGATAGAGCTATGTCTAGAACCTGTGTCTTTAACTTTTTGGAGTTTCTAACTTCTAAACTTTATGCAAAAAAATGTATGTCATCATCATGACACCACCAGATGAAGTTTCATGTAGGCCCAGCCTTTTATACCATATAGGGTTTCTTCACAGGATTTAAGGAGAATTTGGGTGACTATTCAGCGAGGCAGGATTACTGTCTACAGTAGGGGAAGCCTTCCACTCATCTGTTCGGAATAAGCATTTTTGTACATGGATGAGCAACTGAAGAACCCAAATTAAATGAAGGAGCACTAGTTGAATAGGGACATCTATAGAGATCGACAGTCCAGATGGATGGAAGCATTGTCTTAAACTAACTTCAAATGTCTAAGTCCCAGTTTAGATGATTATTTATTACAATGTTTTAAGTAATTTAAATAATCAATGGCATGGAAAGAAATGGGTAGTCAGTTCTAGCCAGAAAAGCAAAAGGCTGCCAGAATAATGAAGGTGTGGATGGCAGAAGAGGTGGGAAGATGCAGACTACTGTTAGTTGAGTGGATGAAAGTGTAAGAACTCTAATAGAGTAAAACTTTATTGGCAAGGACAGTATAGAGCTTGACACTGAAAAGACAAAACAGTGAGAATAGATAACTCCTATCTTCAGATTAAGGCTTCCAGTAAATGTGCTATTGCTGCTGCAGCCTGCTTCAGAGCACTAATGTTTCTGTTGCCAGTTTATATAATATCCTAATGATTAGAACAGCTTCTTCTCTATTCCATTTGCTGAGTGTAAGAGAGAGGACGTACAATTCCTTTCTTTGTGTGAAGATGTGACTAATCTCAGGGCAGCTGCTTTAACCACTGAATTGGTAAATATCGTAACTAGACTAGGTGGATTATGCAGTTCATTTGTGCAGGGCTCAGATGGATTGGTGTGAGAATGCTTACCACATTGAGCTATCTCTGTGGCAATAGAAAAGCCCCTAATTTGTTGATACCAAGGGAAATAATTTTAAACAGTCACCATGCTGTGAACCACTGCGAAAATTCAAGTGAACATGCCACAGGTAAATACTTGGTTTATCTACAGGAAAAACTTAAGTGTGTCCAGAGTTTGCATCAGATTAAAAGGTTTTGGAAATCTTAAGTTTGGACTTAGGTATTTAAAGCAGCACTGAGGCTGTACTTTGGCATCCACATACTTTGTTAGATTTAGCTTGAGATGGCTATCATATTTACCAGAATTTGAATCTCTTCCATTTTCCAGTGTACTAATCATTGTTCAGCCCACAGCAAAAAAGGACTACTAATCCTACATTCAGAATTAGGAGCAAGGATATAATTAAAAATTACATCCAGAAAGAGGGCAAAGAGGTTAGTTTTGTTTTTGTTGGAAAAAGGAAACTGTTGTGACTGAAAAGAACACTTCTGAACTCTCAGAGAAGACTGAAGAAATTAACCTCAATAAAACTACGACTCAAATTTAGGAAATGGTAGACAACTCATCTAAATAGTATTAAAATTAGTAGCTGAAGTAGAAATGTGAGCAAAAGAAAACATTGAAAGAGTCTTTTCTACATTAATCTATGTATTGATAGTGTAAGCTGAAACACCTGCTGTTAAGCAGTTTTGGACCATCATGTTGGGGCTTCTCCAGCAGAACAAAGGAAATCTGTGGAATGTTTGCTGAGGAGAGACTGGCCCTGGCCACAAGTGAGACAGGAGAACTCGGAACTGATCTATCAGGAGGGATATACAGCATGCCAGAGTTTTTGTTAAGATGCATTATGTAGACAGCGACTTGCATTGTCTGCTTACCATTGGTATAGAATTATACTTCTAATAAATGGTAGTAAAATTCTATATGTAAAGCTTATGTGTGTATCTATTTATTTCTGTGTGTGTCGGTGAGAGGGAGAAAAACTGGGGAGAAAGTGTGTATGCGCATATGAACAGGTAGGTAAACTAAGGTATGATTAGCATTAGGCTTGGCAGGACTATGATTTGGCAAGTGTTAGCTAAACCACTGAAGACAGATAATGTGTTAACATCAGGA
Organism: Aviceda cuculoides; assembly: GCA_035590195.1. NCBI lineage: Eukaryota > Metazoa > Chordata > Aves > Accipitriformes > Accipitridae > Aviceda > Aviceda cuculoides. Next base: position 1,867,723 of record JAVJGG010000040.1, read on the forward strand.
AAAAAAATATAAGCTTTGAGGTAATGTGAGCTGCAGGGAGAGTTTAGTACACCTTAAAGGCATTCTAACTTACCACCTGTAGGTTGCTGCCATCAATACTTTCCAAGTCCTTACTCAGATTTAGACAAAATGCCTAGTAACATTTTATCATCCTAATGTCACTTTACATATGTAAAAGTGTACTGAATGAATGAATATATTCACATTTTTGTTAGTGGGCTGGCAGAGAAGAGTAAGAGCTGCAGTAATCAAATAATCAAATAGTATATCCTACTGTAACAGGTCAGATTCATCTTTCCACACTGAGGAATCTTACTGAAATGCTCAGTGTGAGATAACAACAGTATGAGAAGCCCATTTTTAATTATATTTTCTAGAATCTAAACATTCCTCTCATGGAAAAAGAGGTATAATTTATGGAGGAACCCAGTGGAGTATGTCTTGCAATGCCAAGAATTTCCTTATGGGTTATTAAGACTTCAATTTGCAAGAACAATTGCGAGAACAAATGTTCAGCACTACAATGAAAAACTTTTAGATTTCCTAATGGATAACGGAATTCCCAACCCCAAGTTAGGCACTCTGTATTTAGAAAGTCTTGCATGGCTTTCAAACTCAAGAGCAGCTCAGAATGGCTGCACTCCAGAGGTGCTGAACCAACATTGGACACAGTGGAAAGAGATAAATCACACATAATCATTGGTGTGACTGCATGGTCTGTGCTCTCTGTGCATGCACAAACATGGTTAGGTATTGACTGACAACATGTTCTGTGAGAAATGCTGAGGAAATTGTAGAGTAGTCCTGTAGAATGATCCCCAAAGGGAATGATCACCTAGCAGGGGGTAGAGAAATGCCTCTCACATTTAGGATTCATAATGAGGAACATCGTCACAGAGCTGGCAACCTATGTGAGGTCATCTCTTTCTCAAAGAGTCCTGGCACCCTTTTACCAAGCATTTCAGTGGCCGTTACGGTCATCTGGAACATCTGGAAGTTGGTCTCAGTGTCCTTTTTGTGGATCTGCAGTACAGATTTGTGCTCTCCCATCACTCAGGAAAAAGTTTTCACAGCAGGATTATTAAAACAATCTTAGGCAGGTCTCTGTCAGTTGGTCCCCCTGAAGCTGCTTCTCTTTCTGTAACTAACTGAATGATCACCAGAGACAGGATTTGAGCCCGACTGCCCATACGAAGGCCTTTACTGCCAAGCTATGCAGTTGGTCTTTCTTTTCTACCACTACCTATTGAATACTTTAAAAATTTGCACAATTCACTGGGGAAGAAACAAAGACACCTATCCCAGGATTCTAGCTGCACTATTATTCAAGAACTTTCTTCAAAAAATGGAAGAGCCCAGCTGAAATCCTTCCTTCATATTGTATACAGAGAAGCTAGAATTTTGATGTCATATGAGCAAAACAAGCTGGGCAAAACAAATTATTCTTCACCCATTGTCAGGTGTTCTCTCAGTATGTCTACTAGTTTGGTTCCAGCAGGGAAATACATTGCAAATTCTGCTAGGACTTGATGTAACACAGCTATTAGGTGTTAACAGAGTTCAGCAGAAATGAGGATGTTGAGGGAAGTAGCCCCTTTTCAAGGTTTTGATGTATTGGGCATTTTGGCTTTTAAAAAGGTAGTTTGGTCCCTAAGTTCCCTTTGAGAGTCTAGCCCAAGCATTGTATTTTGCTCTATTTCAGCATAACTTTTTCCTATGCTTTCAATGATTGCTGTGGAGAAGTGTGTGCATTTTGTGAGTTTTCCTGAAGGGAAGCAGCTTTCTGTGAGGAATAAAGAGGATAAATTTCATGCAACCCTATTACCTGCAGTCTCCTGCCACTTCGATTTTTGCTGAGCAATGTGGCACATTCGCAGTTTGTACTAGCTAGTGACACAATCTTTACTGACAGGCTACAAATGCTAATGGATTTCTCTCTCCCTTATGCAGTGAAATTAAATAGCATCTCCAACTCCATCAGAAAAGCTGACAATACCATCTACATAAGAAAACAGGCCAGGCAACAAAATCTAGGTGCCAAATGTCGGCAAAGGTTTGTCATACATTAATGCTTTTTCTGCAGGGTGCCTGGGGGCTGCCAGGAGAATTCTCTGAGCAGGGCATAGCTGTCATCTTCACTTGATTAATGCCCCATTGTGGAAAAGAAATAAAAGATCTAATAGCTAAAGTACCACTAACTTCACATGAGCAACATAAATTGGCTAAAACACAACACAGATTACCACTGCACAGCTTGAGGTATCACAACCCCTATGTGTGCACAGTGAAGTGCAGTGCTTAATGGCATACCTTAGAGCTATACAAGTAGCTGGCCCAATTAGGCATTGCTCTGTCTGTGTAGTGGCCTGGTAGTCTTTGCAATCACATCTGCTAAACTGATTTTGTACATGCATTGGTTTCTGTTCAACAAGGCCAAAAGGCAGAAGTATTGATCTCCCAAATGCATTCTTTCTTAAGGGAATGCTGCTGAGACTTTTTAGGATCACAAGCTCATCACAGACAGCTTCATCACACTGCTAGAATGGCAGATGCTGTGCAAAAAGCACAATGGGTAGTTGTTAACTTTTAAGACTCTCTTAGAGTGTCCTTTCCACCTCGAACAAGGAAAAGAGAGTACTTTTAAGCTCACAAGAAAAAAAGGTTGGCAAAAGCAACATGAACTTCTGGAAAAAAATTATGAAAAATTTCATTGTCATTTGATAATGTTTTTTTCCTGAGCCAATGGCTACAGGAATAATCAGCTGAACAAAATTTAAAAACCAGCCACTATGCAAACAGAGGAGAAATTAACATTGGAAAAAAAAAAAAAAGAATTATCCCTAAACATACACAAGTTTGGAAACTTCTCTCCCCTGTTTAAGGGGCTGCTTCTTAGACTTGTCAGACAGACATATTTTACTTGTGTCATATCTCCAGAAAGAGGACACACTTACAAATGTTCATATTATTCTGTAGGTAACTACAGAATATATTTGGGGTGTGTGTTCTGTATTTGAATGTTTAAATATGATGTTGTGAAGCAGAATCAGGCATCAGGTCTGATGGATACATTCTGGTGTCCACATCAGAATAAAGGGCTGCATAACGGAGTATGTGGATGTTAGCAAGAAGTCTGCCAGCTGTAGGAGAAAGTAGTGCTACTTCAACCTCCAACCTTTTAAAATCACTGCTATTTCAGAGATCACTAAAAATATTACTTTTTGCTTTTTGTTGGTTTTTTGGATAGAGAAAACCCATGAAATTTAGAAGTTTTCTGTTGCTCTTATGTACTGAAAAAATATTACATCTTATGCCGCCCTAATATTGTCTTGTCTATAAGCAATCGAATATATCTCAGCTAAAATCTTTCTTTAATCTTTCTCACTTCTTGTCTATTTCTTTTTCTGCTTACTTGAGCACTCTCTGTACCCCAGCAATGGGTCCCTGATTCGTGATACAGAGAGTGAAATCCTGAAGTTGATGAAAAACTCCCATTGAGATCCACAGTGTGATGGTGAGAACATCACACGTATCCTTACAACAATTATTTTATGTAGAGTTTCCATTTGTTCCTCTTGAATTTAAAAACACTGATAGAGTTTGTCCATATTGCTTTGCTCTTCTTTATGCTTTCTTTCTTCACTTAAGTTTCATGCTATCTGAAAACTGCCTTCCTGTGTCTCTCTGCCTCGCTGACTTACCATTCCATTGCAATTCTCAACTGAAAATACATAGTTTCTCTGCTACCTAACCAGGGCCTGATTCTAATCTCTGAGTAATACTGCATCAGTGTACAGAATATTGATTCCAGTAGTGTTAGTTTTAATTTACACCACTGAAAGAGGGATGTGACTGTGGACATAATTTCTCTCCTTCCTTTTTTTTTTATTATTATTATCATCATCATCATCATCATCATCATCATCATCATCACCATCTTACTCTGGAAGAGTATTATCTACCTCCATAAAGTCTTTGGGATGCAATTTGTATGAACTACACTATGCATAATAAAGTTGAATTGCTATGTTTTGACTTGCTTTAAAGATAAAGCACTAGATTTTCATCCCAGCCTTAACTAGATCTCTCCCTTTGTATTGATTTCTTTAGACAGACAAGTGTGAAAAATGTGGGAGATGCCTGTAATAGTTTATTAATATTATATGGTCTATTTGTTTGCTTGATTATTATAGTTGTGTTTTTCCTACAGATTACAAGGTGGTTAATTCAAGCAGAGAGTCCTTTCAGAGAATGGGCAATAGTTTATTTCCAAACTTAAAGAGGCAGTTCAGGTAATACGAAGCATGAGATTTACCTATAACTACTCCACATTTAGTAATCTGGTTTATAAATTGAGACCTGTTATAGATGGGGAACAGAAAGCAGGAAATCTCAAGAGAACGGCAGCTGAAGGGTAGAAGATAGATAACCAGACTCTTAAGGAACAAACTGAACAGTAATCTGTGCAGTCCTTAGAGAAGGCAGGGCTTTGTACATATTCATGTAGATTTTATACTAAATTAGAAAGAACACCCTGTCCTTTTTATTTTTTACTGTTTTGCTAACACTGATCTCAAACAATACCTTATTAAAAAAATTCAATTTACCACATTCGCTAGCACTTTGTTGATGCTTTAGTCCTAACTCATATCAGACACCTTGTTTCCTGGTCATCTCATTTCTGCTCAAGTTTTTCCTATGGGCATCTGTCCTTTCCTCTGTTTCTGACTCAAACACATAGCTTAGCATTGACTACTGTTGCCTCTGTTCCTCCTTCCCTACATTCTTAGGTTCATCCATTCCTTTCAGCTACTAGAGAAAGGTTTGTGTTCTTTTTCTCACAATGTTGTTATCTTTGTTACCCTCCCTCCCTTGTAATGAAGTGTGGCTTATTAGATCATAGCTCCTGGAAAAAAAAAAAAATCTGTAAGAGTATGAACCCCGTGGGATTTACTAAATTCTCCTGCATACCACTGTATTGCTGGGACCAGCTGAAAGCAAGAGAATCACTCAGTCTTACTTCAGAGTGGAGGAAGTAGAAGACTATAATCAGAGAGCATGGGAGTGACAGACTGAGAGAAGCTTTGATTTGTAGGTCTGCAAAAGGTAACGAGGAACATTTGAAGCATTTCTTATCAGTATTATCCATTATTAATTTAAATTATTCCATTGTTAATGAATCATTCATGAGCTGATTTGGAGGGTTTTTTTCTATTATCTCTGACATTCAGAGGTACTCACTGAGAGACATGAAAGAATAATTTTCAATGGAGCTTGTTTGTAAACTGCTGGCTTTGTGTATTCACTGTTTGGTATTTGCTATTCACAGCATGCAACAGATCACCTAAGCCTAATGGTGTTGTTTCTGCACCCTGACTAGATGAGTACAAATGTATAACCAGAAGACTAACCAAGGCTATATAATCAGATTTTCATACCAAGCTAAATCAAGCTAAAATTCAAGAATCTTTCCATACATATACAAGACATGTCCAGTTACTTATGAAGGAACGAAAAAGGGACCTACACAGGTCCATAGTCAGAAGTATAAACACAACCTCCCAAAATCACATTGTGTTTTATTATCAAAACAGGTTTTAAGTAACTGAAATGGTGTAATTTAATTTCAGTCCCTAATTACTGGTATTAAAGGAACATGGTTTTAAAATCTGGCAAAGGCACTGGGGAGTAAAGTTAGTAATATAATTTGCCTATTGTATGGTACTGCTACTAATTAATGTTTAATATTTATTTTAATGGAGTTTTGTTTTTAAATAGCTATAAAAGACCAGGTTGAGCAAATATTAATTTTACTTCTTCAGTGCCTGTCCATCCATCTGTCCATTCTCTTTTGCTTACAAGAATATCGGATTAAAATATGAAAGCAGAAAATATAAAATGTAAAATCAGAAAATCAAATTAAAAACATAAACGTGGAAAAATAAATCAATGTGCTATGCACAAGGCTTTTAGACTTGGAAATTTTTAAAAATTCTTCTTAAAGGGAAGTTGATCCAATGAAGTCAGATTTCTAAATTCAAGAAGGTTGACATGCTCTAAAAGTAGGCAGAATTAAAATTGTAATGGTATTCTTCTTTCCGCATCTCAAAAATTCCCATGGATGTCCTATAGTTTAACTCATTTATTCCACACTTAACGAAATGAAGAACCTCACAAATATGAAAAGTCCCTTATTTTCTACATAAATTTATTCTAGTATGTGGCAGGGATGATACTTAACAAAATAAGGACATTTTGCTCTGCTTCACTGAAGTAAAAGGAAATTTTTCTGTTGACTTCCATGGTCTCTGAAAACAAGGCACTGGGACTTTAGCAACAACCTTGAAAATGCATAAATTTAAGATTTTGTATGCTAAAACTGTAGATGAAAGAACTTTGTGAATGTTTGCTATTTATAGAGCAGATGGGAAAAAAATCTGCTATTAATATTGCAGGTATAAGGAACAGCTGGAAAAAAGCTGAACTTTATATAATCTCTAGTAATTGTAATTTGAGTTACCAATAAAGACAACAAGGAAATAGTTAAGTTTGAGCTATGCAGTGTGTTTTCAATATTCTTTTTGGTGAAGGTAGAAAGCTAATCTTGATAACCTAGAGATATTGATATTTCCTGTTAATAACACTCATGTAGGCAAAAGCCCTACAAAATCTAATATAGATTAAACCAACATAACATAACATTACAAATGTTAATAGAGTATTACAGGAATAATTAATGTAATGCTTTTACAGAAAAAAAAAAACCACAACCATTTAAATTGAATTTTTGAACGATTCTTTACAATTTTGGAATAGGGCTGTCACTTTCACCTTAATTTTGTAGGTTTGCTAAAAATTCCTTATTCATTACTACTCATGTTTAAATTCTACAGAACCATTCAATGATAAGACTTCACAGCAGAAAGTCTGTCACAAAAGACTCCTTTAGTCTAAACTATTTTCAATGAAATGTGAGGACAGGTTATTTAGTAGCTAATAGGATATCTACTTTAAAAACAAATAAGCAATGAACTGGTGATGCTTTTAATCAATTTTCGGTGATGTGTACAGTGTTGTAAGGTATACAATGTCACAATTACCTGAAGCAGCATGGAGCAGTGGCAGAGATTTATGCATTCCTTATTCTTTCTAGGGTGCACCCCTGCTGTCTACCTATACATGGTTTGACATTTTGATGGATACAGGTCAGGCAACCACTGCTGGTCAATAATTTCATTTATCCATAGGTATTTTCAATCATGACTAATTTATTATTTTGCACAACTCTATAGATGCTATTGCCCTCTGTTCTCAGTCCCCTCACACAAATTACTCTGGATAAAGTAGGCATTGTAAAAAATAAGGACAAGAAAAAAATTAAATTGGCATATCTGGTGTGATTTTAATAATTAGCTTTATTGCTCAGTTCAGTCAAGGCTGTTCCTACATATGAAATAATTTACAAGGTGCAACATGCTAATAGCTCTCTTGCTTATAATACTCTTACAACTATAATGAGTGCTTTAATGTATTTAAACTTCCTGTTTCTGTGAGCTGGAGAAATATTGTTACCTTCGCCTTGCATGAGAAACTCCATTTATACAAGACCAGACGTGAAATCTGCCGCTTAACCAGGAGCCATAACTGGTTCTCTCATGTCTTGGAAGGCCATTCAGATATCAAGATGATTGTCCGCCTCTGTTTAGGTGTCTTCTTCCAAAATACATAATTGATTATTCTGTGTTAATTCAAACAAGGTTTCTCTGGAGCAAGAATTATGAACTACTTTTTCCAGAAACTTCACGTATTAATAAGATTAATGTGATAGGTGCAGGAAAGATTCTAAGTACTAAGCAGAATGATGGAGAGAAATCTAAACTCATAACTGACATTCAGAAACTCTATTGGTGGGGAGGATAGGTTTAACATTTTGATTGTGGACAATTTAGACCAGAATGAGCAATGGTGAGAGAAGTGGTTTTTCCCATGCAGCCCTTACAGCCACGGGACAATTCCAACATTGTGCTTTTCTGAAAACATACAAAGCATTGCAAGATTTTTGAAGTACATGTGGAAAAAGTTACAGAAACAGTTTGTACTTCTTAAGCATCACTGATTTTTAAGGTATAAGACATAAATGTTTTCCAAACACATAAGTCACTCCCAAGTGGTAATAAATCCAAAATCAACACTAAAATTTTCTTTCATGATAACTAAACATGAAGTATATATAACTTGACTAGAAGAAGTTATTTAATGGTATAACCCTGCAATAGAATAATGGTATTGACTTTGCAAAGGTTGTAAGTCTTCTGGTTTTCAAGCCTCTACATAAGCTCTTTTCATTCCACCTCTGAATCTTTGCTTTTTCATAGTGTTTCCCAGAAATTATTAAAGTGGCTAAGATTTCTTAAACATGACTTGGTGAAGTGACAGAACATTGGTGTCTTTTTAGTGTTGCATGAACAAGTAGAACTGTGCTGTGGAGGACTAGTATCTGATAAGGTGTTTTCTCAGGTAAGATAACTTGATGAGATAACTGATTCTCTAAACAAGTAAAATGAGGTAGATCTAATTTTTTTTGGACTTCAGGAAGGCATTTGATATGATTCCTTCCTATTGTAGACCAAAGACCTTTAGGTATAGGGGAATTGGACACCAAAAACATAGTAAAGAAGCTCCTTGGACTTAAAAGTCCTATTTTGTCTTTAGCCATACTGCCTATCTGTCTGATATGAAAGAAAAATTCTTTTTTTTTTTTTTTTTCCACTGACTTACACCTCCTTCTTTTTAAACTATTAAGCTGCCATTAATTACTTACATGGACATCACCAGACTGAGTTTCTTATAATAATAATGTCTTCATTTGTGAAACTAAAGGTACCTACAATGAAAGGTTTGTTTTCACTAAGTTCCAATGGATCTATTCCCTCTTAATTAAATTGCTGTTTTACAGACAGGAATTGAAGGTAGTGGACATTTTGGTTGACAAACTGATAACGTGTCACCTTCAAAAATACGTGTAGAAGTCACAGGAAAAAATCCTCATCCTAGTTCTGCTTTGGAAGATAGGAAATATAGTTCTGCTCAGGTGGGAGCAGTGACCTCACTGACAAAGAGGCAGGGCACATAACAGCCAGTCTGTGTCAGGGTAGAGTCCAGAGACTGATCAGCAAGTCTGCAGTGGTGAGTCAGGTCCAAGGCCAAGCCAGGATGCCAAACCAGTGAGTCTGGATCAGGTACCCGGAGGTACAAGATCAGGCACAGACATAGCTGCTACACAGCTGTGATATAGCACAGGTTGGGGCAGTGCTAAATTCTCATTTTACGAGCAGCTCCCAAGGGAAAGGAGGGGCAGGCCCTTGCTTCTAGCTTTCTTCACAAGAGCTCTTATCACCAAAGAAGCCAACCTTGGTCTCAGCCAGCTAAACTCCATAACTTCTCCAGCTGAACTCCTAGAAGGGAGATGTGCTCTGGGACCCAACAGTCAGAATGCAGGAAGGCTTGGAAACAATCACAAGTATGAGCCAAGTATGTTTCCCTACTTCTGGGAAACAAGTGATTTCATCTAAAATTCTGAAAAAGGTAGCATTTCCTCCACAGATTATGCAAAATTTCTAAATATAAACTGTGCCAATCTTGTAGTTGCTTCATTAAGGAAACATTTATTCTATCACAGTGAAAACTTATTGGAAACAAAAGGAATAAGGGTGACAGGGGGCAATGAAATATTAGTAGGTAAAGGGTTAAATTCCAAGGAGAGGCTATTGGTTTTCAATAGAAAGATTATGAAACAGAAATTGCAGGAAAGTACAAGTGGAACAGGATGCACATGTGAGAGTAGGAACCTCAGACTGGGAGTGTTTGCCTAGCAATTGGCTACCATGTACAAGGAAAGAATGGGGAACATACAGATTTTCCTTTGGGCCATTGTGATTGTTAAGTGGAATAGAATGGCTAATAGCATATGTTTTGTTTAATGGGACTTGAGAGAGCAGGAAAACCCTGGTTACTATTAAATTATGACAGAAAAAAACCCAACTTATGTCACTGCTTAATTGCTTATCTTTAAACTAAAATTTAGGTTGATTGCTCCTCTGGAAAAAAATATATCCATTTCTCTAATATGGGCTGATGTGATCATTTGCCAGCCCAAATTTAGCCTTTTTGTACAATGGTATTTTTCTTCTGACAACTAGAAACAGATTATTTATTTGACAAGTTGGCTTGAATATCTGTTCCCTTCTGTTTAAATCTACCTTTGGCCATGCAAATTGCTCTTTGTACTGGGACCTGCACAGTTCTCCAGTTACACTCCCTCATGAGTTCTTGGAAAGGTAAAGGAGAATGTTAGGGGTGTCTGCATGTGCTCCTGACTCTCATCTCCAAACTGCTCTGTGTTAGAAGCAAGCAGTTAGTGCAGTTCCTCTTTAGCATTTATTTTCTGTCCAGCCTCTACTTCTCCTCCTTAGTAAGTGAGTCAGAGGCATGACAGAAAAGTCCTGTTGCTATAAAGTTATCACAAGAAATGTAAGGAAACTCAAACGGAAGTTTTCATTCCCTCCTTTCATCCCTTCCAGTCTTTGTTTGCATGGTCTTCATCATGTTTTTTGAAAGATAGGTGGAAAATGTACTTCACTCTCACATCTAACATGAAAGGAAGCTTTCAAAAGGCTAATGAAACAGAGAAATTGCTTTAGATCAGACTGTTCATGCAAAAATAGGACCACATGTAACAGTGCTAAAGCCAGTGAAACTAGGGACCTGCTGCAGAATTTAGCTGCACTGCTCAAAAATTCTTCATGTTGTGTTTTACAAGCTATGTAGAAGCTAACATTAGAGATGCTGTTCACTGCTTGTGTTTGGAATTACAGGAACAGTCACATTAAAATGCTGCAGACCAGACTGCTCTTCAGGGCTATACTGAAGAGTTGAAGTGGTCTTGAAGCACTTTTTGTTCCTGTCCAGAAATCTGTCTGCATCAACCTCTCATCTAGATGGCAGATCCTTAGCATGGTCTCCTCCTTGTGGTTTAGAAAATCCATGGAAAAAAAAAAAAAATTTCTTCAAAATCAACATGCTTGGAGCCTGAGGACTGAAACAATTTCCTTCCCATAGACACATTTTTTCTCTAGCCTTAGGAAAAGAGGTTGCTCTGTTCATCACACTAACGAACAGCGTATATGCACAGAGAAAGGTGTCAGCACAGTGACTTGAGTAACACAAACAAGGGAAGGTTTCCTGAAGTTCAAAGCATCCTTGTCACCTTGCAGCTGTGCCTTTGTGATGAGAAGCCACCAAATTGCTGCTCGGGATAGCCCCAGTCCCGATGCCTTAGAACAGCACCTGAGGGGAGGGTGCCCGGGCTCCCTGTGGGCCTCCATATGGATCCCCATGAGGCAGCAGGGCAGGGCAGGGCAGCCCAGGCCCGTCCCAGCGCCCCAGCCAGGAGCAGGCCACCGGGGGCACCAAGGGCAACCCCAGCCCCGGGGAATCAGGCACCTCCCTAGGGATGGGGATGGGAAGGAGGCCAGGGCCGGGCAGGGCAGGGCTGTGGGGAGCTGGAGAGCGGCCCTGCTGTGGCAGGGGCTGATGGTGCCAGGGGGCTGACACAGGCTCCCGGGCCATGGGCAGGGTGGGGGAGACTCTGAGGAGGCTGGCAGGGCCAGTCAAACCCATCAGTGCCCTCAGGGCCCTGGCAGAGGGAATGCCAATTGCTCTCAGTTGTCTGCAATATCTCATCACTATAACCCTGCACTCTTACTGCTTTATAAAATCTTCGAATCCCATACTCAGTTAATATTTGGGGTTTATGATTGATTATTTTATTGCTGGCAAGCTTTTTTCCAGGAATGCTTGTGGGGAACAAGCAGAAGTACAGTCAAATAAAACTTCTATATAAAATTGAGTAAGTATCTGTAGAAAATGCTTTTCAGCATTCACTCTGTTCTAATAAAAACAAAACCATTTTTTTTCCAGAGTTAATTTACTGCAGAAACAGAATGGTACAGAGTCTACACTAAAGGATAGAACAGAATGTGGAGATGAAAGATGATAAAGAAAAGATATATATTGTAAGTTTTAAGGTAAAAAGTGAACAGAAGTTCAGACAAATGGGATACTTTCAAACACAGAATGTTCAAAAGATTATATTGAGATATGACACATAGTCACATTTGGGATATTCAAATATATCAAACCAAATTTATGAATGTCATACGTGTCTTTAGGGCTGACTAGAGACCATATTCCTGCTGTAATAGGTGTTTCTTACAGGAACCAGGGTAAGTGAATGGTAATTAAGAAATATCCCTAACATAAGTAGTATTTCTGTAAGCTATTAAGTAATACCTCTCTGAGTTACATACATAGGAACACACGCATGCTTAACCACACACACATTTTTCTGTCTTAATGAAATAGCATTTTGGGGTCTGACGTGTTTCAAGGAGACTGGTATGTGAGGGATTGCTGTATTATAAACCGAATAAACTGATTTATGATGAGAAGTCACAATACAATGATGCAAAGACCAAAAGATAGACTCACATGCAAGACGTTTTAGCTGCATCAGATGGGTGGTTGCTGGGTAAGCAACTACAAATTTGTTCATATTTTAAGATAATAATATTTTTGACATTATTAGATAGCTCATAGGAAAAGAATAACAGGGGAACTTGCCAGATATATTAGATATCTATACACTAGTGCAAAGTGTATTGAGAGCAAACAATAACGACTAGAAGTCTTAGTGAACAAACAAAGCTTAATTGGCCTCTCAGAGACTTGATGGCCTAAATCAGAGATACAGAAAGACAGGTAGGGAGAAAAGAAAGCTTTTTACTGTATAACAAAAATATTTATGTTTTCTCTGAAGTTCAGAAGGAATTGAGAAGCAAACCTGTTAAAAGCCTTCAAATAAAGATAAAAAGGGGAATAGAACAAAGTAGTATCATAGTAAGAGAGAATAAGACTGATGTACCTTATTTCAAGTGCCTAATAAGTGAAGGACAAGGCCTTCTGGTAAAAGGAAAATGCCTGCTAAACGACCATTATAAACAGGCACAGCGTACCAATACATTATTGAGGACAATGCTGAAAGCATTCTTTTTTTATAAACACTAAAAGAACTTAGGCTGTGCTATGTGAAAGATGCACCTGAGTAAAGGGAAGGAAACATTTGTAAATAGGTATATGGGTGAAACTGTAAAAAATTATCAAGTTAATAATTGTCTGCAAATTAATGTAAAAGCAGAGCAGAATAATAGCTATAGATTAAAAATGCAAACTTCAGCCAGGAAGATGGGCTTCCATAAAAAGGACTTCTAGAAGAAGAAGGAGATAATATTAAGTACAGAATGAGACTGCAAATCAGAAGGGCTTATTCTGCAACTGGGATATGGTTTTATAACAACAAGCTGATAAACTGGAAAAAGCACAGAGGAGAAAAACAAGAGCGATCAATGGCTTACAAGTTAGACTTCTGAAGAACTGCTGGAAGAAGCTGTTCTAGAAAAAAATCTAGTAAAGAGTAGTTAAATCTTCAAGTACATAAGTTTTCTCTAAAAAGGATGTGTGGTGAGTTCCTCTTCATGTCTACAAAGGGTAGGCTAAAAAGTGACCTGCTTAATATGTGACGGGAAGATTCAGATAGGTGTTAGTTGATCAGTTAGGTATTACGTAGTAAGACATTAGAGAATCTTTTTAACATTTAAGTTTGGGGACAAGTTTTCTCACTAGATTATGTAACCCTAATCACTTCAGGACTAGGCAATAAAATGGATAAATCAATTTTATTGATTTAAGTCAGGGATAACCTCCCATTTTTTCCTGCATCTGGAAGACAGGTCACTTTATATTGTGGGTTTGGGGGGTTTGGTTTGGGTGGGGGTTTTTTTGGTTTTGGAGGGATTTGAGGGGTGGGAAGATTGACAATATTTGCTGCAGTGAAGCTGGACAGTCCAAGATTAAAATTCTGATTTCTCTGCTGAAATAGTATCATTGGTTTTGTATCAAAATCAGACATTCTAAGACAGCCTTATGGAATTCCTGAATTCTGAAATCCAAACTTTTGCTCTCAAAAGAAAGCCAAATATGAATTACATCCATGGAAAGTGTAAAAGACATGAAAATTAGTACAGTCATTTGAATGGAGTGTAGTTGATGATGTTCTCATTTACTGTAAATCAGTGTATTGCCACAGAAGAAAAGTTACTCCAGTCAAGAATCTGGTTCAGACATACATCCTTGGGTTTTGTCAAATTAAAAATTAATAATAATTTAGTAAAACAAGTTATTATCACACTTGAGGTAGAAGATATTCAGATTCTATTTGGTTATGCTTCTATTAATATATATTTATGTATTGTATGATATAAATAAACCCACTGTGCCCCACTCCCTTGTGTATCACACCTCTCTTTTTCTTTTCTTTCTACATTCCACTTTTTCTGTTCCCCTGTCTTTCGCATGCACATACACACCTATGCACTCTCTCTGGCTCACTCTCACATTTATATATTTCTGGCATCAAGATCATTTTTGAATGGAAGAGGAAACAACAAGGCAGTTGGAACCCAAAAGGCTGCACCCACACTTAAGCTACCCAGAGAATTATAAATTCCTAAGTCATGACAATGTCAATATTTTTAGCACCAAATGCACTAAAAAATATCAATAGAAACTGAAAATATGCCATAGCTGTGTTTGGCACAGTCTTTAAGCAGGAGACTTACACTAGTGTTAGCATTACATTGTTACATGAAATCCTGTCTTCTAATCAGAAATGTCAGATAGTGGATGAAGACTTAAATGTTGTCACATTTGACTTTACCTCTGTAAAACTACTTAAGTGTGCAAGAGTTACATTATTTCTTTGTTTATACATGTACAAGCACTGCCTCATTCTCAACACTTAGCTGTTCTCAAATAGCTTTTAAGATGGATTTTAACATTACAACTTTGACTGCTTCTTAATTTCCATAGAAGATTGTATCTTTATTCCTCATGATTCACAGATCAGAAAGTGATTCACAGATCAGAGAATTATTTGTGATGAACCTTTCCCTTGATTCATAGTGAATTAAAATGAATAAAAAATTTTGCATCCCAGAAGGCTCTTCTGAAAATGAAATCTTTCTAATTAGATTCATCTCAAGCTGCAGTCTGTATTTTAAATTGACATCTTTTGCATACTCATGTGAACAGTGCATTTGAATATGATAGGGATTTGGTAAGCATTCTCATTATTTTCTTTCCTATCTAAAGTTCTCTCACTGTTTAATTTTTGCACTCCTAGCATATAATCAACACTAGGAGCCTCATTTAAGATTTGAAATACTCTGACTTGCGTTATACTGTAAAAAAATAATTAAACTTGGAAATAGAAAAGACTGCTAGCCATCCTTCAGTCTAAACTTTAATGTACCGCTCAATTCAGTCCTAACTGCAGATCTACAAGCAGTATATCCATCATCGTGTGCTAGGACTTTTGTTCTTCATGTTGGCTTGTTTAATTTCTGAGAACATAAATCATACTGGGGAAAAATAAAGACTGGTTTGTAAGATTCTCACTTTATCTTCAAAGAGTTTTTGAAGAATATGAGATGTGGGTAAGTAGATCTAGTGATCTAGTGATTTCTAGTGATCATGCATTTGGTTGGCATGAATAACTGTCTCAGGCAGCGACTGTGTTCTAAAGTCTTCCACCAGATACAAACTCAATGAGATATAGACACCAGGCTTTGTCTGGTATTTATGTAATTTTCCCAATGGCAGCCAATCATATATCAAGACAACTTCCAAAAGCATTCAGCATGTGCATAGCTCTTGCTTCTCAAAATTTTACTCAGCTAGTTTAAAATAAGAGGAAATTAGTATTTTCTCAATGGTTAGTGGTTCATCATCTATTTGCTCAAATGAAGATATTGCTTCAACATCTTGATAAAGTTGTTCATTGTCTACTACAGTATTTATCCAAGACTTTCTTTCTAACCATTTTAAATTGGCTTCAAGTTTTATTCAAGTCCCCAGACTAACCATGATTAAATAAGTATTTTGAAAATATATTAAAGAATTAACCACATTCTAAATAATCTTAACCAAGTGAGAGAACTTGTTTCTTGCTTTGTGGTAAACAACTAAACCTTTCTTTTTTTTTTTTTTCCTAAAATCCTTTTGTATGCCATTGCAGAATTGTGTGCATATATGGAGACAGACAGAGAGACACAGATAAACTTTTCTGAAAGAGAAAGTATTTTTAAAAAAATATATTATGATCCTGACGAACACTAGAGTAATAAATAAATTTTTATTTGGTAGAATACGCTTAGCTGGGTAATTCCAAAAAAAGACTCAATGATAAGTAAAAGAAAACTTGAAAAATGCAATTCTTGTTGAAAAATATTCTGGAAAGGCAACTCAGAAGATTTCTGGTTTTCAGATAGATTAAAATTTATAAAAAACATCTGCCTTTGAAAAAGTTTTTTCTTCTTTAGATTCAAACATTTTTTAGTTTGCAAAAATACCTAGTTTTCTAGATGCAAAACTGGATCTAAGGGCAGAACACCAATTATAGTGGTGATGAGGTTATAGTTCAAATTGCAATCTCAAATTCTCAAAGCTACCCACATAATCCAAAAGGCAGTAGAAATGCTAAATGCAAAGTCACAATTCTTACTGTTCATGACACTTGTGTAAATTTTCTTTCCAAATTACTACGCAGGATGTAATTCCTTCAGGCAGACTTCCCCTTCTAGATATTTTGATGTAAGCTAGATTAATGCCCTCCTATTTCTGTTGCTGGCATTCTATATCACTAATCTTGTATTCAGTGTCAGGTCCCTAATTCAGTCGACTACCTCCTTCAAGACTTGTCTGAAAGCCCTGTTGCATTCCAGATAGAGGAAAACAAGAAAAAGAGAAGGTTCAACGCAGCTTTCCTGAAGTAGTTCTGAAGAGACAACCACTTGAGCAACTACAGGAAGAGTCTTTGTTTGGCTCATGGTACTAGAACAGTTATTCAATTTGAAGAAGAAATGTTTTTTTGAATGAAATAGCACATATCAAATAATTTTCTTAATCTATGGAAAAAATCATAGCTCCTTTTAATGCTTAAATGATGAGCTATATAATCTGACAAGAGAGTATGTAATAAAATTAAAATTAAAACAAAGGTATGAAGAATCAGATGTATTAGAAAAGAAAGACAATGTTGGAAAAAGCTTGCGCATTCTATCTATTGCTAAACTCAGAGCTTTAGGAACTAGCCATTCAGGCTTGTTCAGGATTCATAGAACAAATACGATTTCATACCTTTTTTCTGATTTCATTGCGGAAAGACTAAATTAGACCAAATTTAAGCCAAAAAAATTATTTGAGCCATAAAATATTTTTGGCTTTGGAAATTTTTTTTAGTTATATTCTTATTTTTTCTTCACTCTCATTCCTTTCCTTTAAATTATCCATAGGAGTTTGAAAGTGATAAATACTTTGACAGGTATTAAATTACTAGCCAGTATCACAGTGCCAGAAATCCTGTAAAAGTGCTTTTCAAAGTAGGCTTCCAGCCCAATTTTGTCTGTCAAAGCAACTAGCATGATTTGATTTTTTTTTCTTTCTAAAATTCAACTTCAAACCATGTCTGGAAATAGTATAACTAACAAGTCTCTGGTTGCCCCCTGCTGTTCATCATCCAGGGGTTTGGGGTTTAAAATATTCTTAGTGCTTTTTCAATTTAGCTCACTTTTTTTGTCCCTACATAAGGATTCAGAGTTGAGAAGAAAGTTAAGACATGTCTGTCTGTCTGTAATAAAAATATCCAGAAAAAATATCTGTGACTGCTCAATGAAACATTACTGTTTCACTAAATAATTGTATTTGATTGAATTCCAATGAGAAAGAAATGGTCTCCTTACAACCACAGAAGAGACATGGCTTTCACTTGTTGAGAGAACAAGGACTTTAACTTTCACTGAGTTAGAGCAGAACTTTAATTTGAATTTCTGACATCACTGGTAGACATCATAATTCCTTGGCAATTAGCTACCCTGGGCTATGTGGGGTTTGGTTTTGTTTCTGTTTCCTCAATCTCACTCATGCTAGTTTTCCACAGAAAATACTCCAGAGACTGAAAAAGGTAATCAGAAAAGTTTTAGTGAAACTCATGTATTTTCATTAATTATTTACATTAAAATTTTCTTATGAATTTAACTATTTGATCAAATGTAGGATTTCTTTGGTTAATACTAGTATATGTGTTTAAACTATAAAAAGTCTAGTCATCTTCTCTATACCGGCAAACTAGTAAGGATCTAGAGCAAAAAACTCCAAATGGGATTGACTATAGATGTCCAAGAAAGATACGGACTTTGGGATATAGTTATAAAGTGAGTGACTGGACAGCGTCCTCCATATCTTTGGAAATACTCAGTTCAAATCCCTTTTCTTGGAAGTCTTTCTCCTATATTAAGTAAAAGTGACACTCTTATCCTTTTGAGAGTTACTTTTCACTGGTATTAGCTGATCAAGTGCAGCTTGACATATGTAAATGAAAATACTTGTATACATACACTGCTGTGCCGATGTTCATTACATATACATGCAATGATCAATTTTGATGCATATCTATGTTAAGAGAAAAAAATGAAAGAAAAATGCTGTCAGCTTTGAGGGGTATTAGGTTCCAAAAACTATCTTAAATTTGACAAGAGTAGTGTTGATAAACTCAGAAAGATTGGCTCCCAGACATGTAAAATAGTAAACAGATAGGTATAGAAATTTATATTGGTATATTTTTTCTTAACCTAAAGTTCAGCATCACTAGAATAATTCATGCAAACTCAGAGTAAGATTAGCAGCATTCCAGAGGTGTAACTTGTCTTTGGGTGAATTGCTGTAATAACCTTCCATAAGTACTCATTGGAGTGCCACAGCCAAACTAGTCACAGCGCTCAGGAAGGACAGCAACTGCAAATGGATGCAAATGAGTATGAGGATTTTTCATAAAGGGATTTCAAAATTAAGTGCTCCTGAACTACTGCTAAGTGTCTGTTCAGAGAGCTGCTGTTTATTCCATTCCGGCAATTTTATGTCCCAAATGAATGTACTAAGAGGACAATGGAAAAAAAAGTCTGTATTGTAATTTAGTGGTGAAATAGGACAATTTATCATTTTGATAACCTCTTATAAAAGTATTACATATTTTATTCTCCATACAGGTCATGAGGAGGAAGTAGCAGACAGATTTCATGTTCAGTAAACAAAATACATATCACAGACAGAAAAGAAAATGCTCGTTTGTTTTGTTTTTCAGCAGATGCCATTATAAAACCTACTCAGGCCCTTTACTAAGATCGTGGAACTGAAACTTTGCTGACATTCAAAATCATCTTCATCCATTCTGATTTAAAAAATAAAAAATCCTGCTTAG
This sequence comes from Aviceda cuculoides, assembly GCA_035590195.1. NCBI lineage: Eukaryota > Metazoa > Chordata > Aves > Accipitriformes > Accipitridae > Aviceda > Aviceda cuculoides. Next base: position 1,887,152 of record JAVJGG010000040.1, read on the forward strand.
TTCAGTTGATTCATTTCTGCACCTGCTCCTTTCTGTTCATTTCAGAGAAACAATTTGATGAAACATCAAGAAGTATATCTTTCAGCCTTTTCCTAAGATTTCAGTGTATCAGGAACTCTGGACTGATTTTACTTGAAATTTCCCTGCCCTCTGAAATTTAAAGGAAGTGGTTTCAGACCTCCTTTTGCTTAAATTTCTTTATTAAAACTACCATTCCCTTCTCTGTTCATGTATTCAAATGATTCAAAACGGTTTTGTCCACATTATCTTTATAAGACTAGAAAAAGGAGAAAACTACTGGGGGTATAATTCCCAGTGTACCTCCTCCGTGTTCGTGTTGCTTCCTAAAAAACATCCATCATTCAGGCTGCCGGTGTACTTAGCCTGCCTTAGAGCTAGGTGGATGTCGGCTGCCAGCACTTCTATCAAAGCACGACTCAAGAAGAGTTGGTCTGAATGCCATACTTGGAATATGCTGCTTTTTTAATAAAAGTGACCAGTAACAAGAATCAACTATTTGGGGGGATCGGTTACAGAGGCTAGACTTTTATTTTGCAGAATGAAGAAAAATTGAATTAAACTTTATTATATTGGGGTTTTTTTAATTAAAAATGATGGTAGGGGAAAGGGAAAATGTTTTCAGCTTTATACTTTTATATGAAGAATATTTTAACATTACTGTCACAGTTTTAATATGAATTCCATGTTGACTGACAAAAACATTATTTAAAATAAAAAATTATTTTTTTGTCAAAATTGCATAACTTACAATTAAAATCCACAATTTTAAAAAACATAAATGCTGAAGATATATGGTAAAAATAACTTTAGTTTTATATTATTTTAGCATTAAAATTGAATTACTAGAGTTTTGAGGAGGGAGTTCTTGACTGTTCTCTCTCTTTTAAAAAAAATGTGGTCTGCATTAGTTACTCCCAGTTTGTGGGAGTTTATTAGGTATTGCTGATAGAAATATACCAAGTAATTTTGTATTTTTATAATACTTTTCTATTCAGTCTCATTTTATTGTTTATTCAGCTCTAGAAGTTTTAGACAGTTTGTTACACTCTGTTGCTTTGTATTTGTTAAAATCCAGCTACTGTTACCCCAAAGAATTTTTAGGTCATGATTTTCTTGTGAACTGATAGATATGACAATGTGCTTTATGGCCAGGACCCTCCTCAAATGGCATCAGAACAGATAATTCTAAAAAAAATAGAGTAAACAGCATTATTCATAGAAATATCATTACTTACTGGTTCTGTTAGTACAACCATAATTTTGCCTTTTCTTGAATCTTATTAAATATTCATAATTATTTAAAAATTCATTATGTTTAGTTAATGTATTCATATAACTATAGTTTTATTTCGTTGGTTGGGGCTGAGATTTTTTTTTGGTAGGTTAATTGTTTATTCTAATTCTTGAAGTCACTGCTGAATGTTTCTGGAAAATATCTGTTCTTGGTTTCTTTCAAGTATCAAAAGTATCACACAAGATAGTATAAAAAGATATTTATTCAAAGTGTGTATATATTCAACTTGAAAAATTGCTTCCAAACTTCTGTTTTACTTTGGCATTCTATATTAGTAATTTTTACTCCATGTATTAAAATGTCATATAACTATTATTTCTATTGATTTTTGTATTTTATTTAATATCTTTTAGAAATCCTTTACTGTAATTTGTAAGAGTAAAAATTATATGCTGTATATGTAAGAACCATTTGACCAAAGGGTAGATAAGCTACAAAAAAGTATTGTGAAAATAAATAAATCACTCTCCTTATACAATACTAATCTGGTAGTCTTACCTTTGCCAGGGATTTACAATTTAGAAAGGATCTCCTCAATTAAAGAAGTGTAAGAAAACTGGTTTGAGGAAGTGACTTCACAGCTATAAATTAGACTATTTCATGAATATACCTTTAGTCACTTCCAAAAAAATAGTAAAAAAAAAAAAAAAAGGAAAAAATGTTTGGTAAAAGCTCACAGAAATATTTCTAAAAATAATTTAACGTCATAATTCTTTAAACACTGAATATTTATGGCTTGTATTTTATAAGGATGTAATATTTTGCTCTTTAAGCAATTTTTGCTCTTTGACTGTAGATACTTTCTATCTATGTGCTGAAGCACTGAAAAATTAATATTTTGAATTTTTTTTATCTGCAAGTATAACAAGGTTATTTGATGCCTGGGACAGAGTGAATGCATGCACTTAAGGAAATATAGGCAGGTGGCTCAAATTAATCCTCGTTACTGGAAGAGGATTGTGGCATGAGACGTATCTAAGAACAGTGAAAACCAAATCCAGCTCTTCCTAGAGGAAGAAGGGGTGTTTTGCCAGATGGAACTATTTTTTAAGGTAAGTGGGAGACTAAATTAAAATCTTGAGAGTAAGATAATGTGCTTGAGGATAAAATGGGTCTGAGGCTTTTCTAGAATACCTTGGAGATGGTGGAGGAGTAAAAATAATATGAGATTGTGTGTGTAAACAACTGTTTTGTGTTGGGAAGAGATTGTTATTTTGTTAGTTTTATGTGATGTCCTGCCTGAAGAAGTTTATGAGGAAAGGGAGCTGTGAGTAGGTAGTGATTTTTTGCTTTATCTTGATTTCTGATTGGTGTCAATTCTTAAGGCAATTTACTTCTACAAATTTTGTTCTGGTGTTTTTTCCTAATTCCTGTGTGGGGATTGACCATGTGATATCTGACCACTTCTTATGTGGAAATTAATGGCAGGATGTTTTGCTGAAGACACTCAGACCTGTTTTACTCTTCTTTGGAAAAGATGATCTTTGAGAGAGAGTTGTCTTTTAGATCTGTAATTTGGTAGCTGTTATTGGTGTCAGCACAGGAGCTTGTATTGAAAAAAGGAAATAAAATTATTTCTTGTATTTTATTTTTTTCTAATTGATAGTCCACTTCTGCCAAGGTGAGAAGTAAATAAAGTAAACTTGGCTATGTACTGTCAAGTACTCCTGGAAAGGAGATCGTTTTTGTCCTTCAGGAGGGGAAAAAGGAGGATATAATGCATGTATGAAATATACTGATGTAAAGTAACTGTGTTTATATATGCAATATTTAAAACCAATGTTGTTTCCTGGTTTGGTCTCAGCAGCAGGTGTCTAGCTCATGGAATTTGAAACAAAGGTTTAAACATCTGATATTCCAGGAGGAAATATAGTGCGTCTGTTTCTGAAGTGCCTAAGCTGACTTCTGTCAACTAGTTTTTGAGCTCTAAGGAGGCGTGTATACATGCTTCTATCCTTTTTCTTCCTCTCCTGTTAATTGTAGCAAATTTGCTATGATAAAGTATAGGAAAGGCAGATGTTTATAATAAGGAAAGTTGGGCCAACACCAGATTCCTTCATTAAAATCTCTTCTTCATAACATCACTAGAAAGATTTAAAAATGAAAAATAAACCCAAATTCTACTAAGGAAGAAAGTAAGCAATTCCTGGTTTTAACTGAATTATAAACTTAGCTTGAGCTTTGTCATTGGACTCGGATAGTCCAAATCATTAAAATGAATCCGCCACCGAGTTCTGAGGCAAATCTATTTACAGTGTCCAAAGCGGTTAATCTTTTTCTTCCTAACCCATCAAATGTGCCAAATATTAGACCAACTCTTGTAGGCTTCACACATTCAGAAATGTATAGAACTATTTTTGTCAGTGTGGATAAAATAGTAACCAGATGTGTTGTATGTATACTGTTTAGTTCACAAGTGTCATCAAATATGAGCCAGGATATCTTTGCTATCTTTCAGAAAAAAGAACCATTTTCCATTTTGCTGTGTTGTTGACTTCTCCAACAAAACTGGATCTTTCTTCTCTGACAGCATGTTTGAAAGGTCAGAGTTCATAGTGGCAAGGTTACAAACATACATTTCTGTAACTGAACAGTAGGGCAGCATGCCAAGCATATGACGTGGAAGCAATGATTTTTTCAAAGCAGGGAAAGCATTCCTCTTATGAATCCCTGATTTATCTCGGTGATATAGCTATATTATCTCCCTTGGGATTCTAGACAGTATTCCCATTATCCACTCAACTTATTCAGTTTTGTTAACATGCTTCTGCCACTGTTAGCTGTCACTGAATTGGTGATGTGTAAATTGCAGAGATTTCGCAGCAAATCCTAAAAGTGAATGTTTAGGTAAACCCTTTCTCCCCCTCCCCTTAACATAAACACAGATTGTCCCCATCACATAATCACCACAGGCTCTGCTCAGACTGCAGATTCTAATGGCAGTGAAGGAAAGATAGATTCCCCCCAGACATGCCTCTCAAGAAATTTTTGCCTCCCCACCTCTTGTTCATTTGCAGATAGAAAAAAATACCATTTTGTGACTGCATTAGAGCTTGATATACCATGTTTGTATTGTAATCACCAGGCTGTTCTCATGTTATCATCTATTTAATAAGAAAAAATTGTGAAGACAAGAAGCAAGCTATCTGCAACTCGGACAGTATTAAACCATATTCTCATGTGTTGTTTTGTTATTTTTACCTATGATGTGTTTGTCGTGATTAAAGATATTCTCCTGAATATGTTAAAACCAACACAACTGCTTGAGAATCACAGCTGCAGCTGTGTGTCCTGTTCCTATTTCCCTCTTCTGTGTGCTTCAGAAGAAAGAACTGGCAGATAATGGAAGATAACAAAAACTGTCATTTTGATATTATGTGTGTCCCAGGAATCCACTGGAGAGGAGCAATATTTAATTAGTTTTACTCCCTCCATTTTGTTTCTATTTTGGTGTGCCTCTCTGATTATTCAGAACTTTGTTTCTTCAGGCTTACTGTCTAGAAAGCAAGCTAAATTAATTAAACACCAGGTACCTTTAGACTTCTATCTGGATTAATAGAGCAGAATGGATTTTAAACTAAACAGGCATTCCATGTTTCCACTTGGCCAATCATTGAGAATTTGCCTAGCAAGCTGTTAAAAATAATAATAATAAAAAAAAGGCAGTCACAGGATTCTCATTCTGTGCTGATGGGTCTTGTCCAGGATCTTCCTTCTGACTACAAAGAAAGGTCTCTGTGCCCATTTCTGGTGATTCTTCTCCTCGTCACATCAGAGAAAGCTGTTCCTATCCTCAAATCTCATAAGCTGACTATACAGTTTTGCCCCTGGTCTCAGCAAACTCCCTGTCTCTCACTGAGGAGAAAATAATATTACCTGTTGAAGTAATGCAGCCTCCATAAGTATCTGAAGCTGCTCACTTAAAAAAAAAACAACTACACACACATATTCCTCCCCCACCCCCCCAAATAAATAAGTAAATCATGTATGAGGTAAATCTGCTTTAGATATTAGGGGATTTTACATCTAAGAAATATTGTCTTTTATTTTTACAGTATAAATAGCACCATTTATTTCATCCCATGTTTTTCTTGTGGCACTTGGCAAGTCATAAACACTTAACGAATAATCCTTCATCATTCTCCACCACTCATCAAGAGTAAATCCATAAGACTAAGTCTTCAAGATTATCATCCAATCATTTGCAGATAGACATCACATGTCAAACGTGGAACAGTGAACAATTCTGTAGCCTGTGTAAAGTTGTCTCAGCCATATGTTACATCTTTTAAGCTAATGCTTGTCCCTGAAAAGGTGAGCCTTCCAGTCTTGGACTGGGGCATTTCATCAGAAGTAGGAGGCTGCTCTGGTGGCAGCAATTCAGAAAATTATTTTGATCTGCAGAGCTATTGATCTGACATGTCCTACAAACATGAAGCTGACTTTTAAAATCTTTTCTTAAATGGTTCAACATTTTTGTAACCCTTGAGTACTTAATATTTCACCTTTTAAATCTGTGCAGAAAGAGAGGTGCAGAAAAGTACTGTCTGGGCAGACATTTGAAGCTCTGACTTTCTAATTGCACCTCTGCATGCCCTGGCAATGCCCTTGTATCTTTCAACAGGTATTTGTCTGCTTTTCCATCTCTGGTATGCTTCTCTTTTGGTTTTCAGAAGACTCAGAAGCTTGCAGTTAAGCCAAGGGGGTCTCTTGCTCTGCCTACTTCCCTTACCTTTAAAGGGGATGAACAGGTTTTGTGCTTCCAGGAGCACGTTCTTGGAAAAACTACCAGCATTCACTAGCTTTTTTATCCTCTATGGAAGTTTCCCACAGAATCCCTCCCAACTGAGCTCTGAGTGAGCTGAAGTTTGCTCTTCTAAAATCTTAACCCTTTGTCTTTCCTAGTGCCAACCTTCAGCGTGCTCAGCAGGATCCCAGACTCCACAATATTGCGATCACTGCAGCCAAGGCTATCACTAACAGAGATGTTACAAAGCAGGTTTTCCTAGTTTGTGAGTAGCAAGTCCAGCAGTGCCTCATTCCTGGTTGGCACATTTAACATTTGTATAAGAAAGCAGTCCTCTACACATTCCAGGAATTTGATGGATGACATGTGAGCTGCTGTATTGTTCTTCCAACAAATGTCTAGGTAGCTGAAGTCACCCATAATAACCAGGTGCTGTTGACCCAAATATTGCTTCGTTGGCCTTATCATCTTGGTTTGGAGGTCAGTAGCAGATGCCTACTGTAAGATCCTCCTTGGAGATGACCCCACTGATCTTGACCCAGAGGCATTCAACAGGGCTTCCACAATCGTCATAGCTGACTTCTATACATCCAAGTTTCTCCTTAACATAGAGCGCAACTCCTCCTTCTCTTCTTCCCTGCCTGTCTTTACGAAACAGCCTATAGCTATCCATCGTGATCCTCCAGTCATGTGAGTTATCCCACCATTTTTCAGCTACTCCTATGAAAACATAACTTTCTGACTGGGCACAGAGCTCCTGTTCCTCATTTGTTCCCTAGGCTGCATTGGTATACATAGAATTGAGGTGGCTGGTCTTCTGGTTCTCATCTTGGGAGGCAGCTAAGGGACATTTGTCACTACTTTGGTTGGCCTGGCTTATTCCCCAGTTGGTTAAAATGGCGAAAGTGTTGCCACTTTGGACCCCTCTCACTAAGTCCTTCAATTTAAAGCCTGCCTCAACAAGTTGGCCAGCCTGCTGCCAAAGATTCTCTTGTCTCTTCTGGACAGGTGGATCACATGCCTCTCTAATAAGCTATAGTCATCAAAGAATGTCTGGTTGTCATAAAAGCCAAACCCCTCGGAATAGCACCAGCCACAAAGCCAGAAGCTGATTTGCATTGCATGTCTATTCATGGCTGCACTCTTTTCTCTAATTGGTAAAATGGAAGAAAAGATAACTTGGGCACCAATACTTTTTGCTTGCACCTCCAGGACTTTGTAGTCTTCCTTGATTCTGTCCAGGCTCCGGCTTGCGGTGTCATTTGTGCTTACATGAAATAGTAGCAATGGATAGTAGTCTGTGCTCTTGACAAGTTGTGACACCCTCTCAGCAACATCTCTGACCTTAGCTCCCAGAATGCAGCATACCTCTTGTGACTCCCTGTCAGGCCAGCAGATGGGCGCCTCAGTGCCCCTTAACAGAAAGTCACCCACTGTGAACACCCATTTCTTTTTGAGTTATCCACTGTGTGCTGCTGGTACCGTTTCTTCTTGCCGATCTTGCCTGTCTACAGCTGTTAAAGCTTCGTATCTGGTTTTGGCTGTAATGCTGGAGGGTGTGATGCTGGAGAGTGGGGACTGAAGCAGAGTCCTGCTTTTGTGGGTCACCAGGGTCCAAGGTGCCTCATACTCAGTTCTGTCTGCCGCAGGACCATGGCTGGCTCTGAAACCACTTATCTATCTCCGTCTCAACCCCTCTAATACTGTGCAGCCTTTTAACTGTTTCCTGCAACTCATCCACTTGATGCAACAGATCATCAACATGTGCACATCTTTTACAGGTACTTACCTTTTCTTCAGGAGAAGTTGCTGGGCACTCATTGCAACCTACCATCTGTGCTGAGTCTCCTTCCTTAACAGTTCTGTCTGGGTGGAAGTATCAGACATCTCAGGGGCTTCCTCTGTAGAAACACTAGTTTTAACTCAGGTGAGCACCCACCATCCTGGCAGAGACTTAGAGCACTTCCCTGGGCTGTGGACCTGCAAGCAGGGTGCACAGCCCTTTCAGGCACCCTGCTGCGTGAACTGCTGCACGAACTGCGGTGCCCTCTCCGTGCAGCCTCCTGATCCCTGTTTGCAGGCCCTGGTCGCAAAGCTCCTGGCCACTAGCTCTCTCTAGGGCCATCTAAACCTCCCGCGGCTGCTCCTGGCAGTGCCCAGGGGCACCAGCCTCTCTCATGAGAGATGCCAGCTCCTGGTGGGGCTCCCTGCTCTTTCTCGGGTTTCCCTGGCTCAGGAATCCCCCTGTATGTAGGAGATCTGCCCGGAATGAACCGCACGTCCTCACTGAAGAGATGTTAGAACTTCCGTTTATTGCCTGTATTAGCACTCTTTTATACAGTAATCCAAGGTTCACGCAACAAAAGCTTAATACTAATTGGTCCCTATGTGATAAGCACGCATTCAGCTTACAGCTCTATTGGTTATATGCAAGTATACATGCGACATGCACGCGTCTGAAGCTACTATACGATAGGTTAAATCCCATTGTTCACACGCCCCTATTTTTATTCTAATTGGCTAAGCATTGCTAAACATAATTGTTTTTCACTTTACCTGTTCCTGCCTTGTGGTTACATCCTCACACCTGCAAACTGGTCAACACATTCCTTAACTTAGTTTCTCAGGCATGCTTGTCCTTCTTTCTTGTTCTCTCAAGGAAGCACCGTAATCTTGTCAAGGTCAATATCCTCCCCAGGCCCCTCGGTCCAGCCGAGGCCCTCCACACTCCCCCACCAGTTCAAGTGATGAAAATAGTTGTATCAGGAGAGCTGTGATGAAAACTAACATGTGCACAGATGAAAGGAGAGGATCTGAGCAGGAAAAATGCGGAGTTGTACTTTGCATAAAGGTGGTGCCCATCGGTACATTTCCTTTGCAGGCGTGTGATGGTGACGGTGTTAACCTGCACCTCCCAGAAGAAAGCAGTGCTTTGCAGCTGACAGCAGCAAGGCCAGTGAGGAATGATCTATTACAAAACAGCCTGTGCAGTTCACCATGTAATTGGGATCTGCTGCTGAGCTCCATTCTGTGGAAGGGTGTTTCTAAAGCATTTCTTAATATGATTAATAGGAGTCTGCCAAAGCATGCCTCACCTCCCTGTCCTGCAAACCACTCTGACAGGAGAGTTACCATTTTTGCCAGCCAATGCCGTTTGTAACCACTCCTGCACTAACAAAAGTGTATTCGTCCCATAAATTCCCGATAAAATAAATACAGCTGAGGGCAGAAATTGAAAGTCTTCTTACTGAACAGAGAGGGGTTTTTTTATAAAAGAGATCTCTGCAAATGAAACCTGACATGATGCAGCCTCAAGAAGAGAAAGCAAATATTTATCACCGGTGGAGAACGTGAAGAGAGGGAGGCAACTGGTAGTAACTCAGCCTGGGCTGTGCAGGGAGTCATTCATGTCACTAGAATCAACACAACCTGGCAAAGAGGGTTTTTCTCTTGTCCTCTTTACTTGTAAGTCCCATTTCTTCAGGAGGATCCTTATGGCCTCTGAACTACTTTAAAAGGTCAAACTACACAGTGGGAAGAACTGCAGAGAGTGAGGGGGAAAAGCAGCAGAGAGAAAAGCCATCAGTGGAAACCCACTGAGAGGAGAAGATTGCCTAAATAAATAATATCATATGAAGCAGAATTCAAGAGCCAGACCTGCCATGCTCTGCTAACAGAGGGTGAGTAATTACAGGAGGGGTTAGGAGGTGAAAGCCTCTCTCCTGTAGGGGATGAGGAGAGGATAAGCTTAGCACACCAATAAAGGCAGCCAAGGAAATCTGACCCCTTGCCACACAGTTATCTGTAGAGCAGTAGATGCGATTAGGCCCATAATGGGATTGGTGCCACATGAAGCTTTGCATTTCTGACGTTGCAAGGAGGTTACTGACACCAATCCCTGCTAATTTATTGAACTGCTGCAATAAAAATGCCTTCCCTACTGAAAATAGCAGAGAATAACTGAATAAACTTCTTGAGTAAAAGGGGATTCATTGCCTGAAGAGGCTTTGCAGGGCACCGCAGTTATTGAGTTAGCAGATTCAGAGGCAGCCAGCTGCCCTTGGGAGGACTTGAACTGAACCATGATGCTTTCCCCAGCCGTCCTGCTCCTCATCCCCAGCCCCGCAGGGAGCTGGGCTCAGACTCCCCGTTTCAGAAGGAAGGGAAGCGACTTGTTCAACGTCACGCAGCAAGCGGAGGTTGAGGGATTGCCTCCACCTTTGTGCCAAGCTAGCACAGGATTCAGGATAGGAGCAGGTCCCTGTGCTCCCCCCTGTTCCCTGGGACCAGGGTGCTTGTAAGGCTAATCACGATGGCTGGGATTACCTTAACTCTTCCTTATTCCTCCCCATCAGCTCCTGGCAGAGCTGCCCCATGGCCCCTGCACCTTGGAGGGACCGTGAGCAGTGGAGGGTCCTCAAGGCTGGGAAGCAGGTTCTTTGATGGTCTGAAGGACCAACAGCAGGGTAGACTGCCCCTATTTCTTTGGTGACACTTCACCTCCTCTGACCTTTGAGTCTTCTTTTGGGGGCCTTGTTTTCCCTTGGAAGGAACTTTTGGATGGTTGATTTTTCTCCCAACACTTTGTGAGCTTCTCATCATCTGCATGGCCCAAACACATTAGTATCCTGGGAACTCATGACAGCTATTGACAGAAAATACTGTTTAAGCCATGGCTACTGATAAAGCACAGATGGAAATGGGTAGAAGTTGGCTGTAACCAATTATTGTGTGAAAATCATCTGATTACAGTAACATTTGAGAGTGAGTCAGCTAAGACTAGCTGAAGATTAAGAAACTTGAGGATAATGCTGTGGGAATTGTTTCTCAGGGAACAGGAGATTTTATAACTCTCTCCCCCCAAAAAGACTAAATTCTTTGAATTCTTCCAGACAAAAAAGTTGAGGTGGAAGAAAAAAGCATTTTGATTAAGTCAAAACACATTGTTTCAACATTTTTAAAATCAGATGACCTGTTTAGGGACCAAAACCAAAGTGGTCAGATTTTAATTTTGAAACAGCCTTTGTTTTCAAAGTTGACCTGTTCTTTGAAAAATGTAAAGCACAATCAGAGTGTTAAATTACCCCAAAATGAAACAAAATGGAAGGTTTTGAGTTGATCCAGAATAATATTTTTCTTCTTTTTTTAATTTCAGAAGGAAAAGAAAATGTTTTGATTCAGTGCGGGCTAACATTTTTATTAGATTTTTCTATTCAAGCATCAATCAGAAAAAGCCCTCTTTTTTCCTGTGTGCTAATTAAGAGCATTTTTGGTGGGAGTGAGAGCAGAGAGTGCTGCAGTGCAGCCCCAAGAACCAGCTTTTCGTTTGTGCTTCATCGTGTCATACCAAGAATAATCTTTCCACTTAACCAAACCATAACTTGGCATGTTTAGCACATTGCTCCCAGAGGAAACTGGGATGGCACAGGAGGGCCAAGAAAGAAGCTCTTTGACAGGGCGGTGTGTGCAAGCAAGGACCAGGACAGTGGAGCTGAGACGTGCTGTTGAGGACACAGGGATGCTGCATGCAAAGATCACCTGCACTGTATAGAGGTGAGCAGCAAATAGGGCTGTTTTCCCCTCTCTTATACTGCATTCATTTTAACTCATTGGCATTTCTGTACTGATGTGGGGATATATTTTTGGGGTAGTTTCTCTCAGGGTTCCTTTCAGCTCCATAATCCTCCAGCTTGGAAAAAGCCAGCAAGCATTATAAACAAAGACTTCCAGATGACAAATAGAGATGGGCTTGTTCCTTGCAGAGGATTTTCTTGTTCACATTGCTGGAAAGATGAATGGACAAATGGATAAATGAAGCAGCATTCCCACAGGGGCGATGCTGCAGGCACACAGAGTTCAGCTGTTGGCTCCCATGGGAGCCTTCACGTTTTAAGTCTTTCTGTCTGTAGCATGAAACGTGTTTTAAGTGACCCAAATATGATGCTGACATGGAATAATTTAAACATGGCAGTGTGAGCTGGAGTGAGGGAGGGGTACAAATACAGAGGGAGTGAGGAGCTGAGTCATGTTACTCAGCCAAATGGCAAATCTGGAAAGCAGAAGGTGAAGTGTGTATTACGGAATGAATCCTGCAGGATGCAGACACTCTTTTTCTCTTGGAAACACTGGATATTTTACACTGATGATATCTCAGAAGAGTACTTGACCCCCACTGTAAGCTCATTAAAGAAGCAGTCTTCCCTGACACCAGTAACCGTTGGCATGAACTGTTATGAAACTCTTATCCTTGCTCTTCTTAGTAACAGGATTTTCCAAAACAATCTCAAACACACACATCTAGTCTGCAAAATAATCCTGCAACCAAGTATAAACTTAACTCTCAGTCCAAAGCACCAGCTAGCCCTCCAACACCACAGGTTTAATACCATATTCTCTCCTGCAAGAGGTAAGACCAAGGAGCAGGACTAGGCTGAAGATGTGGCTTCCAAGGTGAAACCAGCCAGGCTTCAATCTCCTTGCTCCCAGAGTCAGCATCTCACTTGTTTGGAACGAGAGTGAAAAGTTACCATTTTGATGTACTTGCTTCTTGCAGTCATTTTCCATGGGTATAAAAGACAACACGCAGGGAAAAAAGCAATGAAGAAGGCAGCCTTTCCTTCCCCCTACCCTCCTCTTATGTAGTCCCCTCCATTTCTTTCTAGTCATTTAATTGAAAAGCATATTTGCTTGTGACGCACTCCAGATATCATGTTCCCTCCTGATTGTTTCCACTTTGTTTGCTTATATATTAATTCTTACAGCTCGCTGCCTGTCTCTACAAAGGAGGTCTCTGCCCAGGAAGACACCCCCTCCACCAGCCACCCATGTCACGTACCGTGTGAGGCCACCCGGCTTTCTCACCACATGGTGAAAGAACACCTTGTTTGGGGTGGCGGGTTGGGTTTCCATGCCAGGGTGGAGGCAGTCACAGGAGGGATGACGGACGTGTCTGTAACGGGAAAATAGGATGTCTGTTATTCCTGGTGGTAATAGATCCCCGCAGCCCCAGAAAGAAGGCTTCCAGTACCAGGACATCTTGTCCCTCTTTCTGGGCCGGCAGGTGACGTCCTTCACGGTGTGTCCGGTAAATGGGCTGGGGAACTCCTCAGCCCTGGAAAAATGGGGAGCGAACAGTAGCAAGGTTTCATCCTTCCTCTGCAGCAGAAAGGAGGGACCCAGGGTGCTGGGGAGGCAAATGGAGGGAGTCCCCCATCCCTGCACTTGGGTAGCTCCTTCTCAGTCTGGGGAGTTCTCCTTTAAGCGTCGGTATCCCTGACCTGTTATAAACACGCTCTCAAAGCCCGGAGCTGGCCCTTGCGGTGACCGACAACCTTATCTGGATGAAACATGGCTCAGAGATTCACCTCTTTGCTTTATTTAGAGTTTACTCTGCTCTGGCCCATCACTGCCTGTGTTTTCCTTTCATCTTATGTATCAGCCTTCCTGCGTTGGGCACACCCCGACTTTTCCCTTCCTTAGCCTCCTTGCTACACTGCGGGTTTCCAGGGCCGCTGTGCTGCTCCGTTCCCGGCAGCCCAGTGCCACGACACAGTGCAGGAGACATCTGACCATTTCCCGACATCTTGCCCTTCCTCACGTGGGTTTTGGACAGGCCTCGATGTACCGGTGTTGTTCCTTTCACAGAACCCACCTCCAAACAGGTGGCATCCTGTGTTAGCAATTTTGTTTGGCTCTCTGGAAGGAAGAAGAGATTTCCCCCCCCCCCTCTAGAGAGGATGCACAATCCTGCCCTGCGTTGCAGGGCCAGCCCCACCAGGACTTTTGGCTGCACCCATTCTTTGTTCCTCGGTGCGTGCCAGCAGCAGCCTCCATCCCTCACCAGGTCAGGAGGGCCTCACACGGTGTCACAAGATCTTCCAGCTGTGCCTGCAAAGTCTGTTTCTTATTTAGGTGGCAAACTGCACAAAGTGAGGCTTGTCCCTCCCTGTGCTCCACAGACTTCTGGCACTCAGTTACTGTAGCACGAATATACTTCCGATCAGCTCTGTAAGCAGTAATAAAGCCTTGTAGCATAAAAGGCAGTCTGGAATAGCAGTTTATCAGTCTAGATGAGCAAGGGGAAGGAATGCAGGGGAAAACGCAGGAAGAGTTTAAGACTAGAACCAATTTCCATTTATTTAGCTTCCCACTGTAGCCCACCAATGCCAGTGCAAAGCAGTGCAAGCACTTAGGTCTGACAACACAACACCATGCCGATAATTTCGTGGAGCCCTTTCTGTGTATTACTTTCTCTCTATTGCTTTACCTACCTAAATTTTCATAAATTAAAACCGTGAGTTTGCTGAGGAAAACCAGGCAATAGCAAGATAGCAGAGCTATTTCCCAGATGAAAAGTTTGCCTGGGAGAGAATCACAGAATCATTTAGGTTGGAAAAGACCTTTAAGATCATCAAGTCCAACTGTAAACCTAACACTGCCAAGTTCACCACTAAACCACATCCCTAAGTACCACGTCTACAGAGATGGTGACTCAACCACTTCCCTGGGCAGCCTGTTCCAATGCTTGACAACCCTTTCACTGAAGAAATTTTTCCTAATGTCCAATCTAAACCTCCCGTGGCGCAACTTGAGGCTGTTTCCTCTTGTCGTATCACTTGTTACTGGGGAGAAGAGACTGATACCCCCCTTGCTACAACCTCCTTTCAGGTAGTTGTAAGGAGTGATAAGGTCTCCCCTGAGACCGGGGAGGGAAGGCACCATTCCTCCTCAGATTTAATTTCCTGCACCCCACCAAAATCTGATAGAGAGAGTGAGCAAACGAGCCTTCAGCCTTTTACCAAGGTACTTGGTGAGCTCACGCCTGCGTGTGCACAGGGGCACTAACATGCACACACACGGACACAGTCGTGGTGGTCCCAAGGTGCCCTGGGCTCTGGGGTCCCAGGCTGCAATCCCGGCCACACTTCACCTCAGACCATCTCTGGGTGGGATTTGACCAGCACTCCTCCACGATCCTTTGCAAGCTCGGCCAAAGGACACCAAACGTGCGAGCCAGCACGTACAGAAGATGGACCATTGCCCTGCAGCCTTCAGGGTCCTGCACATTGCCGTGCACAGGCAGAGCACCGTCTGCATCTTCGTGTTGGCTTCCTTGTCTTGAGGGAGCTACTGGCCCTCTGCTCGACTCCAGCAGCCTGCCTGGGCTGAAGTCATTCTGCAGCTCTCCAAAGGCTGGATGGAGAGCGGAGATGAGTTATTCCCTCCTCATTTGCAGTGTCCAAAACCTGAAAAGCTAATGCACGTGGCGTGCTCTGCAGTTGCCTCCCTGCTCCCTCAGAAGGACCTCTGAGCTGCAGTGCCTGTGGATGGTGCAGTAGAAGCCCGCTCTCTGCCCTGTGACACTTGCGCACATCATCCTAAGCAAACCCAAACTTTCCCCGTGCTGATACCCGAAGGACGCAGTGGTGCAGCGCTATCTGGAATAGCATGTGCATTTATACAGCAGCACCCTGCGTGTCCATCTGTCTGTCACAGAGCCTGGCACTCTGGGAAAGCAGGGACAACTCCAAACCACTTGATTTCAGTGAGCGGTGGCCAGGTGCAGATTTGAGAGCTCAGCAGGGGAGGCTGTGGGCTCCCCGTCAGCAGTGCCTGGCAGCCGGCAGGTACCAGCAGAGTGCCCATGTGGCTGCACGTCCCCATCATCACCTCCCGGCTGCGTCCACCCTGGCTTTGCTGGAAAACAGGGAACATAGCTTGTCAGAGAGGCAAGAAGGATGCGACTGCCAGACACGCACACCCTGTCCTTCTCCACTGGAAGGACTAGAGTGAACAGAAACATGGAGCATTCTGGAGCCAGAAAAAGATATCTCCTTTACGTTTTCTGGCTTTGGACTGGGGGAAAATTATTATTTTGCAGCTGGTGAGAGAAAAAAATTTTCCTGCCAACCCCCCACTGGGTGAACAGATGTGTGATGTGCAGCAGCATAAGCGGTGCAAGGCTTTAGCCCTCCACTGAGGAGGTTTTTGTTCTGCTCATTTCGGGCTGGTCGTACCAGGCCCTGAACAATTACAGAGATAGAGCACTTTGTCCAGGCATCATCTCAATGAGTTTGGGAGCACTTGAGAAACTCCTCCATGGCTTCTGGGAAAGGAACAGAATGAGCTGATTGACTATCAGATGTTTCTGCATTCAGAGAAAAGAAAGAGTGCATTATTTTTAAATGCTTGAAATTACCACTCCGCTCTGTAAGGCTGCAGTTCCCACCCAGCTGGGGAGGGGGAATGACGGCCACTTGCTTTGTGGGAAGAAAAGAAGAGGAAAATTGCTGTGTGGAGGAGTCTCTACTGCGCTTGATTGCCCTTGCCATGTGGTTGGGGTCTGCGCTGTCCTGTCAGCTCATCCCCGCTGGCTACGGGGGCGGCGGAGACTTTCACAGCTCTCCCCGTTTGTCTCTCTCGTGCAGCTCCCCATCGCTGCAGGCTGGGGGATGCAATCCCAGCTTCACCCCAGCATGTCCTTTTGTGTGTACATCAGGCTGCTCCTGCATCCCAGCCTGCTCTTACTGAGTAACACCGGCCCTTTTCTGAAGGGAGGGGATGGGGTGATACCTCACCCTGTGATGTGAACAGAATAATTCGCATCAATCAGCTTTGGGCCGCCATGAGAGTCATCTGACGTACCTGTGACCTAAGACAAATTTAGTGGTGTTTTCTCGTCCGAGGCAAAAAGCAGTGGATGAGGTCAACATTTCAAACCCACCTTTCCTATGGGCAGCCCAGCAGTGCTCTTCGCTGCAAATTTGTGCAGTCACCCCTCCTGCAGCACGCAGGGCTTTGCTGACAGCCATAATCAGGCCAGTACAGTGATTTCCTCCTTCCCAGTATGTCCCGCCTCTTTCTGCAAGCTTTCATAAAGACAGTTTCTGGGTTGCTAGACCAAAACCATTCAGTGCTTCTCCAGGCTGTTCCAATACATAGACGTATACCCAAGTGGGTGCACAGATGCACACACAAATATAAAAATATACCTATGTATAGCACTGGCCTTTAGACATGTGAGTTAAAACTCTCTCAGCTGCACGGGGTTATGACTTGTATTTGGACAGTTTCAACTATACCAGGGAGAAGGTACATGCTGCATGTACCCCGTGGTCATGGTGCTGCTCACAAATACACATTCAGACAAATCTAGCCATACAAATGCAAAAATGCAGACACCTCCTTCCTTTATCTTTGGGTTCTTCCTGACTGTTTCTGTATACACCACAGGAGCTTTTGGCCCAAATATCTCTCAAAGAGGGAAGACAATGAAGAGGATCCCATAGGATACTATTGCAGCTAGTGCAGGCCTCATGTTCATTAAGCCCTGAAAATGTTCTTCCCTTTTGTGTCTTTAATGCTGCATTTAAAACATGTGCTGTTTAACACTATGATACCCAACAAAACATTTTTGCCTGAAGGAGTTAGTGGGACACAGAAGCAGTGCCCTGGAATGGGAGCAGCCTGCCCAACCACTGGGACTGGGAGGGCTTCTCTCTTCTTGATATTTCAGAGTTTACAATGGAAGCTACAAAGTTCATAAACATTCCCACAGCCTTTTCATATTTGCTTAGACTGTGATTTATAAAGTGAATCGCAAACTCCCTTTCCAGGATGACCTCTTTGCTGTATCAATAAGTATGCACGTGGGGATCAGCTGTGGATACAGGGCGTTCAGCATAATTCTCCCAAGTGCAAGCTACAGGGCTCTGTGTCATCTCATACCCTGTTTTGTATCAATTATCCCATGTGTTTTACCTCAGCCCGTGTTATTAGGTAGACCTAGCCCCAGCGGGCTCCGGAGGTTTCTCAACACTGACTTCACTCCAGAACTACTTGGCAAACACCCGCCAACCTGCAGCACCAGCCCCACTGTCTGTGCAGCGACATCTCATGCTGGGTCCGGCTGGAATTGTTTGGATATTTCTCACTGGACACCCAGCAGTAGGTGGCTTGTCACCTGGTTTTTGAGGACCAGTGGCAATCTGCCCGCTAGAATTAAAACTGCTGAAGCGTCAGTCATGGTCCTCATATCACTCGAAATAGCCTTTCTGTGGCCCAAGTGACTGCTTGTGACAATTCAGACTGCGTGGGTATTTTGCGACACAGACTGACACCTGGACTGGGGTGGGCTCCTGTGAGCAATAGGTGGAGTCTACTCAGTGGGGTACACACGTTGGGCTGCCTCGAGAGATGGGCTCACCACTGCCAGTGCACACAAGTCATGAGGATCACCAGCTCGAGTACAGAGAAGCCCTCAGACAGGACTGTGATGGGGCCCACCCTGGGACCTGAAAGCACGTCTTTCCCCATCCCCCCCCAGCCAAAGCCAATGTATGGCCCCAAGGGCAGGAATCTGCTCTTTTGGTTTGGGTTTTGGTTTTTTTTTTTTTGGCGGGGGTGGGGGGGGTTGCAATTGTTTTCACTGGCCAGTAAACAAGGCAAGGGAAATGCTCTGCATCTAGGGTTTCCTCATGCAGCAGACAGAGAGACAAAGTCACTCCCTCCTGCTTTTAAGCAGAATGTCTCCAGCTAATAAACAGGAAGAAACCTCTTCTGGTCAGCAGAGCCCTTCCCTAGTGAATGTTTGCCCTGGACCTGCTCTGTTAAGGCCTTGGGAGCTTGGAAACACTTCAGGTGTAAAAATAGTGCCTGCAAAGTCAGCAGCCAAGCCCTGCTCCTGGACAAGTTGTATGGCTGGGTTTTTTTGGTATGCTTATTTATTTTCCCAAACCTGTTACAAACTCTACTGAAGGAAGCAGGGACTCTCCCTGGCATCTCAGCATATGAAACACTGAACAATATTCCACCTGCGCCTGACCTCCCGCTGCAGGGAGGAAACTGCAGAAATAGATTTCCTGGCTAATTGAGCTCCGATACACATTGCCAAAATGCCTCTAACAGTAGAGGTGCCGAGGAAGCACTGAGTACTGGGAAAAGCTCCTGCCCTCAAAGCCAGCCCCAGGATCTCCCCAAAAGCCCTCTCCCATCCCTGCTCTGCCCGGGCGGCTCCTTGGTGACCCCATTTTCTGTGCTGTTTTCAGGTTAAAGCTAGGTGGCCATTCTCAGAAATAGAGGTGTGAGGGAGTTTTTTCCACTATGGAAAACACTCCCAGGTTTCCCAGCAGTCCTTTTTGCTCAGCGTCAGGGCACTGCAGGAAAGGAGGAGGCTGGTGGCAGCAGGGCACTCACCGGGGAAAGCTAAAATCCATGAATGCCTATCATCTGGGTTGGATATAATCAGCAAATCCCTTATAGGATCCTCTTTCAGCATTCCCAGCTCAAAACCTGAGGTTTAGCAACGCTTCTGGTATCCTCTTCAGAACCTTTCCCACAAAAAGTTCCTGTTTGAATAAATTGGCATTTTCTGGCCAAAAAAGCTATTTCTGAAGAAAAATTTCAGAAAATTTTCTGTTGTCTCAGCCGCTAATAGCCTGTACAAGTTGAAAGCCCTGAGGACATCTTACTGTGTTAAGTTCCTGGCATCACTTGCAAATTGTTTGCCTAGCTCTGCCTCAAACAGATCAGGGGCAATTTTGGCTACTGCAGCAGAGAAAAACAATAGCGGAGTGTGTCCTCTCCTGCTACTTCAGAGTTGTTCAACCAGAAAATAATGAAGACAGAATTGTTTTTCTTTGGCTATGCAGTGTAAGTTATTGGTGAATAAATAAGCCCAAAGGCCAAAGGATGAAGTATTTATTGATTTTTGCAGTGTTTATTTCTAAGTTAATTTGCAACCCACACAAAGAGAGAAAGAAATCACTGAAAATACAACATGTGTTTTATATTGTATGTATTATGAAAAGGAGTTCAGTAAAAACATCATTGCCTCTTTCTATGGGGCGTTCACTGGGTTTGGTTGTTCTAACTTCTGACAATATGATTTGATCAAATCTTAGCAGTTGCAAGGCAGACCCACATGAATTTTATAATTTGCTTTAAAGCACACAGATGCCATTTTGCAGAACTAAAATTAAGGAGATGCAGAGATGTAACAAATGCATTATCTCAACTCCCTGAGACCATCTAATAGTCCCTTGTATCCATGTATAGATGTCTGGATGGGTTTCCTGTATGCACAACAAGCTCACAAAGCCATCTCCTTCTCAAATTTTCAGTAATGCAGAGATGACAAGACTTAATACAGGAGACTGCTATGCTCTGACAACTCCATCTGACTGCACTGTCTGCCAGAGGTCCCCAGCTAATTAACTATTGATCTAAACTTTTGGGGTTTTTATTAGAATCTCGTAGGTGTCACATTATTGTTAATAGGGCTTTAGCATGTAGCGGAGAGAGAACTGGCTCTGCAGATGAAATGTTGAAGATGAAATGTCAAAAATGGTCATTTCTCAAGAAGCATGACCGTGTTTGCAGGGCAGGCTATGAGTGCAGGTGTGCTATTTCAGTGTGTGTTTGCAGTGAGCACTGACTGGTTCTGCGGCTTCACAGGCTCCCCGAGACAGTGCAGGACCCTGCTTCCTGGGTTTTTGGACCCAATATGTTTTAAGACCTTTTATTGCCTCTAAGCTAGCCAGCAGCTTGCTGGATGGATCCCATGAGTACAAGCATCGGAGAGCAGCAGAGAGGAGCTGGGGGTAGCTGCAGGCTGGGTTTCCCGGAGCATACACAGAGGTTCAGCAGAAGATCTCAGCAAGTATCTACCCTGCTGAGGCTGCATGTGCCAGCCCCCATTCTTCTCTGGCACAGAGCAGAAATACAAATGGGGAAGAGAGACACCAAACACCAAGGGGAACACACTGGCCACAGCGCAAGGCATTTGAGCAGTTCCTTCAGCCTGTTTCCCAGCCTGAATAATTAAAGCTCCCTGCTGGTTTAAAAGAAGGAACATGCCGTATGGTGAGCTACCGTTCCCATGTCAACAGCCCAAAAGCATCAGAAAGGACACTTCTCTCCTGTCCAGGTCACACTTCTTAACACTCCTATGCTAGGCGCTCTTGTTGGTGGTGAAGACATGGGATTGTGTGCTCCTGCTGAACAGAAATCAGCCAGCACTTCTGAAGCAGATTCCAAGTGAGAGATGCTGGAATCTATTAAATAAAAACAGAAAGACAGGTTTAAACAAGCACAGCTGAAGTGGCACAGTCCATCTAGCTTCCTGTCAGGGCCTTATCTAAGTTAGCCTTTCTATTTTTGTTTCTTTGCTGTTAGCATATTTTCTCTACTTGTATTGTACTTTTTGGCAGTAGTTCTCCAGCTTTGACTCCGGCTCTCTTCCTGAAGGTGTCCTAACAGACCAAGAGATGACACCCCTCATCGCTGCAGCCTGAGCAGTTTTGATCTTCTTTAGATCCAAAAATAACATGCTGTGAGGATGAAATTCAAAGTCCTGTGCCCTGGACACTCACCCGCAGAAGGGGAGACAGTGGGGAGTTTTAATGCCTTAGTTCTTCTCTGACACAAGGGCTGGGACAGGCAGCACCATGATGTGCCTCAGAGAATTAGACATGGTCTGTCCTTACAGGTGCTTTCCAAAGTGCCCTGCGAAGCTTTTTGTGCACTAAGCACTGCCATGCTGTGGTTTGGGGTCCAAGGCTGCTGGAGAGCTTCCTGGTCTTTCTGCAACAAAAAAAAGGCCATTATATGAAGAGCTGTGGGCCGGGGTGGAGGGAAATATATTCAATCCCTGCCATTATCTGCTGCTTCTCTCTTGGTTGTGCTCTGCCCTGGCTGCCTGCACTTAGGCTGGCAGAAGCACCAAGTTCACCTTGCATTGGCATAGTGCCCTCACAGAGGAGTCCCGGTCTCACGAGGGCTTCTTGGCAATGTAATAACAACAACAACAATAACAGCTGGTTTTGTTACCCTGATATCTCAGTGCGCACAACGTGCTTCAAAAGTTCATAGTCCAGCGATGCCCTTAAAACCGCAACCACTCCAATTGTAGTATTAATTCTGAGCTGAAATAGCACACCATCTACATCACGGGGAAAGTATGCAGAAAAATGCTGCCTGTCTCTCAGACTCCTGCGGTGCTCCGGATATACAGAGGCCATTTATATTCAGGTAGGCAGAAGGCTGGTTTGTGAAATGTTATGCCTCCTTTTTACCTGGGCATGACAGCTGAGCCCCAGCATGTATCACTGTCTTGAATACCACAATGTGAACAGAGAGTATAGTAAATAAGAAGGTGCTAGCAGAGACTCAGTACTTAAAAGGGTCTTAATGATGAGCCTCTTGAGCCAGAAGGGTGGAAGGAACAGATTTACTTCGGAGGTTTAAACTGTGATATTTAAAGTCTTGGCGATGGAGACAAGCATGTGTGCTCTCAGATCACTTCATGGTCTGAGCACAGGGTGAGTGCACAGTAACATGAAGCTTCAAATCCCACCACCGCACAGCTCGGCCCAGCCCCACCGCACGGGCTGCGAGGAGGGGAGGTGGGTGTTTAATTAGTCATTTGAACTCAGAAAACCTAAATCAGTGTGGAACTTGGGGAAGGACACAGAGCACCCCATCAGATGAGAGCCCAGCCTTCTCCCAGCCCAGTGGCTCTGACCTGGAGCATCACTTGTGAAGTGTTGCAAAACAAGTGAAATGTGCAGGGCCCTCTCCCAGTGCGGAGTGGGGCTTGCCGGAGCAGAGCTTTTCAGTGGCCTTCCCCCAGGAGCTGCACGAAGAGCCGCCACGGAGTGTCGATGGTCAGCTTATGGCCTTCTCGCCCTCCACACCTGGGGAAGAAGAATCACGCTCTGATCAAAATCCACCTTGCCACCCTTGCAGAAGGCTGATGGGTCAGAGGGCTGCAGGAAGCCGAGGTGGCTTTCTCCCTTTTCTGTGTTGGCTTTGTTGAGTCAGTTGCACTCTTTGTTTATTTGCCGCATGTGGCTGGAAGGATGCTGTTGGCCTTGGCAAACTTATAGCATGTCACATTTTGATGGTGCTTTATGCTTTTTTTGCTACTCTGCAGCAGGGAAACAGTGGAAACTCATTCTGGCTTGTTGCTCATATTGCAGCAAACATAGCAGAATCCTTTGTCCAGACTGTCCCAGAAAAATCCTCTTCCACTTTAGCCCTATTCTTTAGGCCAAAAAGGAGTATGTGGGTGGTTTTAACTGTGGTAAACGCTGGGGTTGTCTTCATTATCTGCAAGGAGCATCTCCAAGGCCATGCTGCTATGGCTGGAGATGTCCTTCTCCAGCAGCAGAAGAGAAGCAGTGGAAATGGCAGGGGCATGACAGAGATCGCACCACTCTTCGGGCCACTCAGCAAACCTCACTTTCAAAGTGGGATGAAGGCAATTTGTGGACTAAAGCAGTATTTTTCTGGGAGTGAACCACTGAAGCGACCATGTGGCTGAAGCCACATCCAGAGCGGCATCGCTGCTTTCTCAGGACCATCCCTTTTGCTGGTGAGATGGGTTTCGAGAGCTAACATATATACAGACGTGAGGAGTGGATCTCTCCAGTCTGTGTTCATTATTCCTGTTTAAATCAACGTGTTTTATCATAGCAACTACCAAAGAAGGCATCAACAGCTTTTGTGCAAACAGACATGTATTAAAGCACCCTTCTGAAATATTTATGCTTTGTTCCCAAAAGCCCACTAAGTGCATTGACAGAGCAGCACAGCACGGCTCTGCATGGCACCAGGAGCATCAGGAGAGCCTTTTCTCTGCTGCCTGGCAAAGTGGAAAAAACATTCTTCAGCAGTCTGTTTATCAGCCTGTGAGTTTAACCATCTCTGCACAATGTGATTGAGAAACTGGGAGATGGAAGCGACTCCATTAGAGAGCAGGACAGCCTCATTCCTTCCTTCAGTCTCAGGCCAGCCTTGAAAAGTGGCTCCAAATTACACATTGTCTGTTTCTTCAAACTCCCTGAAGAATTCACTCCAAAGTCTAATGAAACAGTTTTTGTCAAAATTATTTCTGTGCTGATGTTTATAATGAATGGAAGGAGATAAGAAATGCAAGAGGAGTTTGTGGAGTGGGAACTGGAAGGTGTTCAAGAAAGGAAACATAGACTTACACAGAAAAATAGGAAAAAGAGACCTAAGGAGATCAAGGATGTCGTTACCTAACCACTCCCTTCAGCAGTGAAGGCAGCTATGGATATGCTTGTCCACCTCTCCCCTTGGTCCACTTTGCTGTCATGTCAATGCTGCAGATGCCACATGGAGGCTGTTCTGAGAGCACTGAAAGCTTCCGAGATGGGAAGCCCCCTGCTGCAAACAGGACCAAGGAATGAAGGGTGGAGCCTGGAGAGAAGGAAAGACCTCTTAAATGGATTCTACTGCTGTGTAACAGCAATCTGAGAGAAGTGCACTACAGAGGGCAATTTGTATCTCTCACCATTCATAATTCATCATCCAGGACATGCAGAATGGCTCTGTGGCTTCTTGTTGTCCAAGAAAGCCAAACACTGATGGTTTTATGGGTGTCTGCTGTTCTGGTGTGTGTTTCCCTCCCTCAGGAAGAAAATCAGATGGCTTGCTTTTGAAAATAGGCTCCCCAAAAGCTTAGTTACAAGCATGTGCTGGTATTTAATATGTCCTATGTTTATCATCTTGCACCAAGTGTCACTTCCTTGACAATGATGGAGCTGTTCAAAGCCACAGCCATAAAACAGAATGAAATGGCTCTGCTGAAGAAAAGTTGTTTATGATCATGCTTTCCTGGAGTTGTCAGCCAGTTCTTATGAGTAAATACTGCTTTGCTAGTGAAAAACTTGCATTGGCCTGCTGTTATTGCTGTCTTTTTCCTGGGGTGAGTTTTCTGCATAAATCAAGTTAGCAAGAAAATTGTGTACCGTTACACTGACAGGAAGGTTTAAAGCACTTGAGGTATTTAAGCTGAACGGTGGTCTTATCAAAACTGCCAAAAACTGTAACAAGAATAAAGTTGTACCAGCTGCCCTCCCCTGAGGTTTATCCATTTGCAGCTTCCAGGAGCACCACATGCGTGAAGCTGGACTTGGAGCTGGCCATGCGAGAAGATTAGTGCACATTTTTACTTTATCTCATTTGGTAGTTGGTGGATCTGTGGAGAGTTGGGTATGAAGGAAAAAGTCTCCATTTCCCCCACTGTGTTCCTCTGAAAAGAAGTGACACAATGAAACAGTTAAGAAGCGTGTGCCAGAGCACTCCGGCAGGAGGGGCCGCTGAAGGCAGTAGTGGGGATGGCGCACAAACGCAGCGAGGGCGTGGGTACGACCAACCGAGCACGCATCTTGGAGGACGTCAGCCTCGCCGGTGGGATCTGCTCAGTCCAGGCAGGCACTCTGGAAACACACAGGGAAGATGACTCTTCCCCCTGTGCAAAGATGATGTACGTACACATGGTCAAAATACTTCAGACATCCTCTACCATGGGAAGCAAGGAAATAGGGAGCAATATAAACAGAGGAATCAAAACCAGTCCATACTTTGATATACATTTAAATTGGCACTGCTATCAAATTCTAGTGTCCTTCCCAGATTCCCTCACTTGCAGGCATACCCCAGTGATGCCTCCTACACTCTGCAGGCACAAATATCCACGTACCCATGGAAAGAATTGCAACGAGGTCTCCCTAGGCAGAGGTTTCCAGTCAATCAACCCAGCTGGCTGTTTACCTTCCCTTCGCGCTGGGTTACCTGGACCTGTTCACAGACACAGAGCAGAGGGGGTGGCACGCTGGCTGCAGAGGATGTCCAGGCTGTGGGGAGGCAGTGACTGCTTTCCACAGCAGCAGTGACTGCTTTCCACAGCAGCAGTGACTGCTTTCCACAGCAGCGGTGCCAGCTTAAATGCAAAGCCAACCTGAAGAGCTCATTTTGCTCCTAGGGCATATCTCTCCCCCCACCCTCGCAACCCCACAGCTCATTTGCTGTGTGTAGATAAGTGAGCAAGATATATCTTCTCAGCAGGCTGTCATGGGATATAGGAGTTAACTCTGGCCATATAAATGTAGCTACATAGCCTCTCAGACAAGCACATTTATTTAGAATGAGTTTGCTAATCTTCATCCTAGATTGCAGTGTGCTCTGAAGACACATGCAACACAGATGGAAAATGTAGCTATGAGGCAGGATTCCCTTAAGATTTATTTCAATGTGGTAGAGGGTCTCAGTCCTTTCACAACCCCCACTGTCACAAAATAGCAGAAAAGGGGTTGGAATCCCAAGTCCTAAAATTGCTTGAAATCTCTTGTTTTGCAACCCTGAGAGCTCCACTATTCAGCTATGAATTGGATGCTTACAGTGCAAGAGATGAGTCAAGCGGAGAAAATGTGCTGCAGCACACCGTCCACCAAGTACCTGCCTAAACCACAGGCTTCCAGTATTATTTCTCACCGTAATGGGAGCCTGCAGGGAAAGGAGTCTCCAAGCTCTGTTTGACTACAGCAAAGCAGAGATTTTTGAGTCAAGCTTAGGGAAAGAAAGGCAATCACAGAACCAGTTCAGCCACCCGGGGTCTACACAAAAAACACATTAACAAGGACATGCCACTGCCAAGGGAGATCTTCCAGAGGTGGACTACTGTCCCACAGTATCCACGGGCTCAACCTGCTCTGAGATAATAGGCCACATTTTTTGCAGTTTGTTCAGGGCAGTAAAACCTCCTAAAGGGCTATTCAGTGGCTGACATCAATGAATGCAGGGGATAAATAATAGCAAACTGCAGCTTTGTTTTCTGGTGTTGGAAGAACATGAAGAGGGAGAATTATGTGACCGTTTAACCTAAATGATGCACAGCTGACTGTGCTAGCCTGTGGAGCCCTGTTTGTTTATCCAGCGATGCTGCACACAAGTATTTGGCAGGCTTTTTTCAAACTACTTCAAGAAGTGTTCCTTAAATAAGAGACCCCCACCATCCTTTGCAATGTTCTCTATTGCAAGCATTCATAGATTTTCTCCAATGAAGGTTATTACAAATCACCTAGAGTTCCACCCGGCATGGAAAAATGAGGCACTGTTTTACTTCATATATTTTTTTTGCTTCGTATTTGTCGCTGCCACCTTTTCCCATGAAGTCAGGCAGGCAGACATCTAAGGAGAGGTAGCTGTCTTTCAAAAGCACAAAGCCCCCAACACTCATTGCCACAGTAAGTCATGCACCCATGTTGGGTCACAAAACAGGGGACGGCTCCCTGGGAGCACAGGCTCAGACCACGGACGTATGTATCACATCACACAACGTAGGGGCCAGGAGGTGGCCAAGGGGGGAGGACGTCTCTCATTTATACGCACATACAGCCCACAAGGCTCTTTCCAGCAGCTCTGAAAGATCCAGGGAGGAGCCGTGGCCCTGCAGAGCAGCCGGGAATGCAGAAGTAGATGTGCACCACCCACCCTTTCTCTCCACTTGTCCTGCTAATTAAGTTAAACTTAGAGCCACTGATCTCAACCTGTACATAGCATTGTTTGCTCTTTCTTTTCCAGACTTCCATGGCACATCCAAGCATTCATCTGCCTTTCTTTCCCCATGATATCAATCTAATAAAAGTTATTATTTTTCTCTGCCAACTTCATCTCACTCGTACCCTTAGATCATCAATGTTACTTATACAGACTTTACTACTAAGCATTCACGCCTTGACTTTTTTAGCACCACCAAGTTTCTCCATTTCTTTCCTGAACTTGATTTAGCACAGTTTATCCTGCCAGTGGACAAGACTGATTCTTTATTAGGGGACTGCCAGCCATGTGCTCATACTGGCCAAAAGACAGGCTATATGCGTTCTGGCTCAGTGTCAACTCCATGCCATAATGTGAGTCCCAAATTGGAGCTGTCTTATGGGTGGGTGGCTCAGATTGCAGGCAAAGCAGGTTCTTCAGACCAGCCACAAAAACATGCCCTTACACAGGGCAGTTGACTCGAAATCTAAACTGAAATGTTCTTCATTTGCTCTTCACAATAACCCCTCTAGCACAGAACTTCATATCTACCCAGACTGAAGTGACACTTTGGTGGGTAGAATTTTTGCCATTGCACAAGTTAGGCACATTAACTTTGCTTAGTTAAGAGCTGTGTTAAAACCTTTTAAAAGGTTTTTTTTTTTTTTCCTGGCACAGTTGCAGATGAGATTACAGCGCTCCCTACACACACAATGAAATTTAGCACCTTGAGAGCCCCAGGATAAGAAATGGGGGATGTTGGGCAGCCAACGTGCCTTCTGCACGAAGAGGGCAGAATTTCCAACACACTTGCAGGAGCTATTTCAACTGTTCATTACAGGTGGGGCCAGACTTTCAAGGGTGGTGGCCCATAGGGCAAGAGGAAAGGTGAAGTACCTTAGTCCTGAGATGATGGGTATGAGTTCTAATCACACATTTTGATTTATTTGTTGTGAATCTCATGATCTGATATGTCATTTCCATTTCACGCTACAAAACAGTTGGCATTGGCTATAGTCTGGCTCACCCTAGTGGTCTGAAGCTTAATGAGATGTATGTAATGCTCTGTAATAGCTTTGGGTCATTTAACTATTAATGAAAAGTCATCCAGTCACTTGAGCAGTTAAATTAAAAGCAAACTGGATTTTGCTAACTATGGTGTGTTTCCAGGTGATAAATGCTTTTTTAACAAATCTCATTAAACCTCCTGTTTCTGCTGTACTGATTGTAATTTGGATTTTTATGGTTCTTTTTAATAGTTCCTCAAATAATTTCATCAGCATAAAGTCTCCTCCTGGATGGAAATTTAATAAAAAGCTGAATTGTTGTGAAAGGTACGAGCATGATCTAATCCTGCCCACTTTTATTCCCAGACCTTGTAAATGTATTCCTAACAATCTGAGAGTTAATAATTAATAAATGAAATAAACGACTTGGAAATCTCAAGCTTACACTGTGCTCTCCCCACCTGCCTGGCCAATGGTAATTAGCACTTTCATGTTTAAGTCAGATGCCCCGATGTCTCTGCAGTCCAATGTAACCAGCTGCGCTACCCAAATAAAGCTGTGGAGTGCCCCACGCATTCATATCACGGTGACTCTGCCTGTGCCTTTGGCACCAGCAGGGTCTCTTGTATTTGTAAATCTGCACTAGTGTGAGTTTGCTGGGTTCAGACCTGGGCAAAAATGCGCCCAAATAAAGATGCAGAACATACCTGCTCCTTCTTGCAGGTCATAACATGGCAAAACAACAGCCCAAGGACACGGGCTGTTATCTGGTCCATGGCTGAATCAGCAAAAGTACCGAAGTCCCCAGTGCAGCAGATGGTCTGTGCTCTGATACTCCAATTCCTTTTCAAAGTTAGAGTTGCAAGTTCAAAATTGTCAGAAACCCTTGAATGTGTCTGCATCCTTCTCTGGGTCATAGATGTCCTTACAGACCAGTTTGGGTATATAACCAACATTTTAGAGTTTCACAGTCCATCTTATAATTCAGTAGCCTTACAATAGTGTTCTGCAGCTCAGGTGAGCAAACACATGATCAGGAAATAATCCCTGTTCCGTAGCATAAGCTTTAGAGATAATTGCTGCAAAACCACTGTCTTATTTTTTCTGCAGATCTGTGTGAGAGGCACCATTTATTGAAAGGACCAGGTGTGGGTAAAGCAGCTCAGAGGTTCATTATGATCAGCCAGACCGTGTCCGTGCTGTAGAGACCAGGACCTCCCAGTTCCCTCACTGGGCACTTGCCTGTCTGCACCTGGACTCCGTTTTGGAGAGATGCTGCTTTGCTCCACCATTGTGTCCTCCCTCACACAAAGCATCACCTGGTCCATGGGCTAGAACGGAGCTGTGTATGCAGGCTAGAATAAGGGAAGAGCACGTGTGGAAATGTGTGGATGTCCTTAAATCAGCAGAGGTAATGGAATTCATCCCAGAGCACTTGGGAACCAGCCAAGGAAATTTCTAAAGCATTAGTGATTATCTCTGAGAAGTGGTGGTGGCAGGCCCCAAGGGGCAGGAGAAACTAACGGTGTCCTAGCTTTAAAGAGGAGAACAAGAGGCCCCAGGAGTTATCCACTAACCTGCCTAACTCTATTTCTTGGAAAGATACTGGAACAAATTATTAAATAATCAATATAAACACCCAGAAGATAATAAAATGACAAGAAAAAGCCAGCATGGATTTCTCAAGAACAAATCACATCAAATCAATCTAATTTCCTCCTCTGAGAGAACAACAGGCCTGGTGGACAAGGGAGAAGCCGATGTGATATATCCTGACTGTAAAAAGACTGTGTACTCAGTATTACATGATGGTCTCATGAGCAAATTAGGGGCATATGAGCAAAATAGGAACATAAACAAAATCACCATAACTTGGGTGCATAAGCAGGAGAAAAAAACACTTCCCAAACAGGCCATTTCAAGTGGGGACAGAGGAGCCTGGTTTGTTCATCATGTCCATTAATAGCTGATTTGTATGATAGCGAAGATAATATAATTTTATAAGCTGGGAGGCCTTATAAACAACACAGAGGACAGGATCTGAATTCAAATTGATCTAGATAATGGGACGAAATCTGTAAGCTGAAACTCAAGGAGGACAAATGCAAAATACCATGCTTAGGCAGGAAAAATCGAATGTACAAATACAAAATGAGATATAACTAACAAAGCATTGCTGAAAGGATGATGATACCAATTACTTTATCACTTCTGTCTGTGTGCAGAGTATTTCTTTTCTGATTACAATGGTTAACCTAGAATTTACTGCTATGTACAGATACTGTTGACGTTGACAGAGCTGGTGGAAGTTCACACTTCTTTATTTTTGGCAAAGAAAATTTCTCTTTCCAAGGTTTATTCATTAAAAAGTAACTTTTTGGAGGGGAGCTTAAGTGGAGAACAAAGCTGGTGTTGCACAATAGAAGTGATCTCCTTCTCATTTAAGGCAGAGTTTTACTCTTGGCAGAGCAGTACTGTGTGCAGTGTGCTGTTGTGTCCCCACGAGCCCTGGACTGTCCACCCCCGAAGGACAGAGCTCACTGTACTGCTCACTGTACTCATCCAGTCCAGCCCCTGTACCTACCACTGCTTGCTGATTAAGCCAAAAGACAGAGGAAACCTCAGAAATGGTCAATTAACAGCCACCATTCCCCAAAAGGTGTTTCCTTTTAGATTCGGCAGCAAGGGTCCTGAAGCACAAGTTTAAGAGGTCGTCTATGTTTCCATACCCAGTAACGAGATGCTCCCATTTACTAATACAAATATTTAAACCATTTTCCCATCTCTTCAGGTTTTTCCTATCATGAATATCTTTGGTCAGCAGATTGCCGGTGTGACGTGAGTTGATGTGAATCCAGACTGCGGTATTAACCATAACACGATGGAGGAGGTTTCCTGGCAAAAATACTGGAGATCACTCCTTAGCACCACTGCTGCTGAAGTGGCTTCCTTTGAGGTTTCCAACCGTGCCAGAGTCACTCTAATCCCTGCGTCACTTCAGTTTAAATTGCTGGAAATGGTTCGCAGAAGAATGCAGAGTGCTGAAGTGAAAATTAAAGCAACACTTACTTATCTGAACCCATGGATTTTTAAACTTGGCTCTGTGTGGCCCTCACTGGGTTCCTCACATCCACTGGAGGCCACGTCTCCACCAGGACAGGCCGAGGAAGGTCACTTACACCGTGCTCTGTCTCACACAGACGTGTTATTTTCCTCGATTCATACAAAGCCTATCTAATAAGGCAGGAGAAGAAACTGCCTCTTTGTTTATTGGAGAGATAACAATAGGATCCTATTCTAAATCCCGAGGCAGTATACAGCATAGGGGACAAACAACAGTCGTCATGAGCCAAGATCTTTTGTTGTCGTTATTGGTTTTTTTAATACCATCATCAAAAGTTCAAAACAGATTTTCAGCCAAGTTTATCACCCCTGATACAATTCCACCAACCCAATAGAGTTAAAGTGTATATGAAATAAGCTTCTCCTAAGAGACAACAGTGATAAGAAGAGACAAGCTTTCGACATACATCCAGGCAAAGTCATCCCACAATTCAGTGTGAATGTATCCTGCCATGCTGGGGATCATGTTCAGTGGTTTTGGTTTTTTTCTGCTTTCCATGCAAAGCTCAGTCATATAAAAGAGAACAAACTATTTCGCCTCTGAATACCGCATGTCACTATTAGGAACTAAATGCTGGCAAGAATCTGCGGGAATGGAGAAGTTGTATCATTCCTCTTCTTCTTGGCCAGTGGCCAAGTGACAGCTACCATCGTCACCGTCGTGATTTCTGGTTTTCTGCATGCAGAAGTTATCGGGTCCGGGGCTCATGCTCATTCACCCCTCACCCTTTTCCTCTCCACTGATGCAGGGAGGGTGCGGGAGGTCCTGACCCGGGGGCTGTGGCCCACCGTACCTCTTCTCTGGATGGGCTGCAAACCCGCAGAGCAGGGAGCGACTGGCCATGCCAGTGTCCCTGACCTGCCCCGCATGGGCCGTGAGCCCTCGTCCCTCTCTGTGCCTCCATTTCCCTTCTGGGTAAGCACCTGCCCAGACACACACACTGCCGCGACGTGCTCCCAGTGCTGAGCAGGGAGGGCAAAGCGACAGCTTGGCCAGATGTTTCCTACCGCTGAAGAGAGCGGAGGAGGAACGAACATCCCGCCAGAGTACCACTGCGGTCCAAGCGAACGCTTCCTGAGCACACGCATCTTCTTCCAGCTCCACAGCCCATGAGAATGCTTAAGACACAAATCTCAAATATTTAGAATATTAACATCTATCGGTTTCACACATTCCTTAAAGTAGCATATTTCTTGCATGACTGATCCTGCCATATGGTAACATTAGCCTGTACCATCACCATCTGGCTCAGCTTTAACTGTATCAAAAGCATTTTGACAGGAGATAGCATCTTTCCTTTTCCACCCCTTCTTCTCCTCCTGCCATAACCTGTATGATTTCTCCTCAAATGAACCCAACTTTTGGTCCTGCCCGAGAAGGTTGTCTGTATATTCTGTCTAGGAACTAGCTCTTTGATGTCAAATGCTTTGCATTCGGGAAGAAGGGCTAAAACCCAGGAACAAGGGCATTCCCAAACTTCTTTCCCAAATGAATTTTTGGTGTTTGTTAGGACAAAGCCAAGAGAGAAGCAGTGGGTCCTTGGTGTTATGCATTTCTTCCACTCTCTACTCAATTACATGCTCCATAAAAAAAATTGTTCCTTAATCAGTCCTGACTTACTCTGTTACCATTGCTAGTATATACCTTCATTCTTGCCTAGACAAAAAAAGAAAAAAAAAAAAAGGAAATACAAATCTCTTGCCCTGTTTCTTCTCCCTTATTCATAACCACAGATATTTTTATCATGCCCCATGCTATGGTCCTTTTCTAAAGTAAACCACATTCTACATCCCCATGTCTTCCCTTTGAAACTTCAGTGTCCTTTCAGGTGGAGATACGGGATCCTGCGTGAGCCCTCCAGATACTAATACAATATTGACAACAGAAACAAATGCAGAAATGGTAATAACATAACCTACGGTGTGTGGCCTGTCCTTTTGTGCTGGGTCAGTGACCCAGTAGCCCGTAAAAGAGCCTCTGCTGCATCCGAGCAGTTTGCAGGTAGGCTCGGGGCCCTCCGCTGTGCTCTCTTTGTGCTGCTGCCACTAATCCTCTTCATTATTTAGCACACCGATACACAACACTCCTGTACCCACCCAGGCAGGGAATCAATTCAAATGCAGCTGAAAGAGGAGAATTTGTCCACAAACAGCAGGTCGTAATGGGATAAGGTTCTCACGGCTTCTCTCACAGCCGGTTAGCAAGAGCTGGCCCTTCGCATGCTTCAACAGCACCGTTCAGCTTTGAAAAGAAAACTAAAATCCAGTGCTGGAACAAGAACAGTGGCACGTGGATGACTGCCTGGCTGCAAATTAGCAAGAAAGCGATACTCTTCAGATGTCATCAGAATAATAACAATCACAAAAAATCATTTAAAATGTGCAATTTATTTTGTCTGTACAGTGTTTCAGTGTGCAATCAGGAAGGTCACCACAGGAGGGAAGCAGTGTTTCACTTTTGTTTCTTTAGTAGGCAAGGATAATTTAAAAAAAAAAAAAAAGTATTTTTTGACCATTAGAAAAACCTCCCTGATGTGACAAAGCAATAAATATCTCTTATATAGAGAATTTAAGTTGACAGGAGCTGGTTGGGACAGTGGGTTATAAAAACCCCCGCTTTCAGAGCAGCTTGCAGAATTCAGAATTTATTAAAAATGAGAAGTATGTTTAAAGGGAGAAGCAGCAATAAGGCTGTCATGAAACAGAAAATGAAAGTGGACAGCTCACTCGGCAGCTGCCTTCATGCATGCCTGTCACAATGGTAAGATATATGGTCCCTCTACCCAGTTAAAAAAATTGGTTTGTATGTTCTTGATTTCCAGTGCAGACAAGAAATGGAACGTGTAGTGGAGTTGCTTATATACTAATAGCTTGAAGTTAGAGCAACTCTTTTCCTGTATAAATTAAGTATTTGACAGATGTAACTTCACAAAGTTCTGGTTTTAAAGACATGAACAAAGAGAGAAATATCTGACTAAACTCTGGGCTGATTCATTTATCCATTTTCAAGGTTTTCAGGCTAAAAAGCTGAATATTTCCATGGTCCCTGTAAAATAACATTGGTGCTGAAGTGCTCAGTGAAGAATGAGCCTTCCCTCAGCAGACAGGCTGGAGGCAGAGGGTAGTGCCACTGGTGCGTTCTGGGCAAATCAAAACTGCCAGCAAGGAATATTTGGGGGAATTTTGTGGGTTTCTGCAGTAGAATCCACCACCCCTGGAGATTCCTACAATCATCTCTGATGCTGCACACTAAATAGCAATTTTTAGCCTTTCCAGTGACCCCTTTTCTACAGCAATTGAGGATAGAAACCACAGAGCTTTGCAGAAACGTACAAAAGCAAGCTGAAATATCACCATTCCTTTATTATTAACAGAGAAGACATAAAGAGCCTGCAAAGTAGTCCATAGGAGCAGGAGTTGGGCTTGGCAGAGGTCAGGAGAGAACTGTAACCTGCTCTTCACAGCAATCCACTCCCCAGTCAACAGAAGTTCCCTCAGAAGCTCCAACTTCCCATCCCAGCATTTCCTGCGGCAGAGCCCTGTGCCAAGGCCTTGGGAGCAGTGTGTGGGAGCTCCCGGAGATCCGCTGGAGGACGCGCACTGCCGGAGGGCCCTGGGGAGGCACAGGCAGGACTGGGCAGACATTGCCTCTGTCTGGTTGTAGTCGGCCAGCTCTGGATGGCCTGATGCCTGGTGGGGCTCCTCAGCCACAGGGACCTCCCTGTGCAGTAGATTTCTTTCCTTTGGTCGTTCCAGGAATACAAACTCTGCCCGGTTTAACATTATTTTGACACAACTTTGCAGTCTCTAGGTGGTGGAGATTGATACTAGTCACTTTTCTATGGCTTTCTAAGGGATGGATTGTATTTGCTTGGACTCAGCCTAAAAACTGCCAGTGGGAATTTTGGAATGGGAGCCGGCGTTCCTCAAAATTGAATCTAAATGTAAGTACTGTGCATCATATGGGGGCACGGAAACCTCCATCGTGTCACCTGTGAAAATGAGGCTGCAGCCTCATTAGCTTTCAGGAAGAGAGCCATGTGGAAGTAAATCTGAAAATAGCAACTTGCTAGATTTCTTCAGACTTTCTGAGGAGGAAGACAGGCTCAGCATCACACAGCGGTGGGACTCCACGGTTCCTTCCTGCTTCTGCTTCCTGTGGGACCTTTGGCAAATAACCTCACGTCTCTTGTCTCCCTTTTCCATCTGTTGAAGGAGGCTGGAAGAGATCTGGATAGACTTTCACTTACAGTGATAAGACTTTGATACTACAGTCCCAGGTAGCACTGATACAAATCAAAATGTTGATGCCTGAGACAGAAGTTTCAGCACTGGTGCAATTTGTCAGTATCTCATACTTGTTCCCACGCAAAGATGAATCATCAGAGAACAGGGATTTGTCATACTGTATCATCATGTGATGGCAAAAACCACCACTATTGACTGCAAGCAAACAGTGAGATCCTAGTTAGAGAGAAAAACTGGTGAAGTATACAAAATATTTTAACATACAGGAATATATAGGAAATAACCCTCACAATGCAAATGTAGATCCACCTAGTGCTTTTCCACCTGCTGCATTCCTTGGGCCATGAACCCCATCACTCTGGCCCTCCTGGTACAACATGCAGTCCAGTAGCAGCTTGTGCCGAAAGAAAATCCTTTAGCTGTTGGCACTGTAGGGTTTATGACCCACAAAGAATAATTTCCAACCACATAGGGTAGTTGTACCTATATGGAATAGTCAATTCATTACACCATTTAATTTGTGAAACGACACTTCTGATCTTCAAAGTGTTTTACATCCCACACATTGCAGGCAGTTAACAAGTAATAAAGAGTAAGAATTAATTAATCCTAGCCATACCCCCAAGAGATATGTAGACAAATATTAATCTACCGACAGAAATAGAGCAACTGAGGTTATGTGACTTGTCCAAGGCCACAGTGGTATCTAGGGCAGAGACAAGATTAGAGGGAAGAAACTCAGATTCCAAAGCTCAGAGCCTGCCTTTCATGATACTTATTTTGAGGAGGAATATAATCTTCAAAATAAATAAATGTTCAGAAAAAAGTCTTGGTTTGTCTTCTGTACTTTATTAGTGCATTGCAAGTACATCCTGATACATGGGGTCAGGCAGTCAATATTGACTTTGGCCCATCCTGTGTGTTTATATACACGCAAATACATATATATATATATTATATACAGTATGTGTGTGAGAACAACAAAGTATCTAATTAATACCAAATATGCAGAATAACAAGCGTCAATGTGTTATTGCAAAGCTCCACAAGCGGACTGCTGGCTGAGTGTGGACGTACTTTCCCACGCCAGCTCGCAGTCCTGCAGCCACTCTGTTACGGAACAGAGTCACATGTATTTAACCCCCTTCAGCCTCACTGATGGGCATTTTTGGGATCTCACTGGGCAGGATGATATCCAAAGGCAGAAGCCCTCCCAGTAGGCATCCTGCGAGCCTTACTGCAATCCATGTTTTCTCCGCAGAATTACCATACCCCGATGATGATATACCCACATCAACACCTACACTCATGAAAATTTGCAAACATCCTTAACTTTCTCCGATATTCCTACAATTCTGAACAAATGACGTTCAATCCAAAATAAAAAAAAAATATACCCAGCATACCTTTGATTATACCTGTGAATGTTCAGGCAAACCCCCAAGTGACCCTCAGATACAACCTGAGAAGAAAACTAGAACAACTGAGCTCTATGTGTTTCCTTTGTCTCGTTTAAACTTCTACACAGGCCAAGAATTTTTGCTTTTCTTGTAATTAGTGTGCATGTGTTCAGACTCTAATAATCTTTCGTTAGGTTTTCTTACCAGTCCTGACCTTCCTATTTGGACCCATAAAGCAGGCCAGCTCTACATCTTTTTGTTCTCGGATGATAAAGTGCTCTGCATTTTGCACTCAGCTTATCTCATACATTTGGGATTTTAATTATTGACACAAGTGCCTTCCCAAGGGCTGGTTGGTCTTTCGGTATGAAGATTATGTAGGAAAATTAATGGTGGAAAAATAGTTTTTTCCATCTGTTCCTTTCACTGTGGCGACTACGAGCTCTACAAACAGCTATGCTATTTTAGTTCTAAAAAGTACATTTGCAGTGTCATCTTTAAGGAGGTAAAATATGCTCAGCTTTTGTTTTCTGCTATTTTGTGTATCGGAACATTATGCTGCCATGTACAGCAGAGCGTGTGGGGAACCCAGAGCACAGTCTGTTACCGTGCTTTATTTTTTGCACTGTCTGCTTCCACTTTTCGATGTTCTGACTTACTGCTGGTTGTTCCAAAGAGCTACAGTGCATCTGATAGCATATGAACCATAACTGCCCGAATCCACGGCGAGATTGCTGCTGAAATAACATAACCCCTCCA
The DNA here is from genome assembly GCA_035590195.1 of Aviceda cuculoides. Lineage (NCBI taxonomy): Eukaryota > Metazoa > Chordata > Aves > Accipitriformes > Accipitridae > Aviceda > Aviceda cuculoides. The sequence goes on from JAVJGG010000040.1 coordinate 1,925,093, forward strand.
GGCGTGAAGCGCACAAAAGACAAACTTTTCTTCTCGGGATGGAAGTCGGGGGCCGACTGACCACGAGGTACTGATTTTGCTTAGTTTTCTTTTAATTTAAACTGGCAGTCTGTTAACACAGAGGTAGCTGGATGATCGCTGGGATACAGATTTATCTCCGAGTGCGCCTGTACCGTCTTTCCGTGTGCAGTCCTAAATAACATAGGAAAGCACGGGAAAGCCCCAGAGACCGCACAGTAAAAAAATCAAATGCATCTCGCCACCTAAGGCCCCGGCGACCCAGCCGGCGCGGCCAGGCGGGCCCCGCTCGCCCGCCCCCGGCGCCCTCCGAGCCTG
>JAVJGG010000040.1:1929786-1961678 GCA_035590195.1 Aviceda cuculoides
AGCCAGCAGCTAGTGGCTCTGTTGGACACAGGGGAAGCTTCCAGCAGCTTCTCACTGAAGCTACCCCTGTAACCCCCCCCACTAGCACAACCCTGCCACGCAAACCCAGTGCATTTGGTTTACATAGGCTACTTCAAACTCATTTGTGTACTATCTGTAGACATAATATGCTACATTATAAAAATATATTTATATATATTCTTTCTTTAATTATGGGAAACTGCAAAAAGCAGCTTGAGAAGAGTTAAATTAGTCATTGCTTTCTGACACATGGGCTTTATTGCATTTGACCTCTTTGGGCATTATTATGCAACGGTCACCATGGTTATTGCTGGGATTAAGTAGCAGGAGCAGGCATACAGAAATTCAGTATGTATTTTCTAATACTTGAGCCTCGGTTGCAGATTTTCAATCATTTCTGGTGTCTGGCATGTAAACATCTCCAGGTCAAATTCTGTTCTCTGTTATACCAAAGCCCATCCAGAGTCAACCAGAGTCAGTGGGATCTGAGAGGCAGTGCTGGTTAGTTTAACCTAACAAAACAGAGAGGAGAATCCTCCTTGCTGCCGTTAGTGCATTTTATTCCTTTTGTGAGCTGGATGGAGAAGCTCATCACATTTTACAGCTGTTTTCTAGCAGGAAGTTGTAGTCCCCCATTTCGGAATGATAGTTGAGTCAAAGACAGACATGGAGTTCAAAGGGTGACAAATGACACTACAAGGGACTGTTACTCACTTTGTCAACCTGGCTGAGTAATAACTTCTGTGGATGAACTGGCTTGGAGGATATGTTTTGTTGACGGAATTCCAACACAAAGGTACCAGAAAGAGGGAAAAAAGACTCCAAACCATTTCAAAATTTAAAACTTACAGCCAGTCTCTCAGGAATTTCTGTAAGAAACTAAAGCTGACTACTAAGTATCTCACATCCTGACTAACCTGAGAGGTAGCTCTCGAATATTATGGAATTGGTTTAGCACTTTTGTATTCTCCAGTACCATAAAACCATCTTTTTAAATCAATGGGCTTAGTGGTAGGATAAAGTCTCCTCACTGTAAATTTAAAGGGCAGGTTTCTGAAGCTATGGCTAATTTTCCAGGCATCTGAAGGAGGCACCCCGCTGGGTCATTGGGTCTCACTGCTAAGAACAGCAACCGATGTGAAGAGAATAATGATCAATGCAGAGCTCTCCCAGCCAAAGTATAGCTCAAACAGCTCTACCATTAAACTTAAACCATTGGTCAGATTCATTCTGTTTTCTGTAGGTTTCTCAGCAAACTGTAGCAAATGTTGACAACCCAGATAGAGTCAGTGTTTCATAAGCAGGATTTTTACTCATTGTTTTTGTAACATAGTTCATAAAATAAAGTTTTCTTCATCTAATGGTGTTACTGTACTGAGCCCACTTGGGCTTTGTCAATGTAATGTCACAGTAATTCACAAAGGAATTTGTCTTCATATGAGGAAAATAGTTGTATTTTATTTTTAGTGGGAAGGAAATGATGGATTAAATGAGTAATTACAGGAGAAAACCAATGAAAGAAAATTCTGATCAATTTGTCTCCATGTGTATATTACAGAACATCAGAGATGCTCATGTTGTACCTCGCTTTTCTGCTTAGTCTCTTATAAAAGTGACATCTCTTTATAAAATCTATTTCTAGACCTGCATCAGATTTTACCAGCAAAAAGAGTAACCATTTATTCTTTCTTATGGAATGATAATATAGTGGAAAAGTCAGGATACAGAAAAAAGCCCTGATGTGTTACCATCTGTCTTGAGGAAGATTGGCCTCCTATACCTGCAAGTAATGGCTTTCCTTGGATGTCATCACAGATTTGTCTTTCAAAATTTAAAACTTACAGGCATTTTGAGAAAGACTTAAAGTAAACTATCTCTGAATCAAGAAGCATTGTTCTTTAAGATGTGGAAAGAGCAACCTTTTAATGAAGGCTTAAGAGCTTTTCAATTTTGCGTATGTTCTTCCACTTTTTTTGACAGATTCATTAAAACCTTACATGGGAATAGTGTGAAATGGAAAATATGAAGTAATGCATTATTTTCCAAAGATGCCTCTTCTAGTATGGCACTTGAACAGTTCCAGGTCAACTGATGAGGACAATTTAATTGCTCAGTTCTTCTTTGAAATGATCAGCGCAGGAGCAATAAAGGAAGCACTCTTGCAAATGCAGTTTGCATGGCTTATTGTTTACTACATATCTTTATGATTATTCCCTTTGTACAAAAAAGAACTGTCTACTGGGCATAGCAGATAGCTTGTATTATCAGCTAAAAATAAATAAATAAAATAGTTTAAATTCTGTGATGAACCCATGAAGGGTGCATAAAACTGCCTGTGATCCAACAACAAAATCTCCTAGATTCCAAGTTTAGGTGTTTTAGCTCGCAGCAAGTAGTTTAAGTATTATGTTGCCACGTCATGACATCTTCCTTTGGGACTGTAAAAATGTACATTTTATATATTTCCGCCTTTTAAGGGATCTTCCACCATTTACTCACAACACAAAATTTAACCATCTTCTGTTGAAATGCTCATAAACATATTTCAGTTTTATGTAGTGTAATTTGAACTAGAAAGAACTGAGAGAAATGATCAATGAGCTCCTGTGTCTATTTGTGGCTGCAATAAAGCCATTTTAATATTGCAGACTTGCACAATGCATCACATAATAGAAATGCGATCACCTAACGATGAATGAACACACCAGCAACATTAACACTTCAGGGAAAGGCAGTGAAAATTATTAGATTCAAGGGATGCTATTCATGTGGGGGGTTTTCTCAAGAGAACAAATTAAAGCCAAGGCATCCTCAAAAGGAAAAAACTTTGCACATGAGGAAATATTGTGTAGTACTTGAAATTAAAAGAGCTACTGCTGTAGAAGAGAGCTCACAGTTCCTCTTCATATGAAAGGACTAAAGTGATGGCCTCTCCTGCTTCAAATGAAGGTACTTAGTTCTTTCACTGTTTTTAATTCACAGGAAATTCTGGCTGACATGTGCAAAGGATTTCTCTTCTCTAGCTACACAGAGATGATGCAAATAAATTGTCTTTTTTCTGTCCTTGATGAATGAAGTTGCAAGTGATTTACTTTCCCTTTTCACTGTTAGTGTTGTCCAATTTTCTCCAAGACTGTAGGCCTTCTATTAGGTGGAAATCTTCCTTTAAAGAAAACATTGCTTTGATAGCCTGTTTTATGTCACTACGTAATGTAAAACCTAGTTGGCAGATCACATAATAATGTTGGGAATTAGATTCTTAAGAAGCAGGAAATATGCCACCATCATCCTCCTTAAAAAAAGGCCTGTGTAAGTGAAAGGCAACTGATGGCCATGCCAAAGAGTCTGAACACTAAGATAACACAAAATAAGTTTAGCATTTTTGAATAAAGCTCCACTGTAAACCAATCTCTTTTTATGTTTTAATCAGTTCTTTTGCTAGATTTTAATTGTGAAATTAACATTATTAGAATATGTTCCTTGAATCTGAGGTTATTTCCTTTTTGAAAAATTTGCTCTTGGTGAAATTTTTCCATGGAATTTCATTTCTTAGAAAATCATATTCTGTGGAATGGTTTGGCATAGGCATTCATTTAATGTGAAGTTGAAAATTAATTCATGGGTAATACGCATCCTGAGATAGAATACTAATAAAAGCTTTCCTGTGAAGTTTTCAATGATTGCCTGATGTGGAATGAAACATTCTGTTTAATTTCTGATAGTATTTTCCTATATTATGAGCATTAGTAGCTTAATTCCACCTGTGAAATAACAAATAGATTTTATATTTATGTATGCAACAGTTTACATTTAAAATCAATCTTCTGCAGCACCCCTGCAGAGATACTCATCCCTGTATATAAAATTGATCATTTTAACTGCCTTATAGTATCAAAGCTTTTATGTACATGATACTCTGAAATGTTTCTCCGAGATATTGTTTTGATGTATTTTTACAAAAAGTTTTCTTTTGGAAGTGTTCCTCCATTATAGATCAGACTTTTCATGCAAATGTAACTATTTCCACAATATTTTCTCAGGAAAAGACTGTTGAATAGAAATTCTGGTCAAAGAGGAAACCATGCAGTCTGTTCCTCTGCACCCTCCTCTTCAAAGGACACACATGCATGCATAAATACATGTAAAGTCACCTGCATCTCTCTCCTGCAAAAATGCCACCTACTAGCTATGGTAATTACCTTTTCTTAGAAGCAATGGTTTAAGGCTCAAATTCATCCTCCAGTAGTACATATACTATGTGAATATTCTGTGTTGTTTCATTTTTACAAGCCTTCTTTTTCACAAGTAATTTTTCACAAGTCTTCTTTTTCCCTCTTTTCTTCTTCTTCCTCTTCTTCCTCCACAACTATAAAACCCCCACACTGAGAAAAAACATTCCCTGAAGAACTGCTTTGAAAAATGTGTTTTGTTTCAATGTATAGCTGAGAAATAGTTCGGAATCTTTATTATTATTGAAGAATAAATAACTTCGTGGATTGCTCTGGTTGTTCTGCTTTCTCCTGAACATACAAGCCAGCCAAGATTTATGTGCATATGTGACAAATTTTTTAGGGGATATCAAGGAAGAACAGAGCCCAGATGGAGTTCAAACTAGTTCAGTGGAAGGATGTGCTTAAAACATGGCTGAAGAAATTAGGCGACCAACTTCATATAAAGGGAAAGTCTCCAGCTTCCATTCCACCTTGGACGACATTAGGAATGAATGAAATAAATCAGCTTTTAGAACTGAAGAATAAAAATATTATACGTGTTTCAAAGCTGATCCCCATTTTGTGAAACCGTAACAAACTGGACATTGGAGTTAATTATTCTGACAAAAGTCACATTATTCCTTACAATACCCATTTCTTCATTGAGATATCTACATTTGCTGTAGATGTTGTGAAGCTTCTTCTTATAGGTTTTTTTTTGGCGGAAGAGTTGTGGGTTGTTTTTTGTGAGGGAGTCTTTTTTCTTCTGGGAAAGTGATTCCCAGACAGACTGGTAAATTCCACTCTGTGCTTTTCTGCTTAAAAGTGAGATAATTTTCTTTCAGCTCTCTCGAACTACTTCAGTTGTCTCATTGCACAATTCCTACAATGAAAGCATAAAATATTTAAAACCAAAAATTATTCAAGACTGCAACTGTAAATCTTCTGAGTAAGTCATTTTGCTGCTGCACTAGGTCCACCTTTTTGTTTCTTTTGAAGTTGTATTTGTGTTCATGCATATGATGACATGAATGGGACTCAGTAAGTCACATATTATTCACTGTGTAAATCTTAAATAACTGCTCTTATTTCCTGTGGAACAGTTATGAATTTGTATCTACTAAGTCAAGACCACAATTAGATCCTGTTCTGGGGAATACCTCCTGCAGCCAGATAGTCCATCTGAAGATTAACAGAAACCTAACTAATAAAATAAGATTAAAAATGAGGAAATTATTTTGTAGCACACTCTTCCAAGTCACACTGAAAATGAGAATATTCTGGCTATAGGTTTCCTACTTCATAATTTCTATTCTCAGCAGCACTGTGATAATTTCACTCAGTTTCATTTCATTCTCTTTAAGGTAAAACATTCAGGTTCCTTTGAAGTTTTCCCTGGAGAAATCGGTGGTTCAGCTGACAGCCCACAGAACAAATCTGTGCCATCAACACATTACCTCTAGTTCACTCTGTCTTTCTTACAAGCAGGCCATAGTGCAAGATGCAGTGGTGGTCTGCACCATGGAAGGAAAAGCAGGATACCCATACAGCCTATGTCTAATGAGGTTGCCTCATTCGTCTCCACACCTAACTCTGCTCTGTTGATATTGCTCTAGTCTAAGTCAGCAAAGGAGCTGTGGGAGAAAACCAAGAAGGTCTATCTGTACCTCCATGTCCATCTGGTATTGGTAGGTACCACCATCAATTAAAGTGTTCTGTCCACTGCAACAGAAATGCTCCTGCTGCATCCTGGTCTTGTGGCCATATGGATTTTCCTCGCTTTCAAAGGACAATATGTGTTGCCAGATCCAAAGGCTGAAGCATTTCACCCTGTGTCTATGCAGGAGAACTAGCACAAAGTTGCTGGACTGCTTCACTCCTGACCCCACTTGGTAGCTGTGGCTCAGAGGGGCAGTAAATTGGTGAGAACCTCTTCCCCCTACCATGAGACACCTTCACAGGCAGAAGAATGGGAATGTCCGCAAATCCTTCCACTCAAAGTGGTGACTTAACTTTGGATGACTTTTATTTAAGACCTTCTTCAACAGCCTTTGAACAGTTTGAAGGAGAGTGTTATAGTCCATGAAAGAATATTTGTTCTTAGACATGCATGCCCACCGCAAACCTGCGTTAGTGTTTGGATTTTTGTATGTGTCACTGGCACCTGATTTCAACTTCCTGTAGGCGAAGTAGCCACTGTTCCTGCCTATCAGAGATCAAATCTGCCGCCACTCTTCAGCATCTCAGTTGCCTACATTCTAGAGCACCAACTGCCCAGGCTGCAGCTACTGTCAGTTCCTCACAGCTCTCACTAACCAGGAACGTCTGATAGAGCTTTTGGGGAACGCTTCTCTCAACTCGTTCATCTATAATAAAAATATGTTCCAAGCCATGAGTTATTCTTTTGCTGTGGAAAAGTGTGAGTTTTAACCAAGTAAGTAAAACATAAGGTTTTTAGATGTAGGAAGGATTTTTTTCCTGATAGCATTAGAGATTTTCTAATAGTCGGTATTCTGGTGGTTAAAGAGTGGTTCCAAGATGTGGGAACCCTCAGTCAGCGAGTTAGCAAAGGGACTGGAATCCCACCTCACCACACTCAGGCAGGATGCCCTGACTGCTGCTACTGGGTTGCTTCATGCCAGCACCATCTAGTCAAAAAATGTGGGGTTTGTGGAATAAAATTTTTGGTTTCTGACAAGTACTACACATGTAATCCTCTTTCCTGGTTCATCTAATCAGCTAAAGGTTTTCTTTGCCAGTTCAAATAAGCATTAATTGAATGTTTTACACTTCCCCCCACACCCTTGCTCTTGGAAGAGGAAAAATCAGTCACCTGTCTTGCGTGGATGGACTTCATAGAAATTGAGAAATAAAGAGCTTCTGACAAATTTATAATGAAGTTAATCATGTTTTAATAGTTTCTGAACCTAGGGAAATTTTCCCAGCCATGAATGTAGTTTGTAGGTGCAGACAGGAGTTCATTGGTTTCCAAATGCTCTATTTTTCAAGTCTCATGCTCCTTCCTCAGACAAAATATTCAGAGGTCTCTGTTATTTGATAAAATTAAAGCTATTTTTCTTTTAGGTCCTGAAGTTTGATTGTAATCTACTTTATTTCAAGAAAAATAAAAAATTTGTCCAGCTTTGTATCTTATATTAACTTCTTTAACCTGAGAAATATCTTCATTGAAATAAATCCTCCTCTGATTATTCTTTCTCTGTATTATCTGTCAGTGATGGACCGTCTTGGGTGGCTATCTAATGAAGTGAAGGTTGCTCTTTTCTTCTTTTTCATAGAATTAATTGCTTTATCAAAGCTCCAAGAAATTGTCTTTGCTTGATTTAACCTGTTGCTTGCCCCCTTTTCAAGTGAATTTAACACATCGTAGTCATTCCAACAACGGAAAAATAAAGTTCTCTTAGACTCTGCCAACTAGCTAACTAGCTTTAATTAATGAACTAATTAATCTATTGTCGTATTTGAGAAGATACAAAAGCGCATTATGTAGATTTTTGATATAATTTTATTCTATTTTTTCAATATCTTTCAAGATGATAAGAAGCTATTTTATCAAAATTTTGCTGGAGGGATTTTGACTGGGTGTTTGCAATTAAGGTAGGTAAGAATATGAATATGAAAATAGATGTAGTCAAAATGAAAAACTGAAGATAAAGAGATTAAGACTAAACTATATTTGTGGTAACATGATCAGTGCCATCAACATTTTTAGAGAAAAAAAAATAAAATTATTCTTCTGTTTTATATTTACTAGAATATGCATATGAATTTTATACAATACACATAAATATACTATTTTATTGTAAATTTTAATGTTTCAGTGTTATTTTAAAAATGTTTTGTTTTCCAACACTTTTTGGTTTAACAAAATAATTTGATATCATCATAGCAAAACATTTAGATGTTTTTGCATTTGCATCTAAAAAAATTCAGACATGTCAACTGCTCAAAACAGTACCAAAACCTACATTTTGAGATTACAGATGAAATAGAGCTTTCCATTGAGCTATGCCTGAAAAAATTATAGGGAGAGTCAGTATCCCTTCTCTCTTTTTTAATACATTTTTTTCTGTTTAGGCGAAGAATAGACAAAGAAGGTCAGGTCTTAGAGTTGGTCTAGTTCTTTGTCCATTACTTGGCCTTGAACAGACTCTAACTTAACTTTCTTCCTTATTACTAGACAATTTTTTTTTTTTCTCCTCTCTCTTGTCTTGGTCACTACTGTGACAAAAAGTAGATCTTTTGATATAGAGTAACAGTAAGTCATTACGAGTAATTTTATACTAATAAAATGCAAATAGAATCAAGAATCCATTTTGTTAAATTTAATTCTCATGAGTTCTTAGGCCCTTTATTCAAAATCAAAGAAATCCAGAAAGTCTGTCCTAGCTTTGACTAATTTTTTTTTTCTCTGAAATACATCTATGTTTTGTTATATAACTTTTCAGGCTTGTCCCATGCTTTTTTTGATTCTAAAAATAATGAATTTTTGAACACTGTCATGAAACCTACTGAAGATGCTGTCTACCTTCTCTGGCAGGTTAAGTAATGAGAAGGAAATACCAAAAGAAGGATTTTATACCTCTTTCATCCTTAATTTTTATTCTGTTTTGATGTTCTTTTTAAGACTTTAATAATTCCATTATTGAATCCAACTTATTCATGACAGTCCATAAAAAATAACCAGTTTCTCAAACTTGTCACTGGAACTCTCATCTGCAGAGAAGTACTTTTCTTCCTGCTTTTTTACTGGAGTAGGCAGTGGAATGATATGATAAGGACAGGGAAACCATGATCCTCATAACCTAACAGTATTTGTTGTTACTTAACAATATACTGCCCATAGTCTCCTCCACACTGTATATCAGAATGTGTTTCATCTACGTACCTCTCAATATCTGTATTAGGGTTTATAAGGTGAAAATGACATTTTCTGCATCCTATTTTTCCTATTTCTCTTTAGCTCTGTCAGCTGAATAAGGTAAAGCTAATTCAACCCTCTCAACTCAATCAGATTGTGAATGTCAAATGATTTGCTTTAAAAAAAATAAAATTAAAAACTAATTAAAATGGAAAATCTACTGATATTAAGAATTGGATGAGACTTTATTAATATATTGTAATCTGTATCTGACCTTTTCATTATTTTGGATTTTTTCTTCTGAAACAACCAATATGGCAGTATTTCTGAATTCATGTTTTTTGGTTTTAAGACTGCTGCATAAATGTTAATTGGTGTAATTTTTTTTTTTTTTTATGGCTAATCAATGCAGTTTTAACAATTTTTCACTACATCTCTTACTTCAGTCTTTAACTGAGAGCAAATTTAGTCCTGACTTCTTAGACTTTTCTTCATTTGCACACATTTGTGGTTATCTAGGGCTATTGTGTTGTTTATTCTCTAAAAGTGCTCTCTAACTCCTTAGGCTTGATGAAACTAGTGTCTGATCTACACAGGCTTGTTTCTTTGCAGTGCTGAGCACTCCAGCTTCACTAGAGACTGCAACTAAGAACCGATATCAGCTTGCAGGGACATATAAGGTCCTGGGCCATGTTGTATATTATCCTTTCAACAGAAATTTTATTCCTGAGAAGAGGACTAGCGCCAGGAATTCTGCACTGTGTAAAAACTTAAATGAAACTTAGCAAGGATTCATAGTATATAAAACAAGAACTGAGAAATAAATTGCCTTTGTTTAAAGCATAATTTGTCTTATTAAAAAGCATATTGTGTTTACAGGATAAAAGAAGAAAGATTCAGTGTTGCATTTGGTAATGTATTAAAGCACTTTTAATACTTAGCATACAATATATATTTTTTTTTTCAGTGAGAATTTATATGGCTTTATTTTCCAGCCATAGGTAAATACCTTTAACGATTTACTGTCTGATCAACAAACATTTCAGTTCTTTTGCAGCATTTCATTACAAGTAATTTTCTCTAGAATTTGATTAATTTTTAATTTCTTCCTACACCATCTGAAAGTTTTCTACATCCTTTTAAAACCCGAGAGTCAGAATCAGACATTTCAGTCTGGCTTTCACAAAATTCTGTATACAGAATTAAATCATTTTCTCACTCAGAATCTCCCTGATTTACACAAGGTTCATATTAGCACCTTTTAGCCACTTTATTGCCTTGGAATTATTCCTCTCTTGCCAAATAGACCACAAAGTCTGTTCAAGGTGACTTCAGCCTAGGACAGATGGCCATGAGAAAGGGATTAACTGGATTTTTACCTTTTATTTATATGATCATGCTTCAGTTATATTAAAATACAGTTTGTCTGACTTAGATAACTGTATTGTATAGACTATGTAGTACAACTTGCTTTCTGTGCTTGTTTTTCACCTCAGAAAACCTGGTTTTTTTAGTTGACTATGTGTTCTAGTCCTAGTGTTTTGTAACTTCTTAATAAAAATGCTGTACCAAATAAAGTTCAAAAATCTTAGTACAACTAATTATTTTTATAATTTAAATTTGTAACCTGAGCGCAGCATAAAATCAGAACTGTTTGAACACATTAATTCCTTAAAAAGCACATGTTGATTATCATTATTTACATTACTGTACTTGGCTATATTGCATTTTTTATTATTTCGCCTCAATTTTATTTCTGGCCAGTCTTGTGAGTTCTCAGTCTGTTCAGACTCTGCAAACAGGAGCTTACATTTATTCTGAGGTTTTGACTATGATAAGTTGTCTTCTTCAGGTGTCCTGAGATCAGCTTGAGGCAATCACTGCATGCTGTGGAAGGACTGCGTAAAACAAACAGTAAATACTACTGGTCTTGGAAAGACTCTGCTGCGTATCAATAATCAGTACAAAAGTTGAACAGGTGTGATGAATTAAGCATGTGTATCGCTGGTAGGTATTTGAGCCTGCTGCAGTTAATAGAGGACAGGGAAACATTTCTTCACGTGCAAGAAAAAATATCTGTTGAATGTGTCCTTCTGTCCTGAAATATTAATACTTAACAATGTTAGCATTTTAGCTTCTGCCTGGAGTAAAGGTCTGCTCCATTGTCCAGGCTTCCTCTTGTTCTTTTCTTCTTTGCTGTCCTCTGAATGTCCAAGCACAGATTTTTTTTTTCCCATTAGATACTGTTACCTTCTCTTATTTATTTTCTGTATAACCTCCATATTTTATGTTTAACATTTCTATTGCATTGTTTTCTGGTTCTAGTTTTTCAGTGGTCTATCGCTGAATCTGGATCAGTTTTAAACCAAAAATGGTTCTTTCTCCTGATGAAGAAATCATGTCTTTGGTCATTTAATAAGTAATTCTCTCTGATTTTTATTTATGTTTCCTACTTGATGAGTTTTGTTCATAATCCCATCTAGCTCTGAGATTTTGCACCCTGAAGTAATAAGTTTTTAATAACAGTATAAGAGTATTAAAACATTTACAGACCTTTCTGTTTTTTCATACTTAATATAATTTTTCTTTAGTTATCATTGATTCTTGTTTCTAGCCCCACACTTACTGATTTTTATTAATAATAAGGCCCAAGATAAAATTATATATTATTAGTTTATTTTTTAGTTGAAAAAGTATTAGAAGATCAAGTAACACTCAATTATTAGTTACATAGGCATCCTTCTTATATTTTCCAAATTTCAGATAGCATCTTTGGATCTTTTTGTTTACTTACACTCTTTGTTTATAGATCATCTGCTGTTTATTTTCTCTCCCGCCTCATAATGATCAAAATTCAACTCTTAAAATTCTTATGGCTGATCATGTTTCCACATGTGTCAGTATAAAGGAGGAATAATTCAACTGCAGGAGTAAAATCAGTACAATAAAAAACATAAGAATTTGAATTAGATATTTTTATACTAAATAGGGAATAAAGGAGCTAAGAACTAGGCATAAATATGAATATTCTGTATTGCATATTTGTTGTTTGATATAATTTAGGCTATAATATCTTCTGGGAAAATTCTTTGTTTATTCTTTAAATATTATGCATTTCTCTACTCCTTTCTATCCTTAAAGATCTACAGTAACTGCTGTAGGCAGTTAGTAGTACCATACAATAAACAGGAAAAGGAAACACTGTTGTGAAAGAACAGTGACTTACTTAATAATTTAAAGCACTTTAAACTATGTTCACTCAAAAACACTGTAAGTAGTAAGTAAGCTATATCTGCTTAAGAAAATAACTAAAGTTTGGAGGGTTTTTCAGAATAACAATTGCTACTAAGAGAAATATAAATGTACTTTTACAATAATATACCATAAAACCAGTAAATAGGAGGATAAGCAGGTCACATATGGTCATTAAGAGGATTTTTAAATATTTGGAAGAAAATAAAAATTAGATTCAGAAAAGACAACATGAAACATGAAAGACGGGATTTTATCCAAGTTCGGTCATATTTTTGTATAGCGTGTAGATCCAGGAGAACAGGATCCTCCTGGCTCTGCATTCAGATAAATGCTGGAGACCTGCACAGCTGAAGAACATGCATACAGTATTAAAAAACTAAAGGACTGCTGAAGAGCTGACATGTACCTGCTACCACTGTCTAAGAGCAGGAGTATTTAAATGGTCTGTATTGGTCTACAGCGGTTTGCCATGAAGGCCTGTGCTGGACCACCATCACAGAACTACTGCTCTTGTTTTGTTGCAGTACCCATGGTAATAGATGCTAAATGCATCTCCATAAAGATTAAAGAAAAATAACTTGTCTGGATCAAGTAATAAAAATGAGTTCCTGCTAAACAGAAAAGTGCTGAAGCATAATGACCCCAAAACAGATTTAAGAAGTATTGCCCTCAAAACATCTCTGAAGAATTCAGCTGAAATTGAAGTTACTTTGAAGAAAGCAAATGAGATAGAAGAACAATACATTTCTGGAGCAGTGATCGCCAATAGAGATGTAAGCCAATGTATTAAAATACACAGGATGATTTGTCTTCAATCTAGAGTATTGCAAAACAGATGACATGTCAGACAGAATGCAATTAGAGCCAATGGCTAAGAAAATAGATCATCAGCTTCAAAGATAGTCGTCTCAGGTGGGAAAGAAAAAGCTCTGGTTCACATTTTCTTGGGTTTTTTTGTTTTTTGTTTTAATAGCACCTGATAGTGCAGCATCTGACAATCAGCAAGGTCACACATGGAGGGAAATGTGTGCCTATATTCGGCAGCGGTTAAGATCAGCTGCAAAGACAAGCACCAAAAGCAGGGACTAGAGCTTGTCATTGAGGGGAAGGAACACCGAATGGCAGGGCAGTGCTCACCACCATTTATCCACCATTAAGTGGAGCAAGCAAGGGGTGTCTCTCTCTCGCACACTCACAGTCACACAGTTGCTGCTCCAGTGCATCAGCACAGTCCAGCCTGGAAGACATGCGACAGTCAGACCAGGTCTGTGCATGCTTGGCATGCATGTGTCCTCCGCTTCTGCACTGTGGCAGATATCTCCCTAACAGTGTTCGCCCCAGTTGCTAGGGAGTTTATAGCCAGATCTCTGCACAGTCTGCCAGTCAAACCCGTTGTGTGCACCATCCTGTCTGTCAGTCATGGCTCATTGTGTGCAGTTACTCAGCTGTTGATGAAGGCAAAGTCGTGGTGTTCCCACAACACAACCCAAGCTCACTTTCTCTCAAAGAAGTAGATTATGGTGACGTTCCCTTTTTTCCCTGATGGGTTTTGTTAGTTTTGTGTATCCTTCTGAACAGGTTAGGCAGATGAAGAAAAGGCTCTCCCCTTCCTCCTTGCACAGCCCACATATACACACACATAGACTGTGGCTGCAACAGTATTTTATGAGGCTCATCATCTATCATGAAGCATAGACATGTGAGTGCACCTGAACTGTTGAAGAGAGATGAAGAAAAGGAATTTCCAAATGCAGGCAAGATTTAGGCATACCAAGCTGCTAAAACTGGTGATATGCAGAAGTACCCAGTGAGGTGTGCCAAACGCTTAGCATGTGCAGAAACAGTCAGGCAAAAGGTTTCCTAGAGAGTTCAGGAGCGCTGAAGCTTGAACAGAAGCTGGATATATATTACTAGATTACATTTTATGATTTAGATACCTGAAATCTTGCTTTGGCTGGCTAAATCCTTTGACTGAGACAGAAGGCATTAAGGCTACTAGTAACTCCAATTTGTATTCCTTTTTCTCTTGTAATTGGAGGGCCTTCACACAGACATGTATTCCCACTTCAGCCTCAATGTAGCAAGATGCTCAAACATATGTTTATCTTTCAAGTGGTCATTGACTTCATTAAGGAGTACTCTATCATTAAAACCAATAATTTATTTAAGTTGCTAAACTGGAAAAGAAAAAAAAGCTTGTTAATTAATGGATGCTAGAGTGAGTCCCTATCCTTCTTTCTGCTAAAATCTGGCAGTCATCTTCTCCTATATGCTCGTACAGGTTTGAAAGTAGTCAGAACTGGTTCTTTGCTTTAGGTTCCTCAGAACTGACTCATACTGCATTTCCTCATTCTGATGCACAGTGGCTTTGCCAGATGAAAAAAACAACAGATATTTTTTATGTAGAGAAAGTAAGAGCTGGAATTTGAGGAAAGCCTGTTAAAAACCAATCAGGGTAATTGAAGTAAAGAATCAGATTTTTATTTTGTTTGTCCCAAAAGAGTCTATGCCAAGTATTTCTGACTTTTCATAAGTATACAATTTTATTTTAACTTATACAATTTTAAATTGTATAAGTATACAATTTTATATATTAACCTTGTTAATATATACCTGCTAAAACTGCTAGAAATGCATCATGAATGGTTTAAAGTTTTTTTTTTTAAATTAGATTTACTCCAAAATTCTGGTAGAGCTTTGGTAGGACACGTATTTCATACTTAAGAAATGTTGTTCAGTGTAGATACGCTAATGCTAAATTGTATTATCATTTGGATTTTCTCTAAATAGAAATGCTCTGTGAGATACTGTTACAGGTTTGTGTGTGGTGTAGGTTTTTTTCTTTGATAGTGGTGGAGGGGCCGCAGGGGTGGCTCCTGTGAGAAGATGCCAGAAACTTCCCAGCTCCAAGTTGGACCCACCTCTGCCCCAGGCTGAGCCCATCAGCAACAGTGGTAGCGCCTCTGGGAGAACAGGTTTAAGGGGAACCTGCAGTGAGTACTGGGATTGGAATGTGAGAGGAACCCCTCTGCAGACACCGAGGTCAGTGAAGAAGGAGAGGAGGAGGTTCACTGGAGGAGAGGATGCCCCTGCAGCCCATGGTGAGGCGGTATGCTGTCCCCCCCCAGCCCATGGAGGGGAGCGGGGGAGCAGAGGCCCCTGAAGGTGGCCATGACTCCATGGGAAAGCCCATGCTGGAGAAGTCCGTGACTGAAGATCAGCTCATGGAAGGGACATACGCCAGGGAAGTTCGGGAATAACTGAAGCCCATGGAAATGACCCACATTGAAGAAGTTCATAAAGGACCATCTCCTGTGGGAGGGACGCCAAGCTGGAGCAGGGGAAGAGTGAGGAGTCCTCCCCCTAAGGAGGAAGGAGCAGCAGAGACAAGGTGTGATGAACCAACCCCAACCCCCATTCCCCATCCCCCTGCACCACCGGGGGGAGGAGGTAGAGAGAACCGGGAGTGGAGTTGAGCCGGGAAGGAAGGAGGGGTGGGGACAAGGTGTTCTAATGTTTGGATTTACTTCCTAATATCTTTGTTTTGTTTTGATTTGTAGTAAATTAGATTGATTTTGTGTCTTCCCCAAGTTGAGCCTGTCTTTTGCCCGTGACCGTAAGGGGTGAGTGACCCCTCCCAGTCTTTATCTTGACCCAAGAGCCCTTCTTTATATTTTCTCCTCATCCCATCATGGCCAGGGCAGTGGCAGGAGGAGTGAACAAGCAGCTGCGTGGTGCTTTGTAACCAGCTGGGCTGAAATCATGACAGATACATATTAACATTTGAAAGATTTCAGCAAAAATTGGTAAACAACTCTGAGGAGAGTAGTGCTCCAAAAGGGGTAGAAACCTCTACCTTATTCATTTGTATAAAGATTATGAGTGATTGTTAAATATTTTTACTTAATCTCTAAAATATCTCCAAAATCATTCAGTAAAGTTGAAGACTTGCTCCCAGATAAGTTTCCAGATCCACTACAGGTCACAGGTGGCATAAAGAGTTGCCCACAGCTGCAAGGAGCTGGTGACGATGAGTGTCAAGGTCTGCCATTTATTCATTTCTCTCAAGAGAGATATGCCAATAACCATCCCTTTTCTCTTCCCCTTTATTTCCTTATTTGAAGCATTATGGCTAGAAAACTACATAAGGCTATCGGTATTAATACACTGCCAAAGGATAGGGCACTCAGCTTCTCTCGTCATGAACAGGCTTTCTTCATGCCCTCATGGACTCAATCTTCTTACGGCTTTAGGGCAAAGTATTGTCTTGATTTCCTCTTGTGGTGCAAACAGAATCTAACCTCAGAAGCAGCTGGAGGCTATATCCTTTCCAATACCTTTTTCTTTGCAAATTGCCCATGGTGAAGAGGTACCTTCTAGACTGCTGGTGAGGGGGTCCCTTCTGAAAGCCCTGGGTCTCTGCACCTCCTCCCTCCCACCACACACAGTGCATGGTGGCTTGAGCATAAGGGCAGAAGTGTAAGATAAAGGGAGATAGAAAGAGAGAAAAACACTCCCCAGCAACAAATTCCCTTAATTCTTCTCCCTCATTCAGAGATCACCTTCTTCTTTTCTTTCCACCTACATCCAAGGATACAAAAGTTTCCAAAAGATTATTGTGAGTAAAACTTACATTTTCCTCAAATTTCAAAATTCAGTTTTGTCTCCTCTTTTGGGAAGCCTTTAGTGAGGTCCACCTGTTTTTAAAATTAGTACTTTAACATGTATCAATAGCCTCATTTGTGTCTCACTGGTTTCATATATGAATGCTCTTCTGCAACTGAAGGATACACAATCTGAACCTAAACATTTATTCTGAAGTGAACCATTTCTCAGTGGAAAGCATAAATTTATGATTTGTGTCTGCATATATCTCTTGTTCAGGCATCCCTGGAAAAACTATTTTGCCATGTTCAGGTAATTCTATGTTTAGATAATTGACTGGACATGGAGAATTCAGATCACTCCAATTAATCTTCCTTAAGGCTGCAGGGAATGGAAGGACCTGAGTTTATGTAAAGAGGATCTATTCACTTTGAGTTTGGCATTCTGCATGACTAAAAGAAGGTTTCTTTCGGGAGAGAATGGAAGAAAAATTATGTAAGGAAAAAGATATTGAACTGAACATAGAAGAGAGGGAAGGCATGCTTGAACAGGAAGAGAAATATTGGGGAAATGGCCTTTGAGTAACAGTGATGATCAATTCAAAGTTGATAATCTCATTTTTAAGATCTACTGTCCTTATCTGACTTCATCCTTCCTTCCTGGCAGTGCCTGACTTGTATTGGCTCACAGGAGTACCTCTTCTAATACATCTAACATCTTTTTTACTAAACTTTCAGTTAACAGATTTTCTGTTGAAAACCAAGTGGTCACTGATATGAAAAATTATAAATTTCTGAATCCCTTTATTGATGATCAGCTGAGATCTCAAATAGCTCCAAAGGGGTGTAATGCTAAAGAAATCCAGGTAATAAGGTTCATAGGACTTTCTAAAAAAGACACACAATATCTCCCCTGAAATATTCTGTTTAAGATGACTGACACAATTTGGTTGGTACATGAGAAACAATATTTACCCATCCAAATGGAAAATGATGGTACTCCTGAAGATTTCACATTCTTCCCATGTTTTAGCACCCCCATCTTTAGAAAAGCTAACTGTGGTGGGTTGTCCCAGCTGACAGCCAATCATCCACATTGCTGCTAGTTCCCTCCTTCCCCACACCTCTACAGGATGGGGAGGAAAAAGGAAAAGCGGGAGCAAGAGATAAAGACAGATAAAATCAAGATAAAGACAAGGAGATTGCTTACCAATTCTTGTCCCAGGCAAAACGGATTTGACTTGGGGAAGTTAATTCATTACCAATTCATATATATATATATATATATATACACACACTGATTCGAGTATTAGGAAACAAAGCCAAAATAGAAACAAGCATTCATACACTTAGGAAAAACACCTTTGTTCCCCCTTTTCCAGGCTCAACCTCACTCCAGTCACCTCTCCTCCTGCCCTGTTATTACCACAGCTCTCACTTAGTCCCTTCAGTGTGGCAATGAGTGGTGCAGGGGTTGGGATCAGGACACAGTGGTTTCTCACTGTCTCTCCTTCCTTCTCACTGTTTTCTGCTCTGGCACGGGTCCTCTGCAGACTGCAGTCCATTGGGGAATATCTGCTGTGTTACGGAGCACCTCCTCCTCCTCTGACCTTGCTGTTCCCTCCACTTTTTCTCACCCTTTTTTCCCCCTCCTCCTCTGCCTGTCTAGCATTTCTCTCTTTCTTAAATATGTTTTCCCAGAGGCACCACCAGCTCGGCTCATGGGCTCAGCAGTATCCTGCAGTGGGTCCACTGGAGCCATCTGGAACCAGTAGAGTCTGTCACGAGGCAGGCCCTCAAGTCTGATCATTAGCACTGCTGCCAATACCTTGACACCTACATCCCACACATGAACCTACTTCTTCCTTGTTTCAGTTTTAAATCTTCTACTGCTTATCCTGTTTGACAGGACTTGGGTAACGAATCCTCCTTGTCACTTTCCAACAGCCTTCTCGAGTGGCTGAAGACTGCTATCATTCCCTTCTTAATCCTTCTTCTTTAATTTAGCAAAAACGATTCAAGTTTTTTTGACAATTCTTTCGTGGTTTTAGTCTCTTTTGATTTAGCCTTTAACGATGGCATCCCAAACTGGACATAGTAGTCCAGATGACATATTAGGAAATCTAAAGTGTAGGCATAATTGGTTTTTTAAAATACCATTTTCTGAACATGTGCTTCAAATCTGTTGCAAAGGGCTATGTTAAAAGGCTCTTCAAGAAATGGAGATGCAATGAATTAGAACATGTTCTTCTTGGACTTACCTATCTAAAAGATTTAAACAAACAGTAGATGCAAAAGCTTGGTTTTAACATGGGAAGGAGATAAACGTAGGCTGTAACAACCTGTGTTATTCAACTTTGAAACCATCTGAAAAAAGTGATAAGTAGTGAAATGACAAGGTTTGCTTCTGCTTACAAACTAGAAATTATTCAGGATAGCTAAAACTGTAGCTGACTACCAGTTCCAGAATGTTCTCTCAATTTTAAATGGAACTCATCTTATTATTTTGTCACAATCAGTGTTTATAAACAGAAAATAATTTGCATGTAATAAAATGTATTCTTATAGAAATTTAAATTAGTTCTTTTGAAAATATCTTAAAATTATTGTAGGAAGGTTTTTTGCATAAATCAAAACAGAAAGGTAAATAAAAAGTTGAGATTCATTAGAACTGAAACGAAAGTAAACTATGGAGTATTATTGTATGACTCCCTAGCATCTATACTGAATATTGTGCGCAGTTGTATTGAAAACATTTTAGAAAAACAAAACTGGAATAAGTGCAAAAAAGAGCAACGGAATGTGTGAAAAATAAACAAAATGGGTAGGACTTTTCTGTCTCAAAGAGATGGTTGAGAGGAATATAACAAAGCCTTAAAACCATGTATTGCCTGGAAAAAGAACACTTATTCAATTTTTCCATAAAATAAAAACCTCAAATTATCACACAGGGCATTTCATCAAAAAGTAACAGTTTTTTCCATGCCATATATATTTAACTTGTAGCAGTTGTTTCTCTAGTGTCTTTCAGCATATATCTGTGTTCAGAAAGATGTTGACTGAGTTTGCTATTTGACTTCCACATTTTCTTCATCCTGTCTTCAACTGTGTCCCACTACTGTAATACTTTCTGTCGTAGGCAATGCTGTACTGCAATTTCATCTCTCTCATTCTAACTTTTTGTTCGTCTTATGATTATTTGACTTCATACTTGACATGTTTCAAACAGCTATTTCTATTGCCTCTGTACTTATGTTATCTGTTTCCTTTAACACAGTTGTTTCTAATCCACAATAGTAAAGTTATATGCATGAATTTTCACTTAGCAGCAAAGTGTAAGGTTTGTGATCCATAAAAACCACATAATTTTAACAATACCTGTGTTGTGGTGAAGACGTCTTTTAACTCCCTCGACAGTGCTGTTAGTTCTGATTTGTTTCCTAGATACATAATAGTCTGATTACTTTACAACCGCTATATTTCAACATTTTATTTTTTTCCTTTTTGCCAGTATAACTTCATTTTATCATATATTTGTCAGTGCAAGTTAACAAAAAATTTTCTAGAACTGTCATTGCAATTAAAATGTCAGTGATGTTGTTTTTATAAACTAAGCAATTAAACTCTTCCACCCTATTACATAGTTAATGAGCATTCAAATTTAAGCAAATAATTAAAAGATGGCAATTCCTTAATCCCTTTTCTCATATTTTGTTGAGATAATATTTTGTTTTCCACATATTCTTACAATACAGCATAGCATTTCTGCAGCTATCTTATAAGTGACTTCTGTGCTTTTATTGCTTCATATAAAACTCCCCTCCAAATGTATCCAAGCTCAATGGAAAGGAGAAATATTTTTAGAAACTCGTTTTCTTTTTCCCCACTGACTTTAGAACCTGAGTATTTGATCAATGCCACTTCAGACTGACATGAAACAGTAATGTTACTCATTTAACAGTACTTTTCATTGTGGTTTTGCCCCATACTCCCACAAAAAAAAGTTCTGTCTCATTTGGATTGCTGCTGTCTTCATTCCCTAAGATGGGTATTACTATTGCTTTTAAGCATCTGATGTATCTTATATATAACTTCCTGATATCTGAAACTTTCTCAGATCTGCTGTTTTTTCACAATTTAGCCATTTTACTGCTGGATTTTGCAACTATGGCATTTTTAGCTCTGCTGCTATTCTTTCTTTTTCTTCTTCTGTAGTAGTGTTTTTGTTGAGTGTGCCCAGTGCTACATGCCTGTAGCACAGACTGGCGTTCAGCAGTCTGTCAAGAAGTGCTGTCTCCATACTGCCACCCCCACTTCACATTTATGGACAAAAAAGGCAATTTTGCAGTTAATATAAGGGGACAGTCCTTTTATCTTCCTGAGAGAAATGAAACATTTACAGCAGGAGCAGACAAACACATGGACTTATAATGGTCCCTAAACCATATGGCAGACACATTAAAATGAAGAAGGGAAGGAAGAGGTGTTTGAAAGGGACCTTTCAGGGTCACTTTTCCTTCACATGTTATGCTTAGCTGAGTTTAATATGATCTCAGGCATGCAACCAGTGTGGTACAAAGGAATAAGTGGAAGACTTTGGAGCAGTGAAAATATTCACATAGGCAGTTACTATGAACGGGTTTTGACAAGGCTTTCTTTTGAGGTCATAGTTGTGAGATGTAAGGGGTGGTTACAGTCTTGCCCATCTAGCAATCTTTAATTGTTGAAACCTCTCAGTGAACTTGGACTTGCCTCAGACTTTTTAACTCTGGGATCTGTACGATACACGGATGT
The DNA here is from genome assembly GCA_035590195.1 of Aviceda cuculoides. Lineage (NCBI taxonomy): Eukaryota > Metazoa > Chordata > Aves > Accipitriformes > Accipitridae > Aviceda > Aviceda cuculoides. Next base: position 1,951,551 of record JAVJGG010000040.1, read on the forward strand.
AAAGGAGTTATCCTTGTTTGCTAAAATGTATTGATATTCTTCTGCATAAAGAAATGATTGTGGAAAAATGTACCATTTGCTAACAATTACTTCAGAAACATATCCTCTTCCACACTTATTTTTTCCATTTTAAAAGGAAATTGGTACACAGGTCTCACTTCATAGCTACAGTTTCTAAGAGTCCATCAAGTCAGTCACGGGTATGTCTGATACAATTCCCATAGATAGGTGAATGTATGCTGTGAATTGGAGGTTTCATGAGTTATGTATAGAGTGAAAGCCTGGTGTACCTGACTAAAGGTCTTTAAAGGGTTGTCTTACAGGAAAGAGATTCAAGCTAAAAAGAATGTATCATCTGAGCAATATAATTAGTATCATATACTCTGAAATTAGATTTGTGGCATTTCCCTGTGAAAAAACTTGCAAAGAATAGAACTGGAGGCAGGAGACAATCAACAGAAAATCACCACATCCATGTATGACACAAATCCAGAAACTGTATTTATACTGAATAAGTAAACTACAGAGGAACTTAAAATACTGGTATGGAAGAGGGCAATGTTTTATCAAAGCTGTGCGCAGCAAACTATCCTGAAGGAGAAGCTAAATATAATGCTAAATATAGTGCTCCTGCTGTCCCCACTAAAATAAGAGAGATGAGAAACTGATGCGAGAAGGAAGAAACCATTGGGTGCAGGATATTCATAATCAATTGATTAACCCTTTCTTTGCTATATCTTGGCCAAACATAGAAGCTACTAAGCTCTAAAGTAGACTTGGGTACATCTTCCTTTTCTGCTTCATGTCCACCCTCCGTAGGCATTACCACTGCGCACATTTCACAGGATATGACACTAAAGCAGGTCATAATTTTAGGACAGGACGAAACCCGTGTTGCTACAGATACATAGGTTTGGCTATTGATCTTCTCAGAAAGTAAGACAGGTTGTAGGAGAAAGATAGATAGTCTATTAATGTCAACCAGAATTTATATAAAATTATGAGTTGCAGTTCAAAATGTACATTGTCACTTATTTCTAACCCCCTGGACTGGAGAATGGAGAATTGCAGTTGAAACAAAGAGTGACTTATTGACTCTGGCAGCCAGCCGAATGTCTTATAAAAATCCATCTACAGACAAGGACAGTAGAAAAGTAAAAAACAGAACTGGAAAAGAAATATAATGGCAAATTGAACTCAGACAAAGACTTTTTTTTTTCTTTAACATCATCAAACAAGACCTTCCTTCCATAGTTGTCCTAAAAGAATTTATATTTGTTTTATATAACTCCTTTTATATTTAGCTTCATTAAAATTACACGACTTGAAAAGAGTAAGATTTATTTAAACTCATACATTTCAAAGCTTCACAAAAACAATTAATATAACAGAATAAAAATTGCCTCTATTAGTGGGGATCTATTTAATGAAACATTTTTACAAACATGTCTATTGTCTATTTTAACACTCCTGTCAATCAGTCTAGTTGGTTGTCTCCTGCATATGCATGTACAAAGCTTTGAATATGTAAAATGTATTGAAACTGCTAGATGAAATAAGTCAATAAATGAAAAATAGTGCAGAAGTATAAGAATTTACTTTTTTTTTAAAATGAGACTGAAGAAACGAATTAAATTTCTTTAGAAAAAAGGAGTTGTCAACTAAATTTTCTCCTATCATTGAAAGCTGAAGCCCCTGTACACATATGATGTTGCAAGTCATTCAAGACATTGTAGAAAGTACCTGCAAAGAGAATAAGAGAATCCTGCTGACTTCTCAGTTGTATGTCTTCATCAAATTCAATTTCTGGAGGTTTCTCTCTTCAGAAATCTGGTTATAAATTGGAATCTGCTTTGGAAATGCTCTCCAGAAATAGCATACTTTGAAAAGTCATTAGACATTCTCTTATTTCATGACCTTTCTGAAGACATAAATACTATTATAGGGGTGCCCTGGAATCCTATCGCACCACTTACCACAGTGTTTGCATACTGGTCTGCCTTTTAGCCCAGTCTGATGTTGCCACCCTGTGATATAACAGAAATCCACTGCTTGCTTGCATTATCCTCTTCCATGCAATATAGATACAACTCTGCCAGCTCTGGCTCCCACTGACTTTTCCTGTATCTTTCCTTCAGAACTTTCTGTCAGCTACAAATCAACACATGCACATTTCACCTATCTTCATCTCTGTACATAAAACTTCATATGAGAAAATACCAAACATTTTTAGCACTTTGCTGTGCCACCCTGGCAGGAACTCAGAGGGGAATAATAAGGTGCTGTTGAAAATTTTTGGGTCCATATGTTTCCAAAAGGTTATAGCAGCAGTCAGTGCCGATTTAAACTTAGACTAATAGCTGCCTAAGTCTATGCCATTGAGAGAAACCAGGCTTCAAGAGTTGCTTGTTATACATATCACAATTATAAATAATATCATGTATAAAATATATAGATGGAAAGCAATCACCCAGCTTTGGTGTTTTACTAGCTTTTATGGTCAGTGGCAATATTCCAGATTTACCAGTCAGAGCCAAGCTTCAGTGTCTTGGCCATTGAGACAGGGAAAGAGAAATTGGACCAGATCAGACTTCAAGGGACTGCAGAAAGCTGTGTGCCAGGTGTTTTATGCATGGTTGTGCTATATATGCTGTGTAATACTGTGAACTTATAGACGGAGCCAGGAAACACCTTTGGCTGTAGATGACATCATCAGATGTAGACTTTAGGACAAGGAAAAAATTTCAAAAGTGGTACAGCCTGTCCTCTGAATTTAAAGTTGCACACAGGCAAGATCCTGCACTGTTGGGAAGCAGCAATGGCCAGCAATGAAAGCTGGCTTGCAGCTGTACTTAATACAGACCTGTAGGCTCTGCGTGACCATCAAACACAGAAAAAACAATCTGACTATTTGTACTTACCTCTCTTGAGGAGTGAAGGTCTTTCCAGGCATCCATACCCAACCAAGAACATAGCTGCTGCTTAATTAAACCAACTGCTGTAGCAGAAATTTCAAAAGTGTCACACACACTGTGAATGCAACGCAATGGATCTTTTTGGAAAAAATTACTCTGTTGGAATTGTTTAGTTTCCCAATATGACCTTGGAGTTTAGTGGTAGCCTTTCCAGAGTAAAACTTGTTTAGAAAGTATAAGCAAGCCAATGCACAAAATGGCTTTACTGGTTCTGCTCTTCCCCCTTTTTCTTCTGCATTGCTCTGTCTTTTCAATCCCTCAAAAATCTCTACAAAATTTCAACTGCATTCTAGGAAGTTTCCTTATTTGATATAATGCTCTCTTTAGAAAAGATATGACACAGGGAAAAATAGTTTTATTGATTAGTTGATCCAGGGAAGGAAGAGAAAGAAAGGAAACAATATGAAACAGGACATGACTGCTGGATGCTTCACTGTAGGAAAACATTACACCAACACCTTTCACAACTTTCCTGACTGCCAAGATAGGCAGTGTTAAATGTGCTCAGGACAGGAGATGGACAATCTCGTTCAGTTCCAGATAGGAGTCATTGTTGATAAGCACTCTGGTTATAGTAGCTCTGCTAGTCCATGGCATTTTCTATAGCTTTTTGCCAATATACTTAGCTTCTGATAGAGAGATGGCACCCAAGACCATAATTTGCAGTGGATTTTGCATCACAGGACAATCTCTGAAAGGGAGACAGTTGGGGAAAGTAGGCAAATGTCAGGGGAAAGAAGCAATGGGTCATGCAAATGTGTCATGAAAATCCCTATTTTTTTCACTTCTGGGCATGGTTCTGGGACATTTGGTGACATAATGCTGATAGGAATTGTTTTACTAGCAATATTCTATCCGTTGTGAGAAGCAACAGGATATCACTCTTAGAAGAGGGAGATGAGCTACCCATTTGAAGAGGACAGATGTGGGACTTCAGTAGCTAATGTTAGTCAAACGATGAGGAAGCTTGTATTCTCCTTTCCACTGACAGTTGCTGGTTGCTGGAAAGAGGACCTGATGAAGGTGTAATGCTTATCTAGATCAATACCGCTGGAGCAACCATTGTCAGGGGAAAAGGCGCACTTTCCGCCTCCTTTAGGAGTATAGCTGGCTGCACAAGAACAGCTGGTGGGAAGACCCATTGTGAGGAAAGAGTTGGAAGATGGGGCTCCCTTCTCCTTTGCTTGGAAGCTTCATAAGTATATCAGTCTTCGGAAGTATATCAGTCTTCCAAGACTGTGAAACCACTCAGGCAGATCCAAAAACAGAAATCAGCACATATACCTTTGGGTGTTATGCCAGGACTATGAACCATGTAAGATTTCTCCTTCTTCGGTAATAATATTTACTTTTTAATCATAAAATATGTCTAACAGCTGTGCTATAAAAATCAGGGTGGAGAGGAAGAGTAGGAAAGGGGAGGGCATTCTTTAGAAGAGCATAAAAAGATGAACTGTGTAATCTACTCTGAGAAGATATTAATCTGTGAGATCTGAATCAGCTCCTCATCTTATAGAATATCCTTCGAGCTAAAACAATTCTTTTTGAGCATAGAACTTTCAGAGCTGGCTAATATGAGGACTTGCTGTGAGTTTTGTTTTTAATAGCTTCAGAAGAACGGTGCCATTTAGATCAGCTTTTAACATGTTCTTAAATTGCCATTTTATTACTCTTGCTGACATTCCAGAGGCATGAAATTACCAAATCACATTAAGAAGACAGTAGGTGAAGGGAGAAAGCTAGTTAAATAACACCAGACAGGCCAAAAAATTGAGTCCTCATCTTTAACTTTCAAGGACATGCTTATTTAAAAAAGAAAATTCCTGTTAAATTTTTTAAACACTGTAAATGCAGATTCCTTTATGATATAAGGTAATTTGTCTAGAGAGTGACCTTGATTTGAAGTTTTTGTTTGCTTCTTTGTGGGTATATTTACATACCTAAATGTATCTATATATATGCACATATGAAAAACATATAGAAAACACTTTACTCATATAGGGATTTTACCAGTGACACAAAAACCATTGATAAAGACAGTGGTTCATTTGAACATGCTCAACATTGGCATAAATCTTTACCCTCTGAAATTCATGAGCATATTCTCAGAAACTGAAATGAGAACATTTCTCATAATTTATGGAAACTTCAGCTGCGTAACAAAAGCAGAGATGGATATTGCAATATATTAGGTGAAGATAAATCATCAAGTCATGATGGCTCAAGTCCTTATTTTGTAAAATGACTCTCAAGTTTCTTGGTTTTAAGTAAATTCAGGAAAATCTATGACTGAATCAAACCAGATAATGAGATAGAAAAAAGTAATTTATAAATAAGCTGCACAAAAGAATCACAAAATCATAGAATAGTTTGGGTTGGGAGGTGCCTTCAAAGATAATCTAGTTCCAACCTCCTTGCCATGAGTAGGGACATCTTTCACTAGATCAGGTTCCTCAAAGCCCCATCCAAGCTGGCCTTGAACACTTCCAATGATGGGACACCCACAACTTCTCTGGACACCCTCATATCATAAAAAATTTCTTTAGAGAATTCCTACAGAATGATAATAGAATTTGCCTCCAAATATCAGGTTATTTTACAAGGTATCAAATGCAGTAGAGCTCAACAATATTCATGTGCCTGGAAGTGCAGTAAGTTACCACGTATTTGCTTAAATCCATATATTTTAAGACTCAGCAACTAGTATCAGGCAAGTTCAAGATGAGTCATAAGTAGTATATGCTTGACAATGTGCTATAATCGCAAGTTCTCTTACTCCTGAATTTATGGGGCTCTCAAATTCTAGTCCCTCAATCAAAAGCTCTCTTCTTTCTCTTTTTCACCTCCATCAATGCAACTGACAATCTATATCATGCTAACCTGCTATAAGGGAACTAAATGGTTGGTTTTGAAGTATAAATTATTTTCATAGAAGAGCACATACAATATGGTAACTCACAGCTCACCAGCTCTTACTACTCTAAAAGAATTACACTGCTCACCTCTTTTTAGCAGGCTTGTGTACCACTCTTCCCAGATAAAATCAGTATCTCCTTTTAAAGGCACTTTCAGTATGCTTCAAGTTTCCACAGTATCCCTGGCTTAATCAATACAAACTGCCTGTATGTTACTAAATCTGTAGTTACAATATAATGAATTTTGAATGAGAAATGATCTTTTTTAAGTGTTGCTGAGTGTTACATCCACACTGTGCAAGGGTACATATAGTAAACACTCATCTCCAGGTTCTGGACCTTGACTTGTCTCAGATTTACTGGGTTTTGTCAATGTAAATTTGTTATACCTTTATTGCACATTCTGTTCACTGAGGGAGGCGGGGGGGGAGTGAGTGGCTGCATGGTGCTTAAGTTGCTGGCTGGGGTTAAACCGTGACAGAGACATCTTACAGGCTGCAACGTTACTGAGAAAAGAGCAAGAAGGAGGGACTCAGAAGATGGTGAAGAAGAGATATAAAATGGATGAAATACAGAAGCTGATAACATGAGGCATAATTTTTTTTTCTGTCATATTTCTTTCCACTTTTTTATGGTGGATTAAGTAAATTTTACATAGAAGGACATTAAATATCATGCTGAATATCAAATAGCCTTGTTTCTGGAGAAGCATCTTCATTTTCTTGGGGAGGGTGAGTGTTTGCAAAGATAACAATATTTCACCTAATGATAGAATAAGCCATAAAAAAAGATGGAAGGACCTTGTGCTGGGTCCTTTTTTTGAAGTGAAGAGGAGCATAGAAGACTTCTTTACAGATTGCATGTACATTGTTAACAAGGACAATTTCTGACTGTTGAGTACTTTATTGAACTGCATATTGAGTTTTACAATCCATTTACAAAACTAAATTAGCAACAGAACCTTATTTTCCAAGACCTTTTTAGCTTTTTGTGGCCATAGGATGGAATATCATGTAATTTATATCCACCAAACTTTCCTGTTTCTCAGGGTCTCCATATCGCAAGCAACTAACATTTATCTAGCCCAGCCTATTCTCTGTATAAGTTCCACTTTTCAAGCTAAGTTATACTTGGATGTAAAACACAATCACTCTTTATGTAAAACTTTATAAATGTAGAAGAAATTATTTGTGAGGAATGGGTGTTTACATGCAGACCTCAATTTTTCAGTCCTAATTCAGGGTAATTAATACTGGAACAGAGACAGCCATGTCTCCTCAACATAGACTATTTGGATGCCAAATGAAATCTCAACTTTCTATTAACAGCATTTCCAGCTATATAGCTGTTCAAGAAAATATTTTTATAATAGAATAATATTTTTACAACAAAAAAATTATGTATTTTTAATCCTCATCATGTGTAAAAATGGCTGGACCATTCGCATTCAGTCTTTCCAAATAAATTTCGATTTGGTCAAGAGCCCTGAGGGAAAAAGATACAACCAAGTTAAATAGAGAATGTTTACAATCAAAGCTATTATGAATTTTTAATTAAATGCAGCTGCTGCCTTTTCCTTCACCAATAATGACATTGTGCAGATCTTTGTTTAGAGACTTACCCTGATGGGAAACATACTCTCAAGACTCATCAGCTAAATGTTAAAGTAAGCTGGCGATGATCATCCACAGATTCAGTTACTTATTCTCCACCTTATTTGTAAATGATGTCATGTATCGGTGGTGGCAGTTAAAGAGGTGGCAATTAGCTGCATTCAGAAACACATGCTTAAACCAGTCACACCTTGAAGTTCAGATCTAAGACAGAAGTGCCAGAGGGCTAAACACTGTACAGAGACACACTAAAATCCAATCCCCAGAAGCCTGCATGTGTGGAAGGGAAATATTCACTCCCTGTGTATGTGTTTGAAAATGAAAAGGCAGAGCTAGGAATATCTCTTTTAGTGTAATTGTGCATTTATACTACTACAGTGTCCTTATATGTGGTACATCTTAATATACTTGGGAAAAAAACCACAAAAACCACTTAAGGGTTGGAAGGTTACATCAGTAGGAGGAGAACTTAGTTAATCAGTGACTATTTGACTATTCAGCAACAATTTGATTTCTTAGCTCTTCTCTGAGGCTGTAGCTGGTGGTGACGACAGCCTTATCAAGTGGTAGGTGTGTATTCTGGTTGAATCACTGAGTTACCAGGTAAGGGATGTGATGAGTGCGCTGCATAGCATAAGGGGAACGAATGAGAGATCAAAAGGGTTTTTGCAAAGACCTGGAGTGGAGGAGGGAGAGGAGGAATCCAAGCTCCTCTTCCCATGAGAATAGGGACTGCGAGCAGCTACAGTCAAGATAGGTGGATTTTCTCAATAGAGCAAGCTGAAGGATGGTGTGTTCTGGCCACCAGAAGACTCTTTCTCCACCTGCAGATGTGGAAAAACTATAGGACCATGACAGCACGAGTGAAAGAGCAAGTTCTGGCAGGGCAGGCATCTGGGAGAGCCCACCTGTCTGGTGAATCAGCTCCAGTGCCACAGGAGAAGAAGACACAAGTAATAGTAGTCAAGGACACTTTTTTGTTACGGGAGCCAAGGACAGTCATCTGCCAATGAGAGCTGCTGTCCTAAGAGGCTTGCTGTTTGCCTTCCACACTGGTATTTCTGCTTAGTCTTCTATTGAGCATGAAGTTCAACAAAGATAAATGCAAAGCCCTATACCTGGGACAGAATGGCTCCCAGCATCAGTACAGGCTGCAGAATGGTTTGGCAGGGAACTGCTCTGCAGAAAAGGACCAGAGAGTCCTGGAGAACAGCAAGCTGAGCAAAAGACAGCAGTGCATTCTTGCTAACAACATACAGACCTGTGCTTGCAGTATTTTAGTAAATTGAGGTAAGTGCCTATTCCCTGCTATTCAACATGCAAGAGGGCCTTCCCCAAGTACAACAGAAATATTGTCAGACTAGAGACAGCCAACTGGAGGATCATTAAAATGTTTAGGAGCTAAGGGCACTGGATTTGTTTAAGCTTGAAAAGAAGACAACACTACAGAAAGGCTGTAGACAGGAAAGAAAGGAAGGAGGAAACCTTTTCCTGGGAAGTAACAGGACAAGAGGTGGACAGCGAAAGGACAAGAGGAAACTTTCACCAGTTACAATAATGGAAACTTATATGTAACTGAATCTGGTGGACATCTGGAGGCAGAGGATTTCTCTTTCCCAGACAGCTAAAGCCAGCTTTGGTGGGCTGTAAGACCCAGGGGTTATTCCCACCCTGTCATTGTTCCTCTGACACTCACTGAGTATTTGTGTTTAATTTGATTAGCCTTTAGTCAGATGATAACCTCCTTTTGAATGTAAGAATAAAAATCTTCACAATGAGAGTGGTTAAGCACTGGAAAGGATAGTTCAGAGAAATTATGAAATCTTCCTCCTTGGGGATCCTCAAAATTTGGCTGAAGAAGAACCTGAGCAAGCTGGTCTAAATTTGAAGTTAGCACTGCTTTCAGCAGGAGGTCTGACTACCTGACTTCTGAAGGCCTCTTCCAAACTCTCATTTTTCTATCTGCAAAAAAAAAGTGGCTGTTTGTAGCAGTGACTGTGTGCTGAAAGAGAAGCACTTGAATTACACCATATCTTTTCAACCCTATTGAATCACTCCTGGAATATAATAAACTGCAGTTAAGTGCAAACCTGTAGTGCCTGAACTCTTTATTACCTGATTTCATAGTACTACAGTCACTCCTCAAAAAAGTGGACTCATCAGTCAAACAATAATGTTTACCAGTGCATAGCGTGCTGCTGAGCTCTAATGGTCTTTAAGTATCAAAAAAGCCATAAGGGATAGTATTCCTATTATCATTGAGGCACAATATTAGGAAAGGCTGCATTATTGAAAGGTGAATGTGGGCTTCCTCTTTATCGCTTCCCTGGATATAAACTGATGCAATCTATCACAATTTAAATGAATAATTTCAAAATGTAGTGGCCACTAAAATGATTTAAAGTCAATGAGCTAATGGTGGAATCAGCTTGGCACTCACATTCGTGCGCAGAGTCTATGGTCTGCTTGCTGCACACACAGCTGTGCTTATGTTGCTCTTTAGCCACTAGCATTACACTAAGAATGTTGAACCAGAAGCTCCAAGCAATACAGGTACAAAGAGCAAGTACCGAGCTCTTTTTTTTTTTTTTTTTTTTTTCCGGACTGCGGAACAAATGGAAATCC
>JAVJGG010000040.1:1963962-1975286 GCA_035590195.1 Aviceda cuculoides
CTTATCTCAACCCACGAGTTTTACTTCTTTTCCTGATTTCCTCCCCCATCCCACTGGGGGGAGGGGGAGTGAGTGAGCAGCTGCGTGGTGCTTAGTTGCTGGCTGGGGTTAAACCACGACAAAGACAGAAGCAGATCTTGAAACTCTTTCCTTTCATACTGTTTCCTAAGGATATTTAATGCTTTGCTAGTTGGCATTGTCCACGGGAAATTCTCAAAACGACGTTAAATTTAGTTAAAAGAAATTGAAAGAATGGAAAGAACAGAAAGAATGTCTGTAGAACAAAAATGAAGGCTTGTTTAATAATTCCAGATTTAAACATCTCACAAATTTATTAGAGAAAGGGTCTTTATATCAGTTGTAGAAAATACCTGAGATCCTTGCCAAAATCCAGCTTCTCTCATCCATAAAGAAAGCAGGTGTCTGAAAAGGATTTATGAAACTCCTGAAGATAATTGATCTGCCCATCTCCTTTAGAAGTTCTCACAAAGGCCTAAACTGCTCCATTCTAAAATAATTCACTAAAAGAAAAGCCTGTTCACTTTAGTAAAGAAGCTAGTGGTACAGACTACAGGTCATAAAGACTGCTTCAACATTTGCTGAGCAAATGACAGGAAAACAGGAAAGAGAGAGGTTAGAAAAAAAAAAAAAAAATCTACGAACTCTCATGAAAGACCATGCACTTTGAAAAGAACTTCCTGTCTCTCACCAAGCAACTGATAGACTAACAAACACGTGATTAATATATTTCAGACCAAATATAGTAACAATAACACCTTTAAAAGAAAGAGGGATAGGACTTCAAAACTCTTTCAATTCCTATTCCAAACTGCTTTCTGTACTGACTTGAACTCCCAGAGTTTCATTAGTGTAAAAAGACCTTGAGGTTCTCTTTTTCTCTGTGAACTTACTGAAATTTTTAAGATCTCCTTTTTTCTTCCTCTATGGGCTGATAAAAAAAAAAAAAAAAAAAAAAAATTTACCACACCAGTATAGGAGGGAATGAAGACCAAAATACAGATCTTAAGAAAGTTGACTTTTGGAATCAGAAAGTGGTGTGCAACAAATTACTTTATGAAGTTTTCTCACTTCCAAAAGTGCTCATGAATCACCAGTTTGTAAATCTTTCGTTTATTCACTTGCATAAATGCATCAAGGAGGCTTCTTATGAAAACTTTATTTCATTTCTGTTTCTCTTTCACTTCATCATGCTGTTTTCTGATGTAGTACAAGCCTTGACCCAAAAGAACTTGATAAAATGAGATAGGATAAAGAAGTGTATTTCGTGCCATAAAGCTAGCCCTCCCAAAAGGAACAGGAAGCACATATCTAACCCAATGTCTTACAAAGTTTTGTAATTGTTTGCATCTCTTAGAAATTGGTCCTTTAGCTCTGAGAATAAAAGAATAGTATGTTCAACTGATGCTAACTAAATGTTTCTAAGTTATACCAGCATAAAATATAGGCCATTGAGAAGACTTCAGTAGGTACAGCTCTCTCTAGAAGCTTAGGTGTAAGAAGGAATTTATTCCTTATATATGTATAGATGCTGGTACCTGTGCTGAGGATCACTAAAAGAATCTGATATATATAACAGTTGGCTACAGAAACAATAATATTTGTCTATCAGAAGCTTGTCTAAAATTACCTATAAATTTCAAGCACATTACCCAGAAAATAGAATAAATAGCAGAAAACATATTTTAATTGCTAAGAGATCGAGTCATTAAAAGATAGCTCTTCTGCTTAGTAACCGCTTTGATGGTTAGCATTACCCGTGTTCTCTAGTAGGGTTTAGTAGAAATGACAACCAACTGTTAGTGTCATCATATCCCTAGGAATCTTCAAAATACTTTTCACTTTTTTAACTATTGACAGCATGACTTAATTTATTACAAATTTATTCAACTTTTTTATTTAGGTAATTGTCCATTGCCCCCAAAGGAGTTTTAGCAGGAGCAGGCTATTGATATGCAGGCAGTGATTTTCATCTTGTATAGCTTCTTAGTGTTGTTTAAGTATGCATTGCACCACCAGACTCTCAATGACTTGTGGCAAGAACCATGAAACTTTATCCTATTTGTAATTTAATTTGCCAGTTCCTTCAGCAGCCTGAAGATTCCCCAGACTTATTTCATTACATCTTGAAGTTTTACTTTCATTTGGATTTAAAAAAAACCAAATCAGTTTCTGTAGGTTTTTTGGTTTTGTAAGGACCAGACTGTCTTGATACATATAACCTTTTAAAGGCAATTTTTTCTTTATATTTACATTCTTTATCTTCGATCAGGCCCAGTGTGAGATGTCTTTCTTTCTTCTGTATGTTTCATAAGAACCAGAGTGGCACGATTTTTTTTAAAGGTTATACTTGTTTCATACCTATATTCTTGATCTTTGATCAGGCTCAGTATGAGATATATTTCTTCTCTGGTTCTTCTACTAGTATCTATCTCTGCAATAGCCTATTTCCCATCTGCACTGGTAAGATCTTGTCAAACAAGCCAACAGGAGGCTGCAATAGCTGCAGGCACCCTCATCTCATCCTGTCTTTCCCCATTTTTCTTTAAGCAGTGGGAGCAAATTCTCTGAAAACGAGCAAACACCTTTTAAATTTGAAACTATCACCAAAGGCTAATTGAAAGAACAGTCTCAAAAAGAATTATGTATTCTCCCTTTAGATAGGAGAAAAAAAATTATAAATCATTCAAGGCTAGAAAGTAAGAAATAAATTGGAATGCAATCAGATGTCAGAATTAATGATGGTTCAAGTTTTTTCTCTCATATAACCTTAAATGTTTTGGACCGTCTAGAATAATAGCTTTGTCTTAATCAATATTATAGCTGGTTTTGCAAAAGAATGTTCAAGTAACTTGAGGGAGTCACTCATTAAAAGAATGTAGTTGCCATTATCCATAACATTTTGGACAGTGTTTTATCTAGATGATAAAGCACAGAAAGCTACCTTGTTATCTTTAAAACACTGCTTTCCATAAACAGCCTATGTCACTTTGATTTGTAATGAGTATGGCTCATTTCAGTCATTCGCCAGGTGCCTTTTTCAATGAGGTCTGATTTGAACAAACCTTGGTTACCAGTTTGTATTGCAAAGTACAGGGAGCTATAGATAAATTACTTGTACTTGTTGAGCAGTCGAGTGTTGGGATCGTTCTCTCTGCTATAGCAATAGCAATTATTCACTCGACCCTTGTATCTGACTTTTTCCAGAGTCACCTTGAGTGTTACATGAAATCAGTGGCAGATGTTTTAGTATTCCTGAGAATACTACTGTTAAGAAATAACATTAAAATACCACCAGATTCTCATTCAAGCAGTCAGCTAAATTTAAATGTGGGTGGTCATTACCAGGTGGTTCCAGCAGATGATTCCTGTGGAATCATTTCCTACATTTGTTTTTGTCATTGATTCCTTTCATCCTCTACTTTATAAGTTTAAAAAGACAAGTAGAAAGCTACATATATTCTAAATAGGCTGAACTCCCTTCCCCCTGCATACTCTGCAATGTGCCAAATATACGTGTGGTCTCTGTAGAAAAGATATTAATAAAGGCTATACACAGTAGCCATAATTGCTTAGAGGCTTTCTAGAAAAACATTTAACTGTTTATCTTACGCTTCTGAAGCTACTGATATTCCTGTCAACCCTATCCAGACTGATCCCTAAACCTAACCAAGCTCAGTGCCATAATAAAGCTCTTTATCTCTAACAGCACACTCTATATAAATAGCATGAAGAAGAAATACTTACATTACAACAGACTGGTATGCAGAGTCCATTGAGGCATCAAGTTATTGTTAAGTCAGTCCAGCTTTCCTCTTTGTACTGAAAAATAATACGCAAAAAGCATTGGTAGGTGGTTGATCTGCATCAGAAAACAGTGTTATGGATTTAGAGGGAAATAATCTGATGAGTTGGAAATCTGTTGATTTAACAGTAATAAAGGTGGATGAAGTTCCTGGGAAGAATTGGTTGTTATCATCTTTATCTGTTGATGCTTACCAATTTCATACTGCTAGAGAAACAATCCATTTTGAATTTTTTTGGAATTTTTAAATAACATTACAAAAAAAAATCACCCCGAAGTGCACATGCACGCGCACACACAAAAAAACCCCCAACAAATCAAAAACCAGCAACAACTAACAACCAAGCCTTTAGTATCATCTATTTGTAAAGCCCTTTTTTCCTTTTGAATTACTAGCATCCTGAAATTTAAAATAAACCCTCTATTTTACCCTATACAGGTTTTAGAAAAAAAATCTTAACATTTTCATTAGTATATTTCTTATTTCATAAAGCAGAAGATGAAGACCTAAGTTGCCAACAAATATAGATTTACATTCTTCATTTCTTTTTGTTTATTTTTACAGCTTTAGGTACCTGAAGAAGGCTGGTGTTATTAATTACTTACAATGATTTTTTTCCTGAAAGTTAGGATGCTTTAAGGATGATTGAATGTCTTTGTATAGTGATTAGCAATGAACTGAGGAAGGAGGAAACCAGAAGAAGAATGGAAAGAACTGTTGCTAGAGCTCTGCTCCCCAGTGTGTTTGTGTTTTTGTTTTTTTTTTTTTTTAACTGTATGTGGGATGGGAATGAATTTACCCATATGTGTTTGAGTTAAAAAAGAATTGATAACATATTCCTTCTTTCTTTTTTTTTTTTTTTGTGTGTGTAAATTAAGGCTACAGGAAGTAAGATTTATTTGGAAGGAATTTAAAAACTGAGTTATTCAATGAGAGAAAAAAATCTGTATGGAAAGAATAGGCCAAAAGAGAAAAGGTAAAGGAAAAATTTTTTTCTTACTGACACTATGAAATATTGGGAAAACTGCTAGAGGGAAATGCTGTCATTTTCATATTTCAGGGCTTTCATTTCATTTTGATGAAAATTGAATAACATTCAGTTTTCCCAATATTGTAAAGCATTTCACAGGTCTTTGTCATTCTAAAGTGACAAGTAATTTCAAAAGTCAACAAGTTTAAAGCTGATATTTGACAGAGAGGGTAGTTCTGTAAAAATTGAAGAGTGGTCCAATGGCTACAGTGTTATCCTGGGATTTAGAGTTCATAGTTTTGCCATAGACTGTCTGTCTGATCTTGGACAAGGCATTTGATCTTTATGCAGCATTTCCTCATCTGTAAAATGGGAAAGCCTAGCATTTGCCAGTCTCGGAGGAAACTACAAGGATAAATATATCAATTGTCAAGAGGAAAGTTCAGGAAAAAAAAATTTCATTTAGGCATACAAAATTGCTGATTTGAAATGTCATTCAGGTTTAACAGTTGAAACAATTGGTCATAGACGCTTAGTGCAGTGTCTTATGTGGCTTTAAATCATTGGAACTGCAAATAGCTACAAATAGCTATGAAAAAATCTTCAGACTTCATAAAGCACTAATACAGAATTTTCCAGTTATCAAATTTCAACTACAAACTATACTGAGATTAACAACATTCACAGAATATTATATGTGCTCAAAATCTCCAAGTGGGATTGAATAATGTGTTAAAATACCAATACCTCTGAATAGAGAAATTATATAAAATGAGGGAAGGTCTCTCTAGCTAAAGTAAAATAAAACTTGCTTTAAGAGTTTGCTGTACACTTGTCTAATACTGTCCTGATCCAATGTCGGGGAAGGTTTCAATATGATGCCAAGAGCAAGATTAAGACACAAATGAGGTAAAATGCCGTATACCCAAAAGAGTTTTTATTATCAAAACTATCAAAAGTAGAAAATAGTAGCAATAGAATAGAATGGAAGAAAAGGCAGAAATCAAGCAAGCAGTCGGGATAGAGTTGCAAGGATAGTCACTACCATGGATCCAGCAGCATCCCGGTGGTCCTCAGTCTTCGATCCTTCAGTGGTAGGTGCACACCACAGCTTATCTCCACGTTTTTTTGTAGGGCATAGTCCGATGATGCATGCGCATACGTACTGTTCATGCACTGTTCACGGGCTGCAGGTTTTGTCTATCACACAACCTTTGTGTGATCAACACCAGAAACCAGTATCTTATCTCAAAGACTACAATTTCCATGAGAATGGTAGTCTCCACATTCCTGCATGCTTTGTCGGCTCCAGCCTGTTTCCTTCCCTGGATGCCTCAGTGGCCTGGTAATCGTCCTTATGGACAGAGGAGTGTCCTGCTTAAACAGGCCATCCTGGAGATAAATGGCTTGAGATAAATAGTTCAGAGTTCAGCCTCTCACATCAAACAATTCTTGAGATGAATGGCTTGAGATGACAGTCCAGTCTCTCACACCTAACAATCTTTGAGACAAACAGCTCGAGATAACAATTCAGTCTCTCACAAACACGCACATTCTCTACAAGTAATTTAATCCCACAATTTTTGATAAATTTTAAAACAGCCATCAAAATGTTCAGCATGAATTCTAGTCACATGTTAGGTCATGGATTATAAAGGCCTGATGGAGTTTTGTAGAAGCAAGGTGATGAAACATGGCTTTCCATTGTTCTAGAAGATTACATGGAAGAACTATACACTTTGTAAGGTGATGCACTAATCAGAATACTATGTGTCAGGAAAAAAGACAGAAACAGCTACCTAGCAGGAAAGTGTTCAGCAGCCCTGCCTGTTTCTCCAGCTGTGTGTTTGTGTCCCCCTGTGCTGCTGGTGGGGGTAGGTAGAGAATCGGGGAATAAAGTTGAAGTTGTGTCTGGGAAGAAGGGAGGGGTGGAGGGAAGGTATTCTGAGATTTGGTTTTATTTCTCATTACCCTGCTCTGGTTGATTTGTAATAAATCAAGTTCATTTTCCCCAAGTTGAGTCTGTTTTGCCTGTGACAGTAATTGAGTGATCTCTCCTGTCCTTATCTCAGCCCACAAGCCCTTTGTTATATTTTCTCTCCCCTGTCCAGTTGAGGAGGAGGGAGTGATAGAATGGCTTTGGTGGGCACCTGGCGCCCAGCCAGGGTCAACCCACCACAACTGTACAGAACTTAATCTTGGAAGATTTTGTCACAAAGTAGTTTAAGTTAAGCACCTCGGTTTCACGCTTTTCATTGTTGTGTTATATAAGCTCTAAATGTATAATACTGAGGTGAGGGAAATTAGTCTTACATAATGACGAAACATATTTATGGTCATAAAAGTATTCCAGAGCAGTTTCTTCTTATTTCATATCTACTGTATCCATTTCTGAGCTCCTTAGTTCAGCTCCAACTTGAAAGTTTTTCTGCTGCCAGCATGAAGGCATGCACACCACCCGCTTAAAAGGATGCTGGATTCAGTTCTACCGTGTGCGCCACTGGCAGCTTTGCCAGGTAAATATTCTTATTCACTCTGTATTATTTATGGTTATGGATGAAGAAAACCTACAGAATGCTTTTTCACATTGGTTGACTGTGACATGGGTGGTAATCACTAAATTGTTCTCTAAAAAGTCAAGGTAATATCTAAAGTTTGCTTAAAAGAAAAAGGTGTTATCTAAAATATTATGTGATACTTTTAGCTTAATACTGTAAAAGTAAATATGTAACTATTGAAAATTATATTTAATATCTTTGTTCCCATGGTATTAATGTTAAGAAATAAAACATATTAAATTTTTCATTTCAAGTATAAAAATTACTGTCCAGAGATTTTAAATTACAAAAATTCATGACCAAAAAAATGTGTTTCAAGACAAAAGAAAGGATTTGCAACACATCATGACCAATTGAGCAAGAAATATGTATAGGCCTAACAATGATTCAACAAGTGTCTACTTTCCCTGTTATTGTAAAAGGCCAAGAATACATGGAACATACTGCATTTGAAATTTGCTTCAGCCTGATTAGGATACTTAATGTGATGTAGGTCTCCAGCCAGTGCTGACAAGAAGTAATACTGTGATATTCCCATACTACCTTTTTTCCCTCTGTAAGCTTGTAATGCCACTCACACGGTATTATCTGCAAATGTGCCTTCAGCTTTGGCTTGAACATAAGGCCCAGGAACAGCTTAGTTGTAGTGCTACAAGTTCTTTCTGCATGAAATGAAAATATGTGCATTAAACTAATTTTAAGATCAAGGCTTGTTTCTCCACCTGTGAACTCAAAACCGCCTACTGCATGTCAGCCAGTATGTACCAACTTCCTACTGCATAGAACAGACACAATAAGTATGTGTTAGGCTCAGATGCAGTGATAGGTTAAAACTTGTATTGTCATTGCTGTTGTCCTAGTTCAGCCCAAAGGTTCAGTTTATATAGGGAATCTGACAAGGCACAGGAGTCACGATTGCCTATGTTTTGTTCTCATTAACACACTGATACATCATTACTAAATTGACAAGCAGTGCAGGTACAATCATGGAGTGGTGACACTGTGAACTTCTAGCAGTGTGTGCAGTAGTCCTTTTTCACATGCCTGTTTCCTTTCTGCCTCTGGAAAAGATAGTTTGCTCTGTGGTCCATTGACTTGGTTGCAATAAGCCTGCTAATGAGCTGAGTCAAAGCTCCCAGAAAATGTGTTTTATCAAAACCAGATGTGGCAGAGATAAAGCAATTATACAAATGTGAGTGGCATCTTGTCTTCTAAGTCACTTGTGTCCCCTGAACATCCAGTTTTAAACATGCATTTATATAATATATGCACTAACTGTAAAACAGAAGCAGATCATACTTAGAAGTGGAAGTTGCAGCAAAGATTTTTTAAGAGACATTACCCTTTTAACAATCCTTATTATCTCTCCACTCTCTGAAAACGTAAGCTTTTTGTTTTGCCATCATGTTGGAAAAGGAAAACAGACCAGACCTGACTTCTTTTCATTGTTTCTGACACGGTTCATTTCAAGATGCCTATCTGAATTCTCAGTATGCTCCTTTGCCTGTTTTGGCATCTCCTGCTCTCTGTCCTGTGGATTGTGAATGCCATTTGTGTGCATAATATAGCACTCCTTCATGTTTTGTTACTGTCTGTACCTGCATGGTCTGGCTTTAAAAGAACTGAGAAGTACACGTTGTTGTTATTTGTTCTGTATTTGAGTTATCATATCTGTGTTTAATCAAGCCACTTCATCTTGTACTTGTCCATTCCTATTCTACCATGGCACTTTCCGTCACTTTTATCTAGCTCAGCTGTATAAAAATCTTTTCCTCTTTGTCTCTTACGGAAAAGGGGGCATTTCAGAGCTAAATACTGATGACATCTAGAATCAATAGGAAAACTCTGATGAGTTCCATGGTTTTCATTATTTGCAGTTCCAGGTTTTTGCTTATTTGCTCCCGATTCTTTCTTATATGCTTATCTGTGATTATTAAATTTGTTTATTTTTAGTTCCCCTTCACTGAATGCCACATTCACCCATGTTTTGGTAATTAATGTATTTCAAATGATGATTCAGCTGTCCTGCTTACTGGATAGGAATAGATGAAAACATGCTATTTGCAAAAAGCCACATGTCACTTAAGTTCAAGAAGCCCCTCTTCTCCACATAATACCACTGTAATTGACACTAAGAAGTGGAACGGATGCTGAAAAGATCGAAATGTGTTTTTTCATGTCCATAAATCTCTTGCTGCTGGCTTTTGGCTTTGTCTGTGGCTATATTCAGGCTGGGCACCTGCATGGTTTAAGCTCAGCCAGCAACAAAGCACCACGAGGTCACTCACTCACTCACTCCTCTCCCCTGGTGAGATGGGGGAGAGAAAATATAACGAAAAGCTTGTGAGCTGACACAAGGAGAGGGAGAGATCACTCACCAATTATGGCCACAGGCAAAAAAAAAAAAAGACTCAGCTTTGGGAAAAAACAAAATCAATTTAATTAGTTACTGATCAAATCAAAACAGGATAATAAGAAACAAACCCAAATCTTAAAACAACCTTCCCCCACCCCTCCCTTCTTCCCAATTTTCTCTACCTCCTCCCCTCAGTGGAACAGGCGGATGGGGAATGGGGGTTGGGGTCGGTTCATCACATGTTGCTTCTGCTGCTCCTTCCTCCTCAAGGGGAGGACTCATCACTCTTCCCCTGCTCCAGCGTGGGGTACCTCCCACAGAAGACAGGCCTCTGCAAACTTCTCTGGCATGAGTCCTTCCCACAGGCTGCAGTTCTTCACAAAATTCTGCAGTGTGGGTCCTTTCCGCGGGCTGCAGTCCTTCAGTCACAGACTGCTCCAGCACAGGCTTTCCCATGGAGTCACGGCCATCTTGGGGGGCATTCCCCTGCTCCGGTGTGGGCTCCTCCCCGGGCTGCAGGTGGGCATCTGCTCCCCCACTCCCCTCCACGGGCTGGGGGGGGACAGCCTGCTGTCCCACCATGGGCTGCAGGGGCATCCCCTCCTCCTCTGCTCCTCCTCCCCTCCTTCCTCACTGGCCTCGGTGTCTGCAGAGGGGTTCCTCTCACCTTCCAATCTCCTCCCCCATGCAGGTTTCCCCTTTTAGATCTGTTCTCCCAGAGGTGCTACCACCATCGCTGATGGGCTCGGCCTAAGCCAGAGACAGGTCTGACTCGTAGCCAGGGAAGCTTCTGGCAGCTTCTCACCCCTGTGGCCCCTACCCTGCTACCAAAACCTCACCACACAAACCCAAAACATTGCCTTTGAATATTTTACTCTTTTATGCTGATAAGCTGGTTGCATATGATAGTGACAAGTGTGCTGTTCCATTCCACTGCAATTTAACACCGTGTGTTGACAATAACTGACCAAAAGCAGTACTTTTGCCCTTTAATTTCTATATTCACCTTTCTTGTCCTTCTGTTTCACTCTTCTCTGCCTTTTTTTTCTCAGCAATAAGACACAGCTTCCCATATAGTCAATATCTTACAAAACAAAGTGTTTCTTTAGCTTACATTTATTCCATCCTTTTGTCACACATGTCTCTAATTTCAGGGTGCTATTTCCACTTGATTCAAGCCTTTCGTTTATTTTCCTTGATTGTATCCATTCATTGTATGTTTTATGTTTCTGCCTTTGACTTTTCATCTAGGAAATTCCCACGCCCTTTTTATTTAAAATGTTTTCTTCTTTATGTTTTCATCTTAAAGATATGACATGACCTTCTTCCCCATCTCAGTTCCTGTGATATGGGTACTGAATTTTCTTCTATGCCATTTCTACTTTGTTCATCAGCTTCTGTCACCTAATTTTGTCCTGATTTTCTTGCACCGGCCAAATATTCATGCTAGTTAATTTGGTCAAGCTAGTTAATTCAAGCTAGTTAACTAATTTTGATTCAAACTGTATCCATAATGTTGGAGTTTCAGAAACTCTTCTGTTTTTTTTCTGTTAAAGGAATTTTTCCCCATAAGGGTTGCTAGGGGGACAAATGGCTGAGTACTTAAGATAAACAAA
>JAVJGG010000040.1:1975386-1989807 GCA_035590195.1 Aviceda cuculoides
AGGGGGGTTGCATCTGCCATTCCAGGGGGGGCTCCTGCCTTCCTTGGCAGACACCTGTCTTTCAAACCAAGACACCCACCTTCTCTTACTTTAGAGACTGCATACACCACTATAGATCTTTAATTCTTTGCCTTAGGGTCCATAGATTTAGAAGACAGAAAAGAAAGTGAAATTGTCTACCATTTCCAACCGCCATTAATTTGACATTGGAGAATTATCTAAAGAGCAAATAAGGTACATTAGGTTTTTATAACATAAATAGCAGCAGATTAACTGTAATGAAAAGACAAGATATAAACTATATTGCTGGCTTACTCCCAGTTGGACTGGTGTAATTTACTGTCTTCTCAAGAATAAGTGTGTGCATTTCCCGAAGATGTGTAAGTAAGGATAGATTCCCTGCTGCCAGAAATCAACCTGGCTTGACTGATGGAGGGACAGATCATCCTTTCTGTCAAGCTGATGCCTTACTAAGGATGAGCTCAGAAGACCTCAGTTTGTATCCAGGAGCAGCCTCAAACTCAAATTTACTGTTTAAACTTGAGAAGACACAATACCATGTAGTTTCCTGTTGTTGAAAAGGAGATAGCACTGCTCTTCAGGACAAATACATTTTAATGGCAGGCTCTGTTTCTATTTCAGGGGCTCAGATGCTACACAGACTGAACATACACAGTTTAGAAAGAAAGTAAGAAAAATTTTCAGTATTAGATCTCATTAGTTTCTTGAACTTAGGCTGGTATTTGATTGTATTCCTTGGGCTTTTTTTTCCCCTTCCTGATTTTTTCATTGCAAGCTCAATTCACATTAACATAAATGAGAGTAGAATCCATTTTTTTTTAATTATTTTCCACCTGCTTTTCAAAGTCCCAGAGGCTGTCTTAATGTCTTCCAAACAACGAAAATCCCTACAAATTTAAAGGTTTCTATAGGGTAAAATAAATGGCATAATATCAGTTTAGAATAATAATAAAAATTAATCTATAAATATTAGATAAATCAACATTTAAAAATATTATCCTTGAATTTTTTGGTGTGTTAAACATGTTGCACTCTAAATAAATGTTCAGGAAGCCAAAGCATCTCTGTGAGAAGGAAAACTATCAATAGAAGCAACCAAACCTTTATTTTATAGTCTTATTTTGACATATAAAGGAAAGAGGTAGCATTCAAAATAGATTACATAAGATGTAGTGCCATATAATGTATTTCTGTACTCCTAAATTTCTGCTTCAGTCTCTGTAGATTGACAGCTTCACCAGTCTCTGTATTAATTAAAATTCCATAAGTGATGTCAGACAAACCTCAGATTCTACTGTTTATATCTACCATAATTTGATCCAAGTTTTGTTTTGTTTTTATGCCAAAGACCACACAAAAGCTTTCTTAGGTTTTTTTTCTTGAAGCTTCTGTTGTTCAGTAAGTTTTAGATTTAAAAAATTACTTTTAACAGTTGATATCATTTCCCACTGAATAATACAGAAAAAACTTATCTTACCATGATAATAGTTATTTTCTTCCTCTTGTAAGATACTTAACCAAAGTATCACAGTTCAGAGGTTATGTGCACACTCTCTCTTTTTCCAGTCTTTGTTTCAGCTAATATTTAAAAAGGGTGTATCTCAGCGATTCTCCACCATTTCTCATTTGTATAATCACAATAATCACAGCTCACCAAATATGACTTTTCACTGCTATTTGATATCCTTTATATTCTGGTGATTATGTAGAGAGTATACTGTCAATTTGCAATTGAAAACAGTGCTAGTATCTATCTTGGTTAATGAAAATTGTCCAGGGTAGGGGGGAAGGGATGTGGAAAGTAACAGAAGTTATCTTTTCAGTCTTATTGTTAGAGGTTGAGGAATAGAATAAACCAAATAAAAATTTACAGGCAAAGGTGAGATTCCCAAAGTTATAAAGTTTGTGAAGCTAATGAAGAACAGTTTTTAGATATAATCATGTGAGAGGTATTCAGGTTTTAAGTGGGATAAGTTCCCAAATATTTCTGTGTATTTTAAAATGAGGGTATCAAGGCTTAGACAAAAAATGTTTTTGATCTAGGTAAAAGAGAATGGAATACACATATAGACTATAGTCTATATAAGTAGACTGTAAGTAGATTATAAGAAGAAGACTGTAAGTAGAGTGACTACTTCTGAGTTCCATACTTATAAGCTTTTATATTTGAGACAAAACCAAGTGGACCTTAATATTAAGAAAGATATGAGGCAATCTCATGGAGTGCAGAATAATAATTTTCTTATTCAGACAATAGCTATTTTCCCATTACACTTAATTGGATAAGTCTTTGCTGAAATACAATCAGAAATCTCATGAAAGCAGATGGTGGCTGTTCCTATTGCAAGATCAAAATCTAAATTCTAAACGGAGTCAGATTTAAAAACAGTTGAAATCAAGGAGATTATAATCACTGAAATTACTAGAATTTGGATATATGGGGACTGTTTTCTCCATTGAGAGGTGAAATTAGAAGAATCTGGTTCAAATTTGGGATTTGGCTTCCCCAAGTCATAGCTACAAACCCAAAAGCTGAGCCAGGGCCATTATTCCCTGAGAATCACAATTTCCAAGCATGCTTTAAAGAAAATATTTCTCTGAAAAAATTCTTGAATACTTGACTAGACCTAGCTGGTGATATCGGTTGCTCATACCGATCATCGCACATGTTCATACCTACAACCAGGAAAGGACCTATTATAGCACAGAAATTATATATTTCTAGACTAGAAAACCAGTTTTTTCAGGTCTTATCCAAACTAGTTTCAGTTAACCTCATATCTGAATACCACCTGAAGGTCATGATTTAGAGAAATCTAAAAATTAAGTTTTAATCTAAAGCAGAACATTGTTATTTGTATTGTTATATCTTTCAGTACCTTTCTGCTAGCCAAACTCATTGCCTGGATTTATCGATCACTTCCAGACAAATTTTATTCAAGGTCTGATAGAAAGTCAACCTCAGAAAGTATTGAATTCTACATGTGTGGCAGACTTTGAATTTCACTAGTGTTCTGGCATGTTGAACACAAATTTCCATGGAAACCATAACTCCATCTGTGGGATCAGTCTTTCTCATAGCAGCTGTACCCCTTAAATTGTAGCTAAATTACCAACTACAAATAATAATAAAATGCAGCAACACAAAAGACTGAAGCCAGAGACTCATACATAACTTGGTCATCAGTCCCTTAAATGGTGGAGGAATTCTGTCCCTGGAACTGCATCAGCTCTACTATACTTAGAAGCATTTGTCATGGACAGAGGAAATTTACTGCAAAGTCTTTC
Source organism: Aviceda cuculoides (assembly GCA_035590195.1). NCBI lineage: Eukaryota > Metazoa > Chordata > Aves > Accipitriformes > Accipitridae > Aviceda > Aviceda cuculoides. Next base: position 1,978,696 of record JAVJGG010000040.1, read on the forward strand.
GAGGGCAGAGAAGCAAATCAGTCTCACAAACACCATCCTCTATCTCTGGAAAATGCATCTAAATATCCTGTTTCCAAACTGAGTGGAGGCTTTTAATCCATTAGGAGATTCTCCTCTCCCCTTTCCTCTTCTAAAAATACTGTGCCAGTAGCCTGAGGTTTTTCATTGTTAGGTGGGATAAAAGGTGAAAGATCTATTTGTCATATCAAAATGAGCCCTTTTGAATCATTAACATTGTAAGATATAAAAACAAATGTAAGTTTGTTTTCCTCCCTTCCCCCATGCTGCTTCTTCCCCCTTTTTCGTGCCAGCTTTTCATTCTGAGAGGTATATAGTACTCAGAATATTATAATCCCTTCTGGCAACAGAACAGAAAGATGGTTTCCATTACAGTTTATTACTTTTTTCCTTTTTAATTTTTTTTTATCAATCCATATGAATCCCAAAGGACTCAAGCCTTTGTTAGAAACTGAAGGCAAGATATATTGTGGGTCTAGTTCTCCCATATTTCTATATGACTTAGACTATGTATTTTGTTCCCTTGTGCATAGTTAAAATTAAAATATAAGTCCAATATGTATCCATTTAGTATTCTCAAAATGAAATCTTTTTGTTCTGTTCCATTTAAAAAATACCCTCTTAGGTCTGTGTATACAGCATGTTTGGAAGTGTTCTAAGATGAAAAAAAAAAAAAAGAAAATTCTCTCCTTTTCATTAAGAAATCTATTTTTATATGAAAAATGTAATGTTTTAAAGCAAGTAATTTCAGCTACTCTATACAAGCATCTTTAGGGCAGTTTCTACTCCCCTATAGCCCAGACCAGTCAGTGAGGTCCCACCTGTAATCGATAGAGGCAGGCAACCTATTGCAAGTTGTAATTTCACAATCAATTCACAGCAGCAGCATCTGGCACTGATGCCAAGAGAAGTGTTTCTATCACTCCCCTTTCACCTCCCTGCCATCTTCCCCCTCTTGGGGAAGCTTTGTATAGCTGCACAGTGAACCAGGTCAGAGAACTGATCTTGCTTAAAACTAACATGGCAAAAAACTCCAATTGTTTAGTTTTAACTGGAAGGTAAATGCTTGTACTGACACAAGGGAGAAATAGAGCTATAGAAGAACAATGGAGCCACTTCTTTCTGCAGCCCTACCAGCTTAATCTGGTTTAAACTGATTGTGAAACTACAGCATTCCATACCTAGCTTTGGAAATGGGTAATTGCCTTTGAACATGCTCATTTTTATCCCCTATCAACAGTGCTTGAATGACGACTTTAGCCTTTTAAAAGTTAGGCAGCATGTCTTAAGTTCTAGGAAACTAGTTTCCTCAAAGTGATTTACACAAAGACAGTAAGGGTTGGCACTCCTTAATTCTCTTCATGGTGTTAATGACTGTGTTGTGTGACTGAAGGAGAAGATATTAATTGTAATCAACTCACCTGCATAACCTGTAATACTGTATTTACCTTTATTTCTGCATTTGCTGTAAGACAAAAATAGAGAATGTGATTCAGTAGTACATACTTACCTACATTTTTAATCTGTTGTTTACTGCCTTCAACTGTAGATTTCACTATAGTATTACCTAATTCTAATGTTTGAAAGATGAACAATCTTCCTAAAATATCATTTCCACAGCTACCTCATAACAGTGATTTGACCAGTTAACATCTGGTACTTTTAGTAAGGCGTTGAACAGTGTAAGTCTCAGATGTCTTTCACTTTCCTAGGAAAGAAAAAGAGTAGTTAATCAACAGTTCAGAGATTTAAAGAATCAAAAGTAGTTGGTTCTCTTAAAGGCCATTACAAAGTTAAGCTAGACCTAAATGAGAACAACAGGCATCATGAAAATCTCAGCTTAGCATGCCCATATCAATTCTTAATAAGGGTAAGACAGGATCAACAGCTAAATAACTACATAAGTCAACAGAATGGCATTTGCAAAGTGTTTTATGAACCCAGTATGGAAGACGATGTGTGTGGGTGAAGTATTCTATATTTCTTACTTGAAGTCAAGAAAGGAAATGAGAGTGGTCTTAAATAATTTGAAATGAAGCATAGATCACAATGCAGCAAGTCTTGATTTTGAATTCTTTATTGAACAAAGAAATTATGAAAAGTAGTATGAAAATAAGTGCTTAAAAGGGGTTTTTAGGCCCAGAATTAATGCAGTGAGCCTGGGAGGCTAAGCAAAGTAGCCTACTAGTCTACCAGGAAAGACTGTGAGTAAGGGCTAATAATCCAATGTACCTCATTTATATTTAGGCATTTAACACACCTTCAGCAGCCAGCATTGAAGGTACCATGGATTCACACTGTCTTATGCAAAGTGATTCCAAAGGTTGTTTCAAATTCTAGAGATGCTTGTTCTTCTGATTGCTCTTAGTAATTTAATTATTTGATTCTTAAGTTAAACAGTATAATTAAACACTGAATATTTGTGAGGATTCTTCTGGGTCTTGGGGCCATGAAACCGTACTCTCAAATTTCTACTACTTAAAAAAATATTGTTCAGTTAGAAGTCTTAAAAATTCAACTTCTTATCCCAATATTGGAATTTAACATTTTGTTTATTCCCAGAATATATTGCACTGTGTTGGAGTACACCCCTACTTTTTACTTCATGTTCTTTGTCTTTCACTATTTATAATCACTATCTGCCAGATGAATTATATAAAATAGGGTCATAATTCTGTAAAGATTTAATTTGGATTGAAAGTGAAAGATGAGAAAGGATAACAGGCACTGATTTTATGGTAAGTATATGTGAAAACTATATGAAAATGTAATTTACAACAATTCTGCTCTCTTATTTACATGGCTGAAGACTTGAACTAATAAAAAAATCTGTCACATAGACACTCCTCTTTATCTCCTCTTTCTCCTAAATATAACAGTCATCTGTATGGAACAAGTGGCCAAACCTCTCTAAAGCTGTTAGGCAAGCAAACACTGGCATAACACGTGGATTGCTCTAGGTTTAGAACTGTAGTAAATGTCACGCAGTTTGGGATTAATTCTCAACAAATGCACAATTTGTACAATAAATCATGCTGATAAGCATTATTAGTGCAGTAAGACTCATGCCAGCCTTTGCCTCTCTGCAGTACTGCACTGTCAAATACAAACTGTTTCATATTACAATCATTAGAGAAGGAATGCTTTCAGTAGGAGAATGGTTAATAAGCAGTTAAGCGTCTAATAGAGAAGCTCTTACAAAACTGCAGTTTGCTTTAAAATGTGCAGACTATGTTGGTTTCTGAAGTGTTTTCCAGGGAGAATCACAGCAGAAGGTCATTGCTGTTGTTCGGTCTTTGGAAGTGCATTTGATCCGAGTAGCTGTGGAATAACAGAAAGACATTTTTCTGCTCTGTAGGTCTCTCTTTCCCATAGTGAGCCTATGGCTCTTCACGTGTGTTCCTGGTGGGCACATTCCATGGCAAAGCAAAGATCTGTGGTGCTCTTTGATTCCCACCTGCAGTACAGCCTAGCGCTGTAACCTGGAGTCTAAATGAGGGACTACAGAATAGCATATTGACTTCTATGCCAAAAATGAGGCCAGGAAAACTACACACACTGATGAATCCTAAACAGCAAGAAGTGTTTCTTTTCTTTTATCAAGCTAATGCTCTGGCCCAGAAGGAAGGGCTCGGGCTTGAGGTTTGTGAGTTTTTTTCCTTGTTGTCTTGAAAGTCATCTAGCCCTAATGACAATCGTCTGACTTCCACATACTCAGTGTTATTTACTCTGCACAGTGCCCAAAAGAAATAGTCCAAGAGAAATAGTCCTTGAGGTGCCTCAGGCTAATATTACACTACTACCTAAAATAGGCGAGAACCTGTTCTCTGTGTCTGAGGGCAAAGGACACAGTTCATGCTCAGACAGGTAATGCTGTTCCCCTTCCTTGATTTTTCCTGGCTGGTGTAGTCTCACCCAAACTGGGTGCCAGGAACACACTGTGGCCCAGCTCTCCCTTGAGCCATTTCCAGATATCACCAGCTGAAGCTGAAATGGAACCTTAGGGCTGGGTGCCAGGAGCGGGGGGCGGGGGGGGTCCTGGGGAACTCACCAGGGTAGTCAGGCCCTGTGGGTGCCCTCGGGGCCCTGACAGCACTAAGGAGGAAGAGGAGAGAGGAGGGTGTCCTGTCTGTCTTCCAGCCTACGTTGCCTATGAAAATCTATTGTAAGGTTTTAATCAGTCTTTTCTTAGAAATTCTTGGGGTTGTAAGGTTTTCCATGACAATTCGCTGTGTGATAGACAGAAAATTAGGCCCTGAAATTCCTAGTGCATTACAAAGGAGGACACTTCCCATGCATCACTAGCCGGTTTTGACCTTTGGACTGGAGGCCAGATCAAAGGAGCTCTAAAATAAATAACAGTGTAAAAAAATCTTACTTCCCCACTTTTTATTGCTTTGAGGAGCTTGCCTTTTTTCTTCATTAAGGTGTTCCATTTTCTACAGAAGAAAGCCTGTTGATAAGAAGACCTGTTACTTTTTAGCGATAAAGTCAGAGGGTTATGCTTTTTCTTTGCTATTTTTTTTCAGAAAGATAAACTTCCAATTAACATGTTTCATTATCAAGTGACATCAGAATGAAAACTGATAGTACAGTGTTGTTTAATAATCCTTTTTTTTGCTGCAGAAGGCTTTATTTTTCATGTCTTTACTTGCATAAGTTGAAGCCAAAATTTTGTTATGTAAAAACTTATAAAAGTTTAATTCCAGAGCACTCACTCCAGAGCCTTTTAAACAGAAATTGAGCTTGGAGAAATAATTATTGACTATTTAGACCACAAACTGGGAAGAAATGTCCAATATCTGAAGTTTCTATGTCAACATTTAAAATTCTAAATGCTCTGTTTCAGAAACAGAAAAATTTACTCGTTTAAAACTGACTTTATTTTTTCTTTTAAATTTGAAACTGTATTTGAATTTAAACAGTATTCTGAAAAGAGTGTATTAACAACAGCATTTTGTTAGTTTGTAGGAAATAGTTTGTGATTTTCAAAATGAAATTCCCATTTTCATTCACAGAAAAAGCAAACCAGAAAATAACTTTTTCATTATTGTCTGGTAGATACTTTTTACAGTTCCTTCCTTTTTTTCTTCTTCATTTTAATGTTCTTTATCCACAATTAGGAATAATGCTATTGCCATTCAGATTAGAAAAAACTAATTTCCTAGCCATATACTTATGGCTATTCATGAAAGAAAACTATTATTTTGAAAACACAAAATTTGGGGTTTTTTTTCAAAAGCTATTTAATAAAGCCTTTTAACAAAGAAAACTGCAGGGGTTTTAGCAGACGGAATTCACATATTAAAAGTAAATTTGATTAATATAGTCAGTTGGGACAGTTATAAACAGTGATAACTTTAAATTCAACAAGTGCACCTTCTATCATTCCACTAAGATGTAGATTTATTTATAACTTAAGTATAATGGTAACATTAACAAGTAATCACCTGGTAACTTTATATTGTTGCTCTAATTATATTAAATGTGGGATATGATTCCTAATATAAAAGGACATTCATACTTCTGCATATTTGTTAAATTGATCTCTAGATGTATGCCTAATTCCTTATTATTTTGGACAGTCTAATATATGAGTACTTGCACTGTTGTAGGAAAGAAATTTTGCAGAGATAAGTTTCTACTCAGGTTATACTCACAGAAAAGTGAAATTTTATTTTAGAGCTGATTGAGAAGTATATTTAAAATTTCTTAATTCTATTTGTGCCCTTTCCTATTGAATTACACAGTGAAATCATCAAAGATTGTAGGGTGCGGCGTTCGGAAGATCTCGCGATGTCACGGAAAGAGAGAGAATTGATCACCGCCTCCCTGTGGCACATGTGTAATCCCGCCTACCTTTGCTAGTGTATAAAGAGTTAACTGTGCAATAAACGAGGAAGTTGACGCTCACACCGTGTGTGCTATCTGTCTTTTCCCTGGTCTGGGCCGACCAGTGATCTAGTCGCAGCGCCATAATATGTAGCAATGCTACATGATAGCATGTGATGTTCCATAGAAATTATTTTGACTGAAAAAAAATGCAAAATTCATTTGAAGTTCTTCAAAATTTGCATGTTTTTATCTTTGGATGGCCTCATATATGTATATAAACTATATAGAATTTGAAATGTTTCACAATCAAGTCTGTTCAAATGGTTATAAGGGCATGGTTTCAATTTTTTTTACATGAAACACTGCATAAGAATTGTGTAACACACTGCTTGAATAATGCTGACTCTTCAAGAGATAGTGGAGGTTTTCAGAATGAATATTTTACTGTTTCAGCAAAACACTTTGCTCCTAAGAGGCAGCAAATATATATTTTTACTGTGGTCACTAAGCCTACAGTCTGTCTATGCGCTATGTCGGTTAATTCTATTCTCATACCTGTTTGATTTTAGGAAACATACCATAGCGTGCTTGTTGATTTCTTCCTGATCATTATTTACTAAGCTACAATACACAAAAAGTTACAACTGAAAGGCAGATTAATAATTCATACCTCTATTATAAAAATCCGTAAATTGTATTCCAAGCAATGAGCTGCATCTGTTACCTAAAAATAAGAAGACAGGCACAGCATGGTAACAATTTAGAATATGGAGCGTTGCACGGCAGGAAAGTTCCCATTGAGATGACTTTGGCTTAGATGAAAGTCCTAGCTGTCTACCTTCTTTGATTGAACAGTTTCATTTTTTAAAGTAAACACTACTGTATATTCTGTGAATATTGCCAGTCTCCAAGAATGTCAATAATTCTTTCTGACAAAGCCAAGCTGAAAAGAAGAGGTTAGGTTGAGGGTACTGCACATATCGTCTTACAAAAAATAAGGGGAATTTCTTCAGGGAACTGTCTGTTTCTGATATGTAAGAAATATTTGCCCAGAGACTAGAGTTATTTGTAATGTATTCTGTGCTGGAATAAATAATAATTTGTATCAACTTCAGTTAAAAAAATATTAATTGACTTTGACATTCAAGCTTATTTTAAAGACTGAGTCTATTACTCATGATACAATCTTAATTCTTTCTGCAGTGTGGATGAAGAGGGACAGTGTGTTATGTAAACAATCGACGAAATCTAAAGGAATTTTTCCAGATTTTGGTGAGATCTGTCACAGGAAAATAGTGGCAATCTCACAGCCAGTCTACTCTGCATTTAAAAAAGTTCTACACGTCTTCATGTTTCATATGCAGACCTATAGATCTCATCCTCAGAAAAATCAGTGATATTTTGGTTTTGTTGATATTGAGGGCAAAGTTCCCCAAAATTTTGCTAGGAAGTCACACACAACATGCTTTGACTTTTTCCTCAAACTGGATTTTCAAAAACTAAACTGAAACTATAACTGAGTACCTTGCCTTTATGATACTGTGTACAGTGACATGAAAATAACATATTCTTTCTCAGCATTTGTGTGTTCTTCATTACTTACGTGCCAGACGTGACATCTTGATACAGGAGACCTTAACCGTATTGAAGATGCTCCAAATTAGTGAAAGTTTTTTTGGTCATTTTGTGTGGTTTGGTTTTTTTTCTTGTTTTTTTTTCTTGTTTTTTTGTTTTGTTTTGTTTTGTTTTTTTTTTTTTTTAAATTGGCTTCAGCTACTTATCTGTGAAAACAAGATAGCAATGGTATCTGCACAGAATTTTTAGAAAAATAAATCAATTAATATGTGTTATATACTTTGATGATATAGCATAACATAGTGTCTGATTTGTTTTAAAATAAGAGAAAGTTCCCAGGAGCAGGTGTCAGAACACAGATCATTCAATTACAAGCTATGGTCCTGCTTATATATGCTGTCTGTACCCCAAAACTCTCTTCTGTACAGTGGAACTATGTTCACAAGAAACACTGAGAAAGTAGTGTTCAAATTTTCCATTTCTCTCCTGGCCTGAGCTGCAGAGAGCTAGGTATTTTTGAGAAATCTCAAATGCAGAAGATTTATTTTGAACTCTGCCTGGCTAAAGGCAGATAGAATGAAAACTGGATGTTCTTCTGCTCGGACAACTTTTCTATGAAATAAGCAGAAATATATAATGGAAAACTGCTTTTCCTTTCCTTCTGGGACAAAAAGCTATCTATTGGAAACTAAGTGTTGCATTTTAGAGAGGCTGGATTCTATAAGGAGAGAGGGTTAAAAGTATGTTTGGGTTGAACTCCCCAAGAAAGTTACACAAAGAAAAGCGGTGTTCTTGGACCCTGCTTGATGATAACGGTGCACAAAGTTGCAAGGCTCCTGACCTGGATTATCTCCAAACTACTGCAGTTTTAGTGCAGGCATCATATGCAAAATTTTTTTTCAACCACTGGAAAAAAAAAATAATCCTGATTTAGATTAAAGCAAACCATAAGATATTACTTTTTTTTTTTTTTTTTAGGAAAAATTATGTTGCTTTGAAGTTTTTACTGAAATTAAGATATTAAATGGAAATTAGTCTTCTACAAAACTGTATTGATTAGTCATTGCCAGAATTAATAGACAGGTATCAGTTCAATTTCAATAGTATGATTCATTTGTATTAGACTGTTCCTGGTCTTTTTATAAAGATTTCCTTGCAAAGCCATTTGCTGCTGGTTTATTGTCCAGTAAGCCAAAACAGTCCAAAAAATTATCCATTTGGCCAGGTTGTGTAAGGGCAATGCACTTTGTGTCAGTATCACACTGAATGTCTCGGTTACAAAAAAGATTACACCTCAGACCTGAAACGTTTTTCAGGTTACTTGTTCAGTAAGGCAAGCTGGCCAAGCCAATTCTATTGGTAACTTAAAGGCAATAATGGGAGGTTAAGTAGCTCTTTCTGCTTCAGTTACAGTGAACATATTGTATAGTACTGTGAACTTCAAAACACCTTTTTTGTACATGTAACGTTTTGGTAGTGGAGGTGTTACATTGTGTTAATTTACAGTAATTGTTCATGTTTTCTGCAAAAATGCATGAAATTTTACTACTCAGAGCTTTGCTGAAGGCTATACGCTAATTAAGAGAATAGGTACCTTAAAGTGTTTTCTTCTGCTGGGAATGAAAATGGTAGTGGAGTTACAGCATCCACCTTCCGGATTAGAAGGGCATAGACTGTAAGGTAAGGAGAAAGGGCAAAGTCTGCTCTGGTTTGTAGAGTGCGAGTCCTGCCCATCTTCTGCCTGAGATATGTTGAAAACTGGCACCGATAAGGTGAGGGGAAGGCTGTTCCTACAGGCTACCTCTCTTTTTATTCAGTGGATTGCCCTGCCTCCAAAGTCCAGAGATGTAGGGGGGGAAGAGGAAAAATGATCAAAGCTAAGATGCTCTCAGCTTCATTTTCTCATTCCCTTGTAGAGCAGGATCTGCAGAACAATAACATCACTATTAGCAGACAAAACCCAAATAGTCCCTCTGGAACCCTTAAAGTGGTCTCTCCTACAATTAGCTCATAAAGCCAGTTCTGGATGGCTTCAGCCAACTTCTTTTCTAATATGTTCTCTTCAAAAGAGATTAAGCAATTATTCCTTGTGTATTAATCATGTGTGATAAACTTAAATTAAAAATTAAGCTTGAAGGAAAATAATAGGAGAAAGTTCTGAACCTAGGTAGAGAAATCACAATTTATTCTGTTTTACCATAAAAAGAAACTCATTCAAAGCAATGCTGTCTCCTAAAAAGACAGAAGCTAATGTTTTGTATTTCAGCTTGAAAAACATCTTTAAATTGGGTAGCAAAGTTCTGAAAAATCTGATTTTGTTCCATAACCAGAATATATTTGGAATACACTGAATTCTACAGTTTTAAAGAAGAAACAAAACATCCTGTCCTACACCTTATCGCTCATGTAAGTACTTACATGTTTAAACAAACCTGTGGGTTATTGGGCTTACTTGCCTAAGAATGTGTTACATACGTCCACCTCAGGGCTGTAACTAGGGTGAAACAGGTAATGTTTGTCCCCCAAATGACTTTTCTTGCTTTATACCAGAATATATTTTCAGACATTTAAAAATAAAAGCACCCAAACCAAGAATAGAAACTTCATAAACTTTAGCTCTTTTTGTGCATTATTTATTATGCTGATACTAAAATAAGATATTTCCTTTTGACTTCCTAATATATTCTGATATATTCTAATATATTTCTATCTTGTTGAAAATGAATGCTATTTGGCATCATTCTAAAGAATTTTTGGTAAGTTGTAATACACAACTTTTTGAATTAGAAGTAACTCTAGTGGAGTCTGCACTATGAAAAACCTCAGTTCTTTTACATTTCTATCCTCTGCATATGGAATATGGTAAGCAATGTATATTTTTACTCATAAGTACTTTATTCAGAAGAATGTTACCTTCAAGTCATCTTCACAGAAGGTTGTTTAATACGTTTGTCTTTCAGCAGACATCTGTGTTTTATTCACATTCTTTCTAGACAGATTCATAGCCTCTGCTCACAAAATTATCACAATAAATAAAAACTGAGAGCAATTTTGCTATCTAGCATATAGGAATGGATAGTTTCTCTGCAGCCCTCTTATGCCCTTGGATGGGAGAAGCTGCAAGAAGACTGCAGAGAAATTCCAGTAAATTCTGCAGCACAGAAGGGACAAAGCCAGGCTACATTCACTTCTGAGCCATTCCCAGCTATCTGTGTGGGAAGAAGAGGCACCATTTTTTTGCAAAGGTGATATATGTGATTTTGCAGTGTTTTGGAAGAGTGTTATAAGCTCCCTCATAGAATGAATGAATCAGGTGTAGCTCTCCCTTGCTAATATCTTTAGTTTCTTCCCCCGTTTGTAAGATTTCAGTGTTATGTGGCATGTAGATTCTCTATGATTTTTACATTGAAGAGTACCAAAAGCAAATGCTCTGCAAATGTATCTGTTCAGATATAATCTTGAATGAAACTGTAAAATGATTCTACATGTAGTGAAGTATGACCAATGGTTAGGTTGAATTGGAGTGTAAAATTACTGTTACTTTCCCTTTTCCTTTTTTTTCCCTTTTCTCCCTTTTTTCCCCTTTTTCCCTTTTCTCCCTTTTTTCCCTTTTTTCCCTTTTCTCCCTTTTCCCTTCCCTTCCCTTCCCTTCCCTTCCCGTCCCTACCCTTCCCATCTCTTACC
>JAVJGG010000040.1:1989907-2009627 GCA_035590195.1 Aviceda cuculoides
GTGCTATCTGTCTCTTCCCTGGTCCGGGCCGACCAGTGATCTAGTCGCAGCGCCATAATATGTAGCAACGCTACATAAGATATAAACAAAAATCTTAAAGAAAAATTAAGCTATCATATTACTTGGTCAATAAATTGAAATAACCTGATAATTCTGAAATGTTTGTTTAATCTTTACAGTTTATTTTAAAATTACCATTCATACATTAATAATTTCAAAGTGGAGCTGCTTTGAATTGAAGATTAAAATTTCTAAACTCTCTAGTCCACTTGCTTTTCAAAATCTAAGTAGTCTTTCAAATGAAACAAACCAGCCTTTCTCTCTGTAGGAGAAGAATGAGTAGAAACAATATTCCCAGATAGTTCAACTTTATATTAATATGCACAGAAGGTATATCAGAATTTCAGTGAGCAGATATGTATTCTTCTTATACATATCTCAATAGCAATAATTCTACGTTTCCAAAAAAAGTCTTCTTTTAGTGGAAGCATATGAATTTTTTTTCCCCTCTTATATTTGTTTTCTGTTTTGAGAAAAATTAGTCTTTGTTGAAAAGTCATCTTCTAACATTCATTACTGACAATAAATAGTTCTATCTGAGGATTCAAATAATTTGATGTTTTCATAATGCTTCTTAGCTTTCAGACAGTGTATAATGTACAATTAAAAAAAAACCCAACCATAGAGTTTCTAATCACACATATAGTGAGAAAAGCCAAGAACCTGAAAATAGTCTTGTTCCAAAATCACAATATATGTATATATATATGAAATTAAAATATAAATACAAAATATACAATGACATACAAAATTAAAATGATAACATAACACTTCTGGTATAAAATATGTATTTAAAAGATGAGAAAATAATTATGCATGTATAAAGATGCACAAACTTGTTAATCCTTCCTGCAGAGGGACTGCAGACATATATTGGCATGTCAGAACACTGCAATGGCATAGCATGTCAGAAAAAAAAATAATTCACCTAATCAGGAAAAATTTTAATTAAAGAAAGATGAGAATATCTAGAGACATTGTCTAAGATGAAGAAATACAAAGCAAAAAAGTGTTTTTGAATACTAAATTGCATACTAGCAATAAATTTTCCTCACATTTCATACAGAAACTTTATCTTTCAGGTGTCACTTTAAAAAAAAGAAATAATCAAGTCTAGCTTCTTTCTACTTTTTGTTTCCTTTCATAGCACACAGGTCATTTGCCAGGAGCAGAACATTAGTTTAATGAATCACAAGTAGCCTGAGCAAAATGTAAGTTTTAAAATTATTTCTGAACTGGAATAGATAAAGAACAGCATGTCACACACACTGATTTTGCATTTTCAAAACGTATCTTAAATCAAGCCTGGAATCGAGGTGAGAAGACCGTTGAATGATACACTGATTAGGATGATATCATGCATGCTAGCCACGGAAAAAGCACATGTAACTGTGCTGACTTCATTTTCTCTTGGCACACGGTAATAACCGTCAACCTGCAGAACATCTGATAACAATGCTATAGGGGAAACAATAGCTGAGCATGCTGGAACTGAATGCAAAATAGCAGCCTTTGAAGTGAAAACGTAGGTTTAGGCAATGAGAAAAGAAATTTGTGTCTCAAATGACAGAAGTATATAGGTTTCTAAAAGTGGCTTTAAGAGGCTTTCCATTTGAGAATTATAAATATATTTGTTTAGTTTAGCAAATGTGAGCTGAGAATTTTGCAGTACATACTAACAGTTTAATTCTTGTGGTTTAGGGAAGAAATCTTCTTAATAATGGAATACTATAGGAAAAGAAGCTTGAGTTATCTGCTGGGAAAACGTGTGGTACTTTCTGGCTGGTTTAGAAAATGAATTACATTATTGCAGAGCTATGCATCTTTTGTGTTTGGATAACTTCATGGTTATTCACATGACACAGACCTTTGCAAACATAAAATGTTGAAAACACTGAGCCTGACCTGATTGGAAAAAAGCTTGTGTGTTTCCTGATGTTCAGCCAGAAATTCTACTTTTTGGTTCTCTCTGAGACTTTGGAAGGACCAGAAGGGAGAGTAATTGAACCCATTTTCACAAACTCTACATGCTAATTAGCAAACCCTGCAGAGGATCTCTGCATTAAAATGCAAGTGATGCAGTCACTGGTGAAGGCAAGGGCAGTGGCAGCCGGCTGCCGATGTGTTTGCATGGGTCTGAGCATTCAAAGCAAGAACACATCTCTGAGACTGGGCAGAGCACTCTTATTAATGCAGCACTGCATGTGTCCCCCCAGCCAACACTTTTTTGTCAGATTTCTACAGAGCACCAGAGCCGAGCCCTACTTTTCTTCACCAGTGAAAGAATAGACCAGTTGGGACCCAAACCCCAGTCTGTGCTTTTTCGGTTAAGGCTTACAATGCTTATTATGGTAGAAGCACTGTGGAATCTGTAGTTTCAGTGTTCATCCTCAAAATATTTAAACTAAAATTTAAGCTTCCCATGTTACAGTACAGCTGTCTTTATGGGTATTAAAACCTGACTGCACCCACACATCACAGTGTGCTAACAATCTGACTTACGGCTCATCAGTCTGGAAAATAAAAGATATTATTATTGATGAGTCTGTTTATCTATTCACGCCTCATTCCTCTGACCTTTAGGGGGAAGTCTAAAACAGACAGCATCAACCTCATGTCATGCCAGCTTGCTGACCACACCATTCTTGAATCACCAGGCAAAGCTGTGAAATTTATTTAAAACCAAATAAATGAGAAAGATCACCATTGATTAAGGAGGACCTCTGCTCTCTCCAGCCATTTGCAGTTTACAATGTAGAGCAAACAGGCTCGCTCACCCACAGCGGGAAGCGCCGCCACGTTGTCTGCTGGAGGAAAGATTTAATGTTCTCCCCACTAGACCCAGGAATATCTGTTGTGTTTAAGTTAGGTGGCCCTTGTGGATCACGCAGAGTGAACTGACTTAACTGGCTTTAGGGGAGCTGCAGATGTTCAGGTCCCAGCCTCTCACAGCACAGTAATCACTCAGAGGATGCAGAGCATAAAAAGCCCTCAACGTATACAGAAAATGCCAGAGGTAACTGTGACTATTGCTAATGAGTGGTAGAAGGATAATTTCCTCTGCTCTATGTGTGTGTGAGTGTGCGTGTGTGTGTGTCTTCCTTCCTCCTTAAAACAAATCACAGCAATAACTTTCAACCCAATAACCTTTATAAAAACTCCATGGTGACTAATTATAAGAGAACTAGGAGCATCTACTATTAGCAGAAATAGGATTGTTATTCAATAACCTTGGGAGGCTGCACATCCAATGATGCTTTGAATCCGTAGTTATTAGATGGGGGGTCTAGTGAAGGTTGTTTCAGATTGCTGCTGGCGTCTTGCTGCTGAGCTCTGTATATTCAATGCCACAATGTCAGCAGCTTGAAATTCCCTGTCTGGATTTTATGCAGCTAATAATCTTCAATTTAGTACTGTTTGCAAAGAAAGAGAATGAGAATGAGGTGTTTTTAAAGTGGAGGCGTTCTCTGCAACTCTCTGTCTAGGGGCAATTCTGACAGTACATTCTTAGGTGCTGCTCACTTGCAGCAATAAGTCATGTACTGAAAAAACAATTTGCTTAAGCTGCTGTGATGTGTACTGATGTTGATTAACAGAATGCAGACATTTGAAATTGCCTTTGTATTGTATACAGGGCTTTGTTTGAACAAAAGGTAGCAAGAAGTAAAGAGGAACTGGTATGACTGTCAGAGATTTCGACACACCCCAACCTTCGCCTCCTCCCACTCCATGAAAGCAGGAACACTGGTGGATTTCAGCATTACTGCAGCAGGGAGGATATGTTTCATTTTCACACTGTGTGGATGTTGATGAGGGAAGAACAAAGTAGCAAACAAGAAAACCGACTAGTCTTTACAGAGAGCAGTCTTCAGGGCACTGGTTTAATTCCATTTCAGAAGACGACAAAGCTACAAAATTAATTTCCAGTCCCAACATCTCTGGTTTTGTAATAAGACTTAGAACTCCCAGATGATTCTTGGACAACTGACTTTGAAAGGCTGTTTTCACTAAAAAGAAAGTCAGCTCGGTCCTTCCACCCACAGAAGTTCTGCTCCATGAGCCATGAGTTGTTTCATCAGTAGTTTCTTTAAAGTTTGGTTGTCGGAAGAAGACCAGATAGATTTGGGGATTATTAGTAGCAAGTGCACCAATTACAACATATGTCGGCCTCATTAGGAACCTGTACTTAAGTTAGAAAAGCAAGATGAGGGCAAAACACAAGTTAGAGACCCATTTTCTCAGAGAGTAGAGACTCTTTTCGCATAAGAGCAATGTGTTTACCATGGTTTGGGCATAGCAGTGTTCTGAGCAGACTTGACAGGTGTGGGGATATAGAATCTGCCTTGTCCCATCCATCCAGAAAGGCTTCAGTATGATTTCAGGGAGGTTTCTTCAGTTCAGTGCATATTCTCTGGCAGTTTTTCAAAATCCGCCCCTAACTTGCTCTGTAGGCAGGCAGCCTCGTTTCATGGGAAACAGATCTCAGCCTGCAAGCAGAGGTTAGGACCTGCTTTAGGATTTGCTTCTTTCACAAACCATTTTCTGTATCTTGTCTGTCTTTAGACAGAATCAGCAATTCAGAACAATCTTCGGAAATCTTCATACTCATACTTGCACCCTTTTTTTTTGTTGTTGTTTTTAAATTGAACAGTCATAAGATCATCATGCATATAGAAACCAAACCTGGATTTTTATAAAACTTTAAGCCTGTTTTAAAAATTCCAAGTTTTTTCATTTTCCTACTATAAAACTATCTTTCATTAATCCTTCCTAAATAGACAAAAACCTTTTTTCTGTAACTGGAGTTGAAAAAATGTCCATCTTCACTCAAATCTGTTAACAAAGAAAATTAAAATTATACCACTATGTTGGAAGTACAGATAGTGTAATACCTTCCACTATGGGTCATCGCAGTATACTGTTTATAACCTGATAGAACAAATAAAAATATATAAATACTAAAAAATATGCAATACTAATTCATTTACCTGAGGAACCAAAACAGGCTGCTTCTGACTATGTCTACATGGCTTTAAAGCATAACTCTCAGCCCATTCTCAAGTCTGGATTTACCCAGTATCCACACTGCTTGGAGGCAAACCCACATTTTGGCATGAGGAATGCTTGAGGTTCAGAGAATGCCGATACTTGATTCTCTATTTCTGATACAGACCGAAACAGCCCATCATGCACTGTGAGCAGATGGAAAACTGGGGGTACACAGCTGAGATACACAAAATGATGCCTTTACTTCCTGTGTTCACTACAGTTATTGGCATGGGTGCAATCTATTTCACAGTATATTGCAGAATGGAAAGCTATTTCCTTTTGCAAAACCGAAATAATGTCCCAGCTCTCAAATATTTGGATTTTATATCTAATTTACAAGCTGAATTTGAATTAATGAATGTTTCTCTTTGTGAACAAGGACAATACAAGCTTGAATTCAGTGAGATTAATCAGACTTTGTGAACTGCACTTGCTGCACAAATTCAAAGCTATTACTTTAGTTCTGATCAAATTAGCCTGTTTTGAAACCAATGTGTTACTAGCCTGTTTCACTCCAGCTGTGCCATGATATTTGGTAATCTGTTTCTATGCATGTGTTGTTCTATAAAATGTTCCAGTCAAGAATTAATCAATATATTTTAACTTCAGTATGACAGCTTTGAAGAATGTATTAAAAATAGTTTGGGTTTACTTTATTTCTTATTTCATTTGGATCTGTAGCAGACTTTTGCAGCTAATTGAAATAAGAGGAAATGAGAACACAATTACAAGATATCTTTGCAATTCTAACTAAGCTGTTAATTGGTACCAGTGACTTTTCATACCTGACATTTAGCATCAGTGAATAACAACATAGTAAACAGCAACAATAAAACCAGCATTATTTTTCCCTAGCAAAACTGAAACCAATTCAGCTTTAAATATTGCAAGCACATTTGATGTCAGTATTAAAGCATAATTTGTTCAAAAGTCTCCAGCACTCTGTGGGAGGAGAACTGTGTTCGTAATTAGATATTGCTCAGGTAGCAAGTGCATATCATATACTGCCACACAAACAAACTCTAAATAGGATATGCTGAGTAAAGAACAATACTGAATTTGATAGTTTAGCCATGAAGCTAAATGCCACTGCTGTGACTGAATTCAGAAAGCGTGAAAATAACAATGTGCAACAACAATGTGAAAAAGCAGATAAAGAGTAGCAGAACTAAAATTCAGGAAAACCTCTTTTACAAACAAGAATAAATACTTACATCTCTCTCTCCCTGCTAAACTGAAGATTGGTGTAAAAAAATATGGGTGTGCTGAATATGCAAAAATGCTAGCATCTAATCCATCCTTGAATCAGCCATAAAGCATATGGGAGCTAGTCCTACAGAATAATCTCATGGTGTAGTTTGTTTACAGTTGCTGATATCAGTGAAGAGAATTTGTTCTTCCAGGATATGAAAGGAGATAATTTCTTGCAGAAACTTCTATCTATCATTCTCTTTTGGGGTTAAAAATGAAAATGCAGATGAATGTCTGTTAATATTTTTTATGATAAAATGGAGAATGCAAAAGTATATTTTTGTCTCCGTTTTACTTTGAGGCAAAACATTATGGTTTGTTTCAAGATGGTACATAGAGATATATAACACCAAAAGGGAAAAATAGCCTAAAAGAGGAAAATCGTATGTTTATACTTGTCCTAATCCCAAACTGCACGTTATTACATGTATTTTTATTAAATGCGTCTTACGCTGTAGCCTAATATAATGATAAAAATTATGAACTGAGATGTCCTACCAAGCCTATCATCTTCAAAGGAATAGTTGCTGGAATTCCAATCATGTTGCCCCCTCTCATTTAAGTAGTCCTGCTCAAGACCCTGGGGTTGCTCAAGTAGTCAAGTATTACTTGAATAGGAAAAAATTACAGAGTTTTGAAATTATTTATTAATAACATGCATGTTTACCTCATTCGGTACAGCTGCATGTTTTACTTTTCTTGACTGTTTGCAATGCATTTCCCTAACTTAAAAAACCAATTTGGTTATATTTTCTAGTCAGATAGTTTTTTGCATAAAGCTCACTGAAAGCTTATATTGCATTTAAAGTTCATTTCCACCCTGAATTTGGCAAGCAGTTTTTTAATACAGGAAAAATCATATTTAAATCATCCATGCTAAATGACAGGTTTTAATTGCACTTCATACTTTTCTTTCCTCTTTTACAGTATAGGTGATTTGGAATATTGAGCAAGAATGTTAAATTCCTGACATGTAGCAAGTCTTCATTTAAAAGTTAAATGGTACTGGATTGGAATATGCCTACTGTTTCCATCAAAGTCTGCTGTCCTGTTCTGACAGGGCACAATCCTGCATGGTACGTCATAGATATAAATGTGACTGACTGAGTTTGCAGCACTTTCAAACTATGCTTTCAAGGACAGAGCCATAATGCTTATTTACACACTGATTTCAACTTACTCACTTGAGTGAGTAAGGATTGTTTACACAGGTATGATATTACCAGACTGAACTTGTCTCATTTAATGTATCAAAAATCAAAGACAGATGAAATATTGAATAGAACAGTTTTTCAGCTCCTCTCTAAACCTCCTTACTAATTCTATCAACAAATTCCCTGATATTTTAAATCTTGCTTTCCCTCTGCTTTATTTTAGGATGAAGAACTTCTCAGCTATTTTATTTTCAAACAGTAAAAAGGCATCTAGGTAAATAAAGAAATTAGTTTCACAGAGCAAATGAGATATGCAATGGTCTGAAATACTATAATTTCTTGGGAAGAGAAAAAGAAATATAAGGAAATGAGGAGGGGTAGCTACCATTTTACTGACATCACAGAAAGCTGCTGCATTAAAAATCAAGTGACCTTAAATGCCACAGGGCCATTAAAAGTAATGGGATGTGATCTCAAGCCAGTGAGTGATGTGAAGCCAATTCCTTCTCAGGGGCTCAAGCTGTAACATCCACATTAATGTATTAGTATCAGTAGATGAAACATAACGAATACTACATCTCATTTACATAATGGATGAGACTAGGGAAGCAGTTCCAGATGGCTGATGAGCACCTTGAGCCAAAAGAGAAATTTTTTTTTTGGCATATCAGCATCCACAAGTCTAAAGTGCTGAGATTAGATCAGGCTGATGAAAATATGGACTTTGAGTGATTTCTTGCCCTTAAATTTGAAGAAAGTTAAAATACCCCTCAAGAACAACAGCATTCCATGCAGCTGTGGGACCTCTGCTTATTGTTGTCATGTGCTCATAGCTGTCTCAGGTAATTCAATGGAAATTAGAGGTTTAAACTTCAGGAAGAATCTTATTCTTTGACCAGTCCTGCTGAACATGTCTTCAAAGAATCAACTTGTATTCAAAGTCGTATTTATGCATTGTACTAGGTTAGTACCTCAATGCACATAATACACATTGTGTGGAAATACTGGACTATTCATGAACTCAGTACAACACTCAAACATTCTAACAGTTTAAAGACAAATGAGAATGTAATGTCCTTTTTCACAACCATAAGCTTGCTTTATAAATCACCTGTCCAAGCCTGGCATAGGTATAAAATCAAGTGATTGGATCGGCTTTATCAGTGCATTGAATCATGTGTTACTGGAAGAAGGAGTCTGTTTTGCCACTGAGAGGAGGAACTGATGTCCTTGATGACTTATTCTTGCAGAAGGCTGGTTTTTGTGAATGAGCTGAAGAAGGACAAGAAACATTTTCCCTGAGTCATCAACACTATAGGTGTTTCAAAAATTCCAGTCAGTCCGTAGGTAAGATATTTCTGTGTACCTACTAGTACCGAGAAATCTCAACTGGACTGACCGGTGTGCTTTGCTCACTATGTTAGAATTACATTATGGTTAAACCTACTTTCATTAAATTAGTATTATGTCAGAATTAGACCCATTTCCAGATTTGCAGTCATGAAAAAGTCCTGTCCTTTTCGCTCTTGCTGGTTGGACTGGCAATGACATTACAGCCTTTTTGCCTTTCTCTGTAGCAAGCAGTGAAATCTACTTCCTAGGACAACTGGCGTTTTAAGTCAGTGTCTTTGCTGTTTCAGAAGGCTATACCATTGGCAACATTATTTTCTGGGGCACATTAAATTACTCTAACTTGTTGCTTTCATGTGTTAAAGACACTGAGTATAAAAGTGTATTTGAATGAGGAATTTAGTCATTGTGAAGAGGTGGAAGTGAGACAGAAGAGATGCACTTAGGGACCTTACAGCTTTCACATGGTAGCCTGACGCTAATTCAGGGTCTGGAAGGGCCTAGCTAGACTTCTGTTTTATATCTTTTTCTATCTTAAGTAAATATTGGAACACAAAATATAAGAGAGACTTGGAGAATGTTAATTGAAACATTATAAATTTGTGTGTGAGCGCACTTTAAATGTATGTATTTGTAGGAGTAAGGGGCGGGAAGGAGTTATGTAGACCATTTGGTAGAAGGTCATTTTATATTTGGAGAACCAGCTCAGAAAGTTTGTCAACAGTTTTTGGATTTAAAAACCTTATCAACACCTGTTCTTTCTCAAGAAAAAGTTGCCAGCAAATTCCCACCAAGAAATTGAGGGAGGAAATATTTCTAAATACAGGAAAGCTTCACATGGAATTTCCAGTCCACAGAGACCTGTGTAGGTGAAATGTTGCTGTGTGGAATTTAGGACGTTTGCTGTCTTGCAGCATTATGCTGTACAGTGAACAAGAAGTACAGAGGGCTATTGGATTTGGGAGGCTTGGAAAAACAGATTGCCTGTTTTCAAAGTTCTGTTATGTTATTTGACTTTGTTTCTGTTGTGGTTCTAAGATTTTCAGAATAGTTAATATCTATGTTTTAAAAGTATTTTTTTTTTTAACATTGACACTAATGAATGTTTAGTTACAGCTTGATAAGAAATTGAAAGAGGAGGGTACATAGAGTTATGAATCTGTTTCTCAATCAAGCCTAATATGCTAACAGAGACAATTGGGGGAAAGTTACAAACAAGGGGGGGAAATGAAATACAAATCTAAAAGCACTGAATTTAAATTATATCAGAATGTAACTCTATAAAGAGATATTTTACTACACAATACAGCAAATGTTTTTTTTATGAAACATTTCTAAAATCTTAAAATTTAAAAATGGTAAAGGAATTATTTAAACAAGGTTTTCTTTCTAATTCCCCACCGCATTCTTTTCCTTTCTTAAAAATCAGTAACAAAATTACTGTTAACTTGATGTATTTTCCCTCGACTCTGGTCCTTGACCACAATTATGGGCTGTGTATCACTGGAAACAGGATAAAAAGTCATCAAAATGATAACAATGTTGGGAAGTGAGGTGAAAAGAGGAAGGTATGATGCAAATGCATCCCTTTGTGCTATGTGAAGCATGAAATGAAAGCATCCTTCTTTGCAGGAAAGTGGCTATGAAATACATTTGAGAACAGCAGCTAGATTTATGTTGACTTAATATTAAGTTAATATTGATTAAGATTAAACAGCCAAAACATTAATAGATACACTAATTCATATTATTATGTACTTTTGGCAACTCTATTTTTTTGTAAGCTTAATGAAAGATATAGTCAAACTAATTCATCCCTAGAGGTTTGCCTTATTTAGAGATCTCATACTGTCTGCTTTGTCTATCTTCTCTTAATTTGTTCAAACAAACACTTTTTCGATCCTTAAATTAAGTTGGCTTTTTGCTTCTCCCTCAAGACAATTGCACATCATTAGAGAGGTGGTGGAACAAGTGCAATTGCAAACATCTGCTACTATGGTACAGTGATGCCGTAAGCTGATCTGCAGTCACTGTGACTGTCAGAACTTCAAGTTTATGTAAAGGTCACATTGTTTGATTGTGGATAAAGGACCCAGGGATTTCATGCCATCATTAAGGGCCTATAAACCCATTTTGATTATTCCGTAAATTTGTTACATTAAGGGAGAAATTATATGAAGCCAAGTAAGTGTCCAGAACTGTTTTCTTTGTGTGCTTTTTTATTACTTATGAAATATTTTTCATAATTTATATCACATAGTATTTCCAGTGCTGGTACCTAGACCTTTGCAGATGGGAGAAAATAGTACTGTAATAGTATGATATAATGAATTATTAAATTGTACTGCTGCTAGGCATGGCTATTTAAGTTCATATAGAATGTGAATACTGCACATGAACAAACACTTTTCTTGAGTTTAAGACTCAGGATTCTTTTTTTTTGCTTTTTACTGTCAATATAGGAAAGCGACTTATTTATAATTGCTAGCATCCTATCTTTTATAGCCTGGTAACTTGGGTATGATCCTACAAAGACAGCTTTCCCTAACATATGGAAATAAGACTTCACTGCTAATTACAGAAGTTAGTTGTACAAATAAGCCACCTCTGCCCAAATCCTAAAATTTTCTCAAACTCCCAGCTATCACTGTAGTCAGAGAAGCTATGTACCTACTTCCCTTTAGGGATCAGATTCTTTGTTTTGTTTGGACAAACCTTCAGTTAGTGTAAATTGGAATTGCTTCATTGCCTTCAGAAGGGTGATAACAATTTACACCAGCTCAAAATGTGGTGCTTAATCTCAGAACCGATAGAGGAAGGTGAAAAAAAGGAACACTCCTTATCAAGTTAAAAAAAATAGCCTCCGGTCTTAACACAAGACGATGGAAAATTTAATGCAAGTTATAAATAGGGCCATTAATTTGATATACAATGCTCTAGCAGCATACTCCATTAAGCATCCGTATTTACTTAGCTGCTACTGTGCTACCAACATGACAGCAAAGTTACCACGTGAAACCCTTTCATCATATCATATCAGTTGTGTATTTCAGACTTGGTTAAAAAGCACATAGCTGTACAATAAAGTTTCTCGGTTTGCCAAGTGCCCACCTGTTATCATAATACCTTGTGTTAAAATAGGGATGAAGAAATCTCTTATATCTGATTCTGAATCTACTTGGTCTATGTGAGTTTAGAAGCTTGACTCAAATATTATTAAATTTAAATTCTACTTTGGGTTGAAAAACACAAAAATCTTGTGTGAAAAACATGGAATTGATTAGAAAACCTTTGCTAAAACACAAATTAAAAAAAAAAAAAAAGGAGATGAACACATGAAAAATCAGTCCACAGAGAAGTGAAAAAAATCAAATGATAGGGTTAGATGATTGTATAATGAAGATAAATTGAGTTTCAGTCTCAGACAAGGGCCAAAGGCATGAGCACCCTTCCCACTGTTGTGATCAAAAAGACAGACACAGAATATAAGACCCACAAGAACCTCCAAGGTCAGTGAATCCAATTCCCATAAAAGCAGGCAATTATTTCATAGTGCCTTATACATGTAATTCATAATGTCACATTATACTGCCTACAGATGGTTTAGGAGAGGGGTTTGTTCTCACTATTTTTTCATATTGGAAGGTGGTTCAGACCTTTATTTCTTTTGTGACTGGAAACAACTTCTAATTACTATCCTAAATTTATCAATTTCATTCCCTCCTAAAATTTGCAGGTCCTCAGAGTTACCCTACTTTCCTCTCAGTTCAGTAAACAGTACACAAGGGTCTGTGTCAAGGAATATCAATGTAAAATTGTATACTGAGTGCAGAGGCAATCAGGCTAGATTCTGCAGTGGTCCCTTTTGGCCTGTTTTCACTCTTCCCATTGATCAGCTCAATAGCAGCGTTTGCACAGAAAGTAGACTTGAAATAGCACAAACAGCTGTGATAATGACTTCACAGTTAACTTGCCTGATACCTTTCCCCCCTTCTCACTAACGATTTTATAAACTGTTATTCACTATGTCCTGGGGTTTGTTTTTTTTCTTTTGTTGTGAGCTTTTTTGTTTTTTAAAATACTTTTATTTCTCTTGGTCAGCTTTCATTCATTGAGTTTCCATGAAAAACAGGCCATTCTCCAGCTAAAGATGCGTCTTTTGTTGCTAGGGAAGAATGAGTTGTCTGACAGGCAATATAAAGAATCTTGCCTTGAGCTTCTTGAGTCTTTAACATTTATGTAGTTAAGTAAACTAGAGGGCTTCAGTCAATAATATACATAAACAATTACATTCACATAAACATATTTTTAATACTTAAAGAAATATGGATATATTAGGAACATCTCCAATAGATCCATAGAATAGAATGGAATATTTCAGTTGGAAGGGACCTACAATGATCATCTAGTCCAACTGGCTGACCAATTCAGGGCTGACCAAAAGTTAAAGCATGTTGCTAAGAGCATTGTCCAAACACCTCTTAAACACTGACAGGCTTGGGACAGCGACCACCTCTCTAGGAAGCCTGTTCCAATGTTTGATCACCCTCTTGGTAAAGAAATGCTTCCTAATGTCTGGTCTAAACCTGGTGCAGCTTTGAATCATTCCCACACACCCTACCACTGGATCCCAGGGAGGAGAGATCAACAGCTCCCTCTCCACTTGCCCTCCTCAGGAAGCTGCAGAGAGCAATGAGGTCTAAGCATATGTTCAGTAACTCCATGCAACACACCACTTCTCCTGTTCTGAGTGACCACCATAACAGATGGAACCCGAAGTCATGGATAAAATGAACTCAATGGACATTTTGTGGACATTTGTAGACATTTATGAACATTTTATAGGCATTTCACAGGGGTGGTCCATAGACTAAGGCAATGATATCTGTATATTATATCAAAGCATGGGAAGGATTGTGGTGGGTAATGAGAATGTCTTGGATAGTGTGAGACCTGAGCATGACATAAATGGTGTGGAATAAGGGGTGGAGAATGTGCTGGTTTTGGCTAGGATAGAGTTCATTTTCTTCATAGTAGCTAGTATGGGGCTATGTTTTGGATTTGTGCTGGAAACATCATTAATAACACAGAGATGTTTTTGTTATTGCTGTGCAGTGCTTGCACAGCATCAAGACCTTTTCTGCTCCTCACCCCACCCCACCAGTGAGTTGCTGGGGGTGCACAAGAAGTTGGGAGGGGACACAGCTAGGACAGCTGACCCCAACAGACTCAAGGGATATTCCAGACTATATTATGTCTTGCTCAGCATATAAACCTGGGGGAAGAAGAAAGAAGCGGGGGAAGTTCAGAGTGATGGCGTTTGTCTTCCCAAGTCACCGTTACGTGTGCTGGAGCCCTGCTTTCCTGCAGATGGCTGAACACCTGCCTGCCAATGGGAAGTGGTGAATGAATTCCTTGTTTTGTTTTGCTTGTGTGCAAGGCTTTTGCTTTACTTATTAAACTGTCTTTATCTCAACCCGTGAGTTTTCTCACTTTTACTCTTCTGATTTTCTCCTCCATCCCACCAGAGGAGAGTGAGCGAGCGGCTGTGTAGGGCTGAGCTGCCGACTGGCGTTAAACCACAACAGCAGAGTTAAGAGCATAAGCATTTTCACATATAGGATTTAGATACATATAATTTACTTACCTTTCTGTAGATGTAACTTCAATTCACCCAAAGACTGGAAGATAGTTGTGGTTTGTTGTGACCTGTGAAAGTAATTAAAATGCTATTGATGAAAGATCGGCATGTTCTGACCAGCAGTTGCGTTGTTTACAGTAAGAATCAAAACTCTGGGTGTGCTACCTATACCTCAGAAGAATGAATCAATTTCCAAAGGAGAAATTTATTGAGGAGATATTTCATACTCAGTACATCTTTTGTGATACAATTACAATCACATAATTGCAGATTTTACCCCGAACATTTTTGTACCAAGATCAACTCTGTCTAACCATCACAGGGGTTTGTTCCCCCAACCACATGCTGTACTTTATATACTGAGACAATAAGATCATGCTATTGCAGATATCTGGATATATTTGATGGAAAAATGGTAAAGCCAAATGGATCATAGCATGTTTCTTGCAGTGACTGAAAGAAACTGCAGTTCTTTTGCTATACCTATTTCTCCTTTTTGCTTTCTTCTTGCAAGTTCTCCCAAATCACTAATCAATTTCCCAATCCTTACATGTGCCATCCAAGACAAATAGAAAGGAGGAAAATAACATTTCTTATACCAAACGGCCACTGAAACATTTTTCAGTGAACCATCAAAACAGTTCACATCCACTGTTTCAGGAGACCATGATTTATGCAATGTTTCAAAACCTGTCTCCAGAGGTGTTTGCTCTTCATACTCAGTATCCCTTAAGGATATAGTGAAGTCATTGAATTAATTGCCAGACTTCAACTGTAAGAAAAAAGACACTTTTTCTCTTTTAATTACATCTTTAATTTAGATATTCCAAATATTTAAAATCTCTTAATTCATACGCACAAGAAAGAGTACAGACATGCAAAGAAAAGCGCATAATATCTATATCCTTCCACCCATTCCACTAACAAGAAGTAATGAAAATCAAAATTCACAGCTTTAAGGAGCAAAAGAATCACTTTAAAGTGGTGCACCAAGCTTTGAGATTTTCTTGACTGCATATTGGTAAATCCTACCAGCTGTTTTTAAGAGAAGCTCAGTGATCTAGAAATCACTCTGAGCAAGTTTCAATTCTTTGAATGCTATCTCACTCTTTGGTGCGTAGTAATTGAACTAAGAAAGCTTTATTCAATCTTAGTGAAACTTAACTCAGCTTGAAATTAGTTTTTGATCATAATTCCTGCTTGGAGAAATCAATAAGAAGCTAGTGAGCATTGTGTCCATTCCACAAGGTTTTTAAATGCTGTATTCCTGCTGTATTCCTACTGGATAATACCCTATTTCATATCAATATAATCTGTGCTACAAAGAGTCAATTAATTCCAGTCTGGATAATGAAAGTATGTTCTGAACACTTTAGAGTTACCAGCCAGATACAGTACGTTTGAATGCAGTTATGTTGCCAAGACACTCTGAATGCTCAAGGGTCTAGGAAATAGACGAAAGTTACAGAGCAAACAAATGATAAAATCAAAGCTAAAACTGGGGGCTAAAGTGGTAAATCAGCTATATGCCCTTTATCTCTGGAGATTAGTGCTCCAATTCTGCATTAGGACCCATAATGAAAATAATTTTAATGGCTTCAATCTGATCTCCCAGGTGCAGTTTATCCACATTACAGTTTTCACTATACCATTAAGAATGACACCCATTTTTCTCCTAAAGAAAGGTGTGGAACAGGAATAACACGGGACACTTCACGGGTCAGGATTGATGTATGTTGGCAGAGCAATGCGTGAAAACTGTAGGCCTGTAATAGCCAGGGGATTAAGTATGGATTAAGGTGCACTGAAAGGGGCTATTGAGAACTCTGCATGACCTCTGTCTGCACAATAGTGTTAATATTCAGACCTTAGCTTCATGAACACCATTTTCATCAGTATAGTTATTAACTATAATAAATTAATGTATATCTGAAGATCAGGAGTCTATGGTAGCTTATCTCCTACAAGGCTGGGTGCTGCAATTCATAAAAAGACTGCGCTTTTCACTTATCCTGATCTAAAAGTGTAATAAAAATGAGAGTAGGCTACATTTTAGAAATATTGCAATAATAATAGTAAACTAATACAGTTGTAGGGTTTATTCAGTATTTGTTGTGGAAGCTGTACAAAGATGAGGCTCATAAACTTGAGGACCAGCTTGATTTATCACAGGTAATATTCCAAACCATTTTTAGGGGTGTATTCTTGATTAGTGTTTTATACATCATGAAGTGGTTTTGGAGCATATTTCTCCTTTGCTCTGTTTTGGCATTTAGTTAAAGTTTAAACTTCTTGTACCAGCTCCTTCACTCCCATGGGCTGTTTCTGTTGTTCCTCAGGTATTAATTCATGTAGCTGTCCTTTACAATTACATTAACTCTCACTGCATCTGGGATCCTCTAAATGATAGAGGATTTATCCATTTATTAATGTAGCTAAAGGAATTCCCAGAGGCTGAATGTTTTAAAGCAGCTGCCTCCAAGCTGGTCCCTCAGATGTCACTGGTACCATGTTGCCCAAGAGACCCTCTGACACTGCATGCGGCTAGAAGCAATAAAACAAGTTAAAACCTAACTGGCAACAGGAGATACCTTGTGATATCGCCTGTGGTGTATCAGCTACTCACTGTCATTTCTGGCCCTTCCGTGCAGAAAGGATTTCTTGGGTGCTCCAGAAAAGCTCTGCTGGTCAAAACAGCAGCAGTGAAGCAGTAAATGTCCCTCTCCCAAATCCAGCTCTGTGCCTTACATCAGCTAGAAAATTATTCTTAGTACAAAGGGAAACAAAGGGAAACAGGAAGAGCTGTAGCAAGTTCCCACTACTTTTATGTCCCATTGGGAGTTTCTATGCCACTTAGCTTGCAGGAGACTCTAACGAGATAACAACAGCCTGCAAATACTTGCAGAAGCCTTTATTTTTCACATTACTTGCAAGGAATAACATGTCATATACGACGGATTCCATAGAAAAAACACTATTTTGTTTTTTCCACCAAAAAGCTTCAGAAGTCTTGAGAGATCACCTCCATGTGTAGGGAAAAACAGTTTTGGTATATTTACTATGTGGCCATAAACTCAAGGTGAAATACTGACCATATAGAAAGTAATCAATTTCTAACACTGGCCTCCATAAGGCCAGCAGTTGGTGCTCTGGAAGCTGGAGCTCTTGTTACCATAACCACTAAGCTGGAGCACTGCATAAAGATAAATTTGGGTGGATGTTTTCTCATATCCCACCTCACCTACCACTCTGAAGCATTACTAGTTCGAACTTGAAGAAGATTCAAAGAATGAATCTTGTTTGCTTTTGATAGGCAAACAGGTTATAAGACAAGAGCGACAGCACTGTAGTGGATTTGGAATAGAGAGGATCAGGGGAAGAGATGGGAGGAAGGATGGAACAGGAGGAAGGCGTACTATTGGTTTACAAGTCCAGCACATGCTGATATTTGATGAATTTGGCCATCAGCAACAAAAGTCGATCTTTTCCTTGTCTCTTGACTTCTGCACCCAATATGCTCTTCCTTTTAGAAAAGAAAATAAAAGCAATTTACTTGAGGGAAGAAAAACATGAATTGAGCAAGTCTATTAAAGGAAGCAGTTTCTTTTTTATACACTTATAACCAAAACATTCTCTGTAAACTCTTCTGTTCTCTGAAACAAACACCCCATAAAGAGAAAAAGCTGTTAAAATGAAACATTTTCCTTGGCAACAAGGTTTCGCACTGAGCATGCTTCTGCTGAAATACCAGCTGTGAAATGTTTTGCATGAAGTCAAGAGAAAGCCTTAATCTTCCAGTTGCTGGTGTTTTGCTTATGCATTCAGCATATGTTATTCTCATTCCTATTGTTATTATAGAACATGGTTTTAAAACTAGTTTTGTCTTTGTTCAATGACAATGGTTATGAACAAATTAGAGTTTGAAAATGCATCTTCCTCCTTTATTTGAAATTCAAAGACACAATCTTTCATACAATGAGAGATTTGAAATGGTACTTGGAAAAAGCATAGAAGAAATACTTACAGTAATAAAAATACCACAGTATGATTTTTATATTTATATATGTGTGTGTATATATATATATATATATACACACTCTGGTTATTCTCAGTAGATTGTTGCTGCAAAATCTTCATAATGTGACCTTAGGGTAACATGAATTTTGCTCTAAGCACAAAATGCAGCAGAAGGTATCAAAGGGCAAAAATGTGGATCCTCTTTTTGCTAATCCTAGGCTGATGTATGTGCTCTCATGAAAACCGCAGGAAGCTTAAGGACTTGACATTAAACCAGGGGAAACTTTGTGGGTTTTGACTGGCCTTGGCTTCATTCCATCTTGAAACTTAAAGACTCGTGGCAATTTTACTCTTAAGCCCGAATTCATTCTTAGTGCAGGTCTATGGATGTCAGAGATCTTTTATTGGGGATAAATTAGATAACTAGGACCTTGTGTTATTCCACAGGGAATTTGGTACCTTTGAGTATTGAGCTGTTTCCATCATTCTCCCATTAAGAAGTAAGAATGAAAAGGTTTTTTTCCCACAATCAGTGCAATATCTTACATTTGTCTGAAGCATCAGAATTAGAAACTGTCATGGAATTTTATCTCCTGCATGATGAAATAAAAATATATCAGAATGGCTCATCTGTGGGAGGGCTTTTCACTAATGACGGCAGTGGGATGCAAAGTTGGTTTACTGTCCTGTGCATGGATACAAGTTGGAACACTGTGCCACCTAACTGTGAGAAAGGGTGCTTTCCAATGTAACTCAAGTGAGATCGGGTTTAGGCAACTACAGATAGCTCATAAAAAAATCTATTATTGTAAGATTTCAAGCAACCTTAGCAGTCTTACAGAATCTACTTAGTTGCAAATGCACTCTAGCCAGATACAGACATACTTCAGTGGTTATGCACACTCCTGCTCCTAACTTATTATAGTTTGTCCTTGAGATACTACCTAAGCAGGATAACTGTAAGTATTGCAGGTAATAAGCAATACTGTTATATTTCTCAGTTACACATCCACGGAGAATTTTTTTAAAGGGTCATTAAAATTTGTGACATAAAAATTGAAAGATCAGAATCCAGGGGGTGGGGGAGTGAAAGTGAAATTAATGCTGTTTTATTTTTTTTTCCCTGCATGTTGCTATAAGTTTTCTGGAAAAAAAAAAAAAAAAAAAAAACACAAAAAAACCCAAAAACCAAACCTAA
>JAVJGG010000040.1:2009727-2031723 GCA_035590195.1 Aviceda cuculoides
ACTAGGATATATTAATCACATTTAAAAAAAAAAAAAAAAAAAGACAAAAAAACCCAACAACCAAACCTCAGATAGTACTACACTGAATTAATAAGAGAAGATAAAACTATATAGTTTAAAATTTAGAGATTTTTTTTGTATATTCTGACCAACAGTGTGGCCATTTACCTAAAACAATGGAAATTTCTGTAACCACAGTCATCTCTGCTGCTAAGCTTATATGTCTTCATTGCTGCAATGTTTCACCAGAAACAAATTTATGTTAGGAAAGTTTGAGGATGCATCCAGGTTTTTATACCGTCCCTGTCATCGATTCTGTGGGAAAAAAATCTGCTTAAGTATACAATTGTTTTAGCATTCTCCAAGTTTGCTGCGGCTACATGGACTCTTCAGTCCACTCTCAAGCTTCAAAGTATGTTGTAGCATGTCTTGCATCTATCTGCAAGGATGTGTTTGTGCCTGTGCCTGTGCAGACATGATGAATAAGTAACAGTACTCAAGGTGACATCCACTACTGCAGGTTTGCATCCCAGTCCTGTGCTTCATTGTTGAGTGTCTGGAGGAGGGGTTGTTATTCTTGTGCTAATTAACTACTTCTCCTTCCCTCCCTATTGCCATAGCAAATTGGTTACAGACCTTCTAAATAGTCGTTTTACAACAAAAGAAACCAAATATGTATGAATAACTGCAAAACATTTAAAATATTCATTTCGAGGTGGGGGGGAGACATCAAAATTTTTGCAGAAAATGCATTCAGTTGGTGTGAAATCATCCCGTCTGCCAGCATTTTCACTCATTGCTTGTAATGAACTGACTCTGAGGTGGAAGGGACAGATAGATTAAGGAGGAGAGGGGAGTGCTGTTCACAAGTCATTTAATTCACTGCCTTTAAGAAGAGGAACGGCAGTGATTACTGCCTGACTGACTTTCATGTGATTAGGGAAGGCTCCTCAGGATGCAACTCTTGGCTATGGGCTTTCATACGAGCTGAATAGGTTCCTGCTCAGAATATAAGTCTTGATTACATTTTATGTCCGCCCGGCACGACATAAAAGCTGCTTGGAGGCCAGCTTAGCACAGAGTAAACTGCATGATGCAAAGGCAAAATTAATACACTTGGAAAACTGTAACAGATCAGGAGTTGTGTAATATAGCTGTGTAGTCATAGTTAGCATCTTTCCAAAGAAAAAGGAAAGGTATGCGTATTGTTTAGTTTCAGACATGCAAATGTAGGTGCTTATCTCAAGAGATTTATTTCCCTAGGTGCTTTGTAATCAATGGAGCTAAATAGATCAGATGCAGAAAGATTAACTTAGTAGCTAACATAGCACAGCTAGGTTTCAGGGAGAGTTATTCAAGGTGGAGTTTTCTCCAGTCTCCTCTAGGTAAAATTCCTTGATTTTAGATTGATTTTTCACAATTTCTTCCTTTTGTTGTCCTTCTGGCTGTGTTATCTCTCCTTCAAAGAGCATTTGCTAGCCTACTGTAGCAGGACTGCCATGTGCTTCCCTGCCTGTATCATTTGTAAGAGTAGTCATCTTTCTTTCATATGCTTTAAAAATGTAAAATGTGATAAGGTAAATGTAATATTCACGGAAGGAAGGGAAACTTTTAAAAGAATTTCTGAGTAGATGCCTGTGTATTGCCAACAAAAATAAAGAAAATTATAGCACTAAAGAAAAAAAGAAATCACATCTGTGCAAGGACAACACTATATCAAGGAAGACTAATTCACTTTGTCCTACCTTGGGGTTAAATGCTCACTGCTGCTTGGGAAAGCTTGTGTTTCTTTTGTGCTGTGTATGTCTGTGAATGTTTTATGAATCTAACTGAGCTTAGGAATCAAGTTTCTTAGACAGACACAGTTTATTCAGAAGAATAAAGATACAGCAGAAAGTTATTGATTTTTGAGGAATCTACGCCTTGTGAAAAATTAACCAGACTTTCCTTCCAAATCAATGCTATTACCCTTGATGTTTCAGGACTTCTCAATCTGACCCATAGAGTGTTTCCAGTGCAAAATAGTCTGTACCATCATTCCTTTCATAAAATCTGATTTCTGCTGTCCCCTTTGTCTACGTTCGTATCTCCCACTAGTTTTTCTGGATATGCATACATGCATGTCCCTGGATAGGAGTACTGGTGTTTGTGAGAAACAAAGAGGCTGTCCTCCCATGTTTAACAAATGTAGAGGTGTGACAAAGGCAAGAATCTTTTTCATAAAGACCAAGTCTTCTTTTACTGATGGAACTGAAACACAAACATTATACTTTTCCATGATGCTTAAATGATGTTTTAGAAGAAACAATACTAGGAGATTAAAGATTTTTCGGTCTCCATTCCCAAGGATTTCTCTCTTGAAACCAACATTAAAGCTCACAGCTACGGGTACTAAATCTTGGTAGGTTTTGCCATATCCAAAGCGGAAGCATGCTGCAGTTGCCTATCCACTAAAGAAATTTTAGTTAGCAACTGACAGCTATACAGCTTCTAGTCAGGGGACTTGCTTTATAGACCTTGAGTAATTATTTTGCCGCTGTTCATGAACATTGTTCTATAACTGGTCTCCTGTTTCAAATTGACTTCTTTTAAAAATTGCTTTTATTTTATTTTCCCTCACAGTCATTCAGCGTTAGCTTTCCTGAACTTGAGAAAGCCTGAATGTTGTTGGTTTTGAGAAAACTTCATCAAGTTGACAAGAGTAAATTTTCCATGAAAAGACTTTGCTAACCATCCTTTGTGTTTAATACCTTCTGTAACTGTGCAGCAGGAGTTTTATATATCCTCATTCCTCACTTTTCTAAGACTAGTGATGCTTTCTGTTTGATAATATACATTGAATAAAATCTCTCTCTAATGAAAGAAATTAATAGAATTACTAGCAGCTAGCAGTGATGTGGCACGGAACAGAAAAATATATTCTGTTTTGCAGTTAGCTTTTTTAGTGTTAATTTACTAATAACGAATGGATTTGCTTGTATCTATTAGCCATTAGAGTAGCACACATTTCTGAGACCATACTGGGGACAGGTTCCTCTACTGGGTGTTGCATAACAGAAATTTAATGTAAGTGACCAGAATGTACCTTCTGCAAGACCCTGCGGGACTTGGCCTGTGTAAAAATAAGCAGTTGTGATGATCCCTTGGTACATGACACCAGCAGAAACACATGCAACCTGTTAAAAGACTTAAACTCTTGTCAAAACATACTTTCCTGCAATTTTTAGGAACCTACCCCTGTCAGAGCTCATGAGCCAAGAAAAATTACACCTGCTTAGATCAACCTCTAAAGATGTTCCAGTTAATTTTGAGAGGTGAAGGAAGTTCCCAGGGGAAGATTCACATTTATGCTGGGAGAAGTCCAGCCTGACAGGAGACATTTTTACCCTAAGTGACTTCTTGGGCATTTGAAATTTTTACAGAAATTTTGGTAAAGTGCCAGTGTACAAGTGCTGCTGTTTGAACTAAACTCCTCCTTATTTAGTTAAACACCTATTTTCACAGACCTGATGAATTATTTTCCATCTCTGTAATTCGCTATGCAGTTTAAATGGTTAGCAAGAGCTGAACCAACCATTCCACTCATGAATGGCTGTGTTCCTGTTAGACATAATTTGTGAAGTGCTTTGGAATCTATACGTGGATGAAAGTTTATCTGTTAATGGAAATTATTGTAATTATAAACAATGAGAATATTCGATCAAACAAATTTTTTGTTGTGTTCGATGAGTCCCTAAACTGCTCTAGGAAATAAATTACCTCATGGCACAGAAGTGTAGGTCTTGGTCAGGAAAGGCCAGAAAGATCCAGGACAGTGCAGCTGAACTGTAAAGGTCTGATTTTCCTGGACTGGCAGGTTGTATGTCAGGACCTGAGGAACTGTTTTAATCTGTCTGGAGTACTTTTACTCTATATACATAATGTATGCATATGTGTGCATGAGTATTATTTATATATTTATATGGACTATGAACAGACACAGGTGAGAAGCTTCAAAATATGAAAAAAAGCAAATGAATATTTTAGAGCACAAGGTATTTTCATTGATAGTCTGCACCAGCAGTATAAAATTGAAAATGTCATAGTTCAGAAGTATTTATAGCCTTCCCAATATTAAAAACCACGAATAAATAAATAAATAAATAGGAAGGTTTAAACTGGAGCATGTCTTCTCTTCAAATGGAAGGAGAGATTTCAGGTAAGGAAAACAAATGTTTTAATATGAACTGATCTGAGATGCAGTTACTCAGAGGCTTTTAAAGGCCTGTGGTTCTTTTTTACAGTTGTTTCACTGTAAAACTGCAGTTGAATTTTTCAGTTTGTATCCAGCCGATGTTTCATTTTAAACTGACTTTAACTCTTTCTTGAAATTACCCCAGGGTTTACAGAATTTGAACTGTTCAGTGCAGATAAGGAAGATCAATTCAATATCAGCTTTCCCAGGCTCCCAGCCATAACACACACACTTACAGTACTGAAAGTGTGGAACTTTAGTAATGATTCTACAGCCGTTCAAACATAATGACTGACTGAAAAAAAAAAAAAAAAAAAAGGCTTCAGTAGAGTAGTGATTTAATCATAAGCATTTGGAGTATCAAAGATTCTCAGATTCCAGACCATAGGGAAAGATACATTACAAAACAAAGTTTGTATTAAATACTCACAGTATTCTGCCAGGAGGAAGGTTTTTTTAATAGTTTTTGCACACTGTCTTTTAAATAAGAGAGGTTATGACATGATCAGCCAAGACTGACAAAAGGTACTTGTTTAATTAACCAATGGGGTAAAAAAATTGAGTGACATCATGTTTTCCACAGAGTAAGTCTTGACACTTCTTCGTCCTGCACTCTGCCATTTGCTAAATGATACTTCACAAGCAGCAGTCTCTGTGGAGCCACACTGATTACAGCCAGGAACACAGAAGCACAATGACAAAAAGGGCCAGTCTCTTGAACATTTAAACTTGTTCAATGATGTTGTGAAGGCGTTCATAAGAAATTAAAAATGCAATGTACAACAAAGGGGGAAGTGGAAAATAGTGGGAAAAATATTTTAAAAACTATGAAGTGAGAAAGCTCATTAAAAACACCCAACACACTAAAGATGTTGCTGATTATTAACCACAAAGAAAAGTTGTTTTCTAAAGCAGAATGGAAAAAAAACCAAACCAAACCTTTCATTGTTGTAGGTGTACTAAATGGAAATAGTGAAATTGTTAAAATTGATGCAGAGCTGGCAGATGTGTTTGATAAATATGTCTGTACTGCATGGAAAAAAAGCCAAGATGTTATATTTACCTTTAAGAAGATGAAGAAGTATGTTCCAGCCTACTAGAAACTGAAGAGATTTTATGCTAAGCATAAACATCAGACCCAGCTTAAAAAAATTTCCCAGTAATGTTAATTTTAATATTCTTCAGATATTTGGAATATTCCAGAATAATAGAACAATGCTATGGATGTGCCAGACTGCAGAAAGGGCAGGCAGGATAACCAGGGTATTTACAGACTGGTTAGTCTGACACCCATCTGGATAAAATAATAGAAGAGGTAATACAGTAACCAGTTAATAAAGAATGAGAGGATAGCAATATAATTAATGCCAGTCAAAATGGTTTTATGGAAAATAAACCTTGTCAGACAAACCTGATTTAAATCTTTTATGGGATTACATGTTTAGCTGATAAAGATGCTGTTGCGGACTGAATATATTTAGATTTTTGTAAAACTTTTGACTTAAACTGTCTGGCATTCAGATTTTTTAAAATTACTTTATACTGTATCAAAATAAAGGACATGCTAAACGGAATAAAAGTGATGGATCTCTAAAAGTAGCTGTCAATTAGGATTCTTCACTGAATGAGAATGTTTTCAAGAGGATCTGGTATTCAGTCTGATACTATTCAATTTTTTTTTTAACCAGCATCCAAGAATAAATATGAAATTGCTGCTGAAAAAAAAAAATTAGTAGATGACAAGCAAGAAGAATGATAAATAGCAGCAAGGGACAGGCTTACACTAGAGACGTATCACTGAGCAGTCTGGGGTTATTAGGATGACAAAGCTGTGCATCTCCAATAAGGGATTCATACCACCACCACATTCCCTACCACTACATAAAGATGGTTTGAAAAGCCCTGATGCTATGTGGGCAGTACTGGCAAACGAGCTCAAAATGAAATGGTGCTGTGGCCAAAAAGCTTCTGAAATTCTCATACAGAAAAGCAAGGAGGTGGTGAATTAATCATGGCTAATACCTTTGGAAGAGTTTTGCTGTTAGTATTTTTCATCAGATATTCAAAAATGAAAGAACAAGTACAGGAGTCTGTGCTGGTTTTGGCTGGGATAGAGTTAATTTTCTTCATAGTTGCTAGTATGGGGCTATGTTTTGGATTTGTGCTGGAAACAGTGTTGATAACACAGGGATGTTTACCTTATTGCTGAGCAGTGCTTACACAGAGTCCAGGCCTTTTCTCCTTCTCACCCTAACCACACCAGTGAGGAGTCTGGGGGGGCACAAGGAGTTGGGAGGGGACACAGCCGGGACAGCCGACCCCAACTGACCCAAGGGATATTCCAGACCATACGAACATCATGCTCAGCACATACAGCTGAGGGGAGAAGAAGGAAGGGGTGATTTGGAGTGATGTGTTTGTCTTCCCAAGTCACTGTTATGCGTGATGGAGCCCTGCTTTCCTGGAGATGACTGAACACCTGCCTACATCTCATTAAATATGACCAGTTCCGTTATTGCACTTGCATCCCAGTTGATCTTACCACTCTCTTAGTTTAGAGACTGAGCTGAATTTCCTGGAAGGAAAGGTGGTCACTGGTGTTGGGAGTGGGCACCTTCACCAAACCCCATTGTTCATTTACGATGTTTTCTTCCCATACCCATCCCTTTTGAAAGAAATAAATATGTAGTCTTCAAGTTATCTAATTTATATGGTCTTAGCCCAGCTAACAGATCTCTCAAATGCATCCAGATACACACATATCACCTCAGGATTTTATTGGATCTGTTAGTCATTACCTCAAATCCCAACCTGAACTCATTTCCAGAGTCAGATCTTCTGGGTTTGGTTTTTGGGGGTTTTTTGTTTTTTGGTTTTTTTTTTTCAGTTGGTTTGTTTGGTTTGTGGGGGGGAGGAGTTGGTGTTTGGTTTTTTTTTTCTATTATCAAAGCAACTTACTTAAAAGGAAATGGAAAAATTTATAGATAAATGAAAACCTACAAACTCATGACTCGACCATAAAAGAAGTTTCATACCATACATTCAAGATCATTATAATGAAATTATGCAAAGTATTCCTGAAGGATGATCTCCAATAACAAACATAAAAGGAGATAACCAGAAACATATGGATTGACTTTGAGAATAAAAAATACGTTAAATTCCACTGGTCCCAGACTGCTACCACTTCTCCACAAATTCTCCAAATTATAACACAATCTACACTTCTCTATGATTTTTACTTTCTCATTATGAACTAATCTTATTTTAGTCTGTAAATATTTTTAAAGGAAAAGAATATTTCAATGGGAAGCCCTTGAGATTTCAAATAGTTGCTGCAGTTGGAAGAAGAATTAACAGGTTTTTAAGGGTAGAAGAAGACAGAAGAGTGTTACTGCAGCACCTTTTGTGAATTTGTTTGAATATTACTGAAAAGAAAAAACAACACCCAAAATCTATACAGTAGAAGGGATTTTTAAAAAAAGGTTATTTAAATATGTGGTGTTTGTAACACTGGTCTCTGCTGCTTGCCAACCATCTTGTTTGAGCACACAGCTCAGAGGGAGTTGCAATTCATCACTACTCTTACATGTTGGTAGCTAGTGAACTACTTTGACAAGCCTTATCTAAATGTAAAATATTTTTACTGTTCTTATTCCATGGTAAATCTTTGTTCCACAGTTACTTACAAGTCTGCTTCAACAGCATTTAAAGAAAATAAAGTGTCTGTATTGTGTAGAGACCAACAGATATTTTCTAAAGCTAATGGAAAAATTGTAAAAACTGAAAAAATTCTTCATGTTGTCATATGTATACACATGCTTTCACAAACATAGACTCACATACAGCAGTAAAAAAGGCCATGAATGACTTACTTTTAAGACATTGAACCTGAAAAGCAAAATGGACCTGTGTGCAGCTAAGGAATAACAATGTTTTATCAGCAATAGTAAAATAAATGCTGATGCAAGAATGATGTATTAGCAATGGATTGTAAATAACAAAGGTGTAATAGTTGCTAGGCATATACAGAGCAGAAGGCAAACTTATCAATCAACAAATTGCTTTGTTATTATTAGATATTCTTCAAACATGTGGCTTTAAAATGCATGAAATTTAGCCAATATTTAAAAGAGTGATTTTCAGTCTGCTGTCCCCTTTCTTTAGCAAACATTTCTATTAAGTGGTTAAGACAAGCAGGGGAAAATTCATTAAAAATTATAAAAATAAATACATTAATAAATGGAACAGAATGTACTTGTTCAATGGCAGTGGCTATAATACCTTGCACTTCTGTAGTACTTACATCTTGAAATCTCCATTTACTGATGCTGGAACCAATCTAGCAGTGCACTTAAACATGGATTTGACTTAAAGCATTAGCCCAATAGTATAGGCACATCTATTTAGGTGTTTAGCTGGAGGAGGGATAGACAAATCAAATTCACATCCATGCGCTCTTCCCACTTTGTACTTGACTTCTCTACAACCAGCCCAAGAACAGTGTTGAGTAGGGGTATCTGTGGTCTGCTTTCTTAATAGCATCCCCTAAATGCAGTGCAAACATTAAACTAAACCAGTCTAAAATATAGGCAGAGGAAGCAGTAATGCCTACGTCCTTTGGGTTAGGATGGTTCCTTGGAAGTGAAATTTATTAACAGTCATTGGATAAAACACAAAACTGGTGCAGATTATTATCATAGTCTTTCTGAAGCTGTACTGATTTTATTTTTTTCCTGGAACACATTCCTTCTTTTTCTGATATGAAAGGACTTAGATTTTCTGCGTGCAGCTTCTCTTTGGTTTTCAATTCCCTGTCAGAAGGAGGAAGACAGATAATAACCTGTAGCATATCTCAAAGAGTAGTTGTCTAGCTGCCCAAAGCTCCCTGTGGTTAATGAGGACAGAGTTACTTCTATGTGTTGATTCACCTAACAAATAGGGAAGTATCTATGAAATTCAGCTTCAACTGAATGTATGTCACCCTAGCACTGTAACAGGAGCCTTTGGACAGCAACTGGACGTGCACCCTCAGTTCCTGATGCTTTTTCAGAACAACTCCTAACCCACTTGCCAGTTGTGGACAAAAAGAATGTCCACACGGACAGTAAGTCCCTCATGAACTAACACATACTATACGAAGCTACTGCAGTAAGTTTTGTATTCCCTACAGTACCTGGAAGCCTAGCACTTTTAAAAAGGTCAGCAGCAAACTCCTGAAAGACTTTTGTTTACTGTTGCCTAGATATCGTATGGGGATTTTATTTTGATAGGGCTGTAAGCAAATTAAATGGTCTATTTGCATATTGTTACAAAAGTGTAAACCTTTCATAGTGTTTAATAAAGATTTACGCAATACCATAAACTTGGTACATATCCAGCGCTTGTATAATTGAGATGCTAGACAAACTGCATTTGCAATATCAATTTCTTTCATTATTTATGATTTTGAGTAACATCATTAGTCATGAACATATGTTGTTGTAAAACATTTGGTAATATTCTCCCTCCCTCACACTTCTGGATCTAAATCTCATTGCAATTCACCTGTTCTATCACTCATGTGACATTTGCTAAGGCAAACACAAGGAGAAGGATACATTTTCAAGTGTCCTCTAGCCAAAGGAAATGCCCTGGACTTTTCTTACCTTGTTGAGGTGATTTTATTATTTATCATGACAACAACATTGGTTCCTGAAGAAATAACTGTAATGTCAAAATTACATTATAGCAAAAGTTTACAACTGCAGTTGCAAATGAACCATGGAAGTAGAAATATTAAAACTGTGAAGAAGTGCAGACTGTTGTTCATTTTATGTTCAATTCATTTAGGATATGTATCTCGAGCCAGAACAATTGGATCCCCAACATCCAGAAACATAAAAGTAAAAACCAGATAATTATGTGTCCATACACAGATTGTTTGTATCAGCAATGAACGTAGTTCTCCTCTGGGAGAAGGTAAAGGGAGGAGGAAAAAAAGTCACCTATAGATTTAGATAATATCAGAAGGAAAAGTGGGCCCAAAAAAAGATAAAAAACAGAACAGGAGAAAAAGACTTTGCCAGTAAGTTAATGGCAGTGACCAAAAAAAACCCCCAACAAAAATCCAACCAAAAAAACCCCTGTATAAAGTTATTGGTAAGGCCACTACCTCCAACTGTTAAATTAGCTAGCACCAGTCTGTATTGGTAGCATAAGTGGTGTTAAACTGAATGAAGTGCTTCATGGATGTAGACTTACAGTCAAGCTTGGAGTCTAGGTTTACAGCAAAGCAGGCAGATAGTACAATCTTTTGAGCAGTCTTTCAACTGCTTGTAATGTTTTTATACTTGTTGTGCAACAGAAGATCTCTTGACTTCCTTGTGTTTGGTCTTCAAATCTGTAAGATGGTGGCAATGATACATTCTTTACGACTTGCTGCAATGACGCTGAATTTATTGAGAAGCACTCAGAGTGATTTGTGCTATGACGATGTCAAATAAACAAAGACTATGATTCAGACTCAAAATGACAGATTTAACTTTCCAAAATAATACTAGATTTTTTGGTGTTAAATAAATTTGTCATGAACACCTGCTATGCCTTTATGTTTACAGAATTGAAATCCTGCAAGAAAATCTGTTCTCCTACTTTCTGGTGATATACTTCTGTTTATGTCTGGAAAAGTGCTGCATGCACCTAAGTGCAGCTGTTTGTGCAGTAAAATGGTTTAAAATGGGCCATTTGTGCTTGGTGAGAGGTCTGATGTTCCAGATTGGGTCCTCTTTCATTTCCGAGCCAAAAGGAAACCTCATTTGGGTTTTGTTTATATAAGATCTTTGAGAAACCATAAGCTGTTTGGTTTTTACAAATCCAAAACCGTGGATCTAAGCTACCTAAACTAAGTGTCTCTGACTTGAAACATAAAGAAAATCTAATCTCCAGGCATTTCTAATGCATTCATTACTGTGGTATCAAGGCTACACCTGAGTGATAAGAGAATTACTTTTATATTTCTCAAAGTATCATAGAGGCTTTTTTATATTCTCTTTGAAGCTTTCTCAAAAACAATAGAATAAAATCCTGAGTTTAAAAGAAGTGAAGAGGTCAGTTCTGTTCCTTTACAAATTAGTTGTTACCGCCTGTTGAATTACTGCTGTTCACAGAGCTACCTTAAGTGCTCCGACTGTGGTTTCAATTACTTTGTATGTTATAAATGTCAAGGGAAAGCAAAAGGGGCATGCATTTTTGAACAAATGACCCTACCTCTCCTTAGTAATGTAATTTTTTAATTCAGGCTTTAAGAATGTTCAGCTGAACTTACGAAGTTCTCCAGAAGGGCTGCTTATTAGCTTTCAGGCTTCAGCTGTCTTCTTGCTTTTACAATCCTCTATGAATGCCATGTCATCTATATATGTAGAAGGGAGAGGTGACTTGAATTAATTA
Organism: Aviceda cuculoides; assembly: GCA_035590195.1. Taxonomy (NCBI): domain Eukaryota; kingdom Metazoa; phylum Chordata; class Aves; order Accipitriformes; family Accipitridae; genus Aviceda; species Aviceda cuculoides. The sequence continues at coordinate 2,021,390 of JAVJGG010000040.1, forward strand.
ACTGTTAATATTTAGGTACTCATTGACACCTGGCAAAAGTAATAGGGACACATTTTATGAGAGAAAAAATGGCTTATATGTCTGACTGCTGTTCAGGAACTGAAGCGATGAAGCATTTGGTTGGTGCCATTCTTCTCCTTCCTTGTGGAGAATGGAATAGGAAATTCGAAGATTTAAATACTTTCAGAATGACAAGCCATCAAACTTAAAAGAAATACAAAGTAGTGCTGGTGATCAGCTGATTCATAAGTGTTTATTAGGTACCATGTCTTCTTATTCTTTTATTTCTCTTTTCCTTTTAACGTGTTGTTGCACTCCTGCCTTCTTCTTCCATGAGTTTCTTTGGCACCCTTTCTGACCCTTGCTGTGAATGAACACAGGAGACATATTGAGGTAAAGCAGTATTCTTCCTATGAGTAGTCTGGGGCTAATACTGAACCTGAAGAAAAATGAAATATATAAAACAAAAATTGTTTTTCATTTTTGCTTCCCAGTGGAACTGTGATAAATCAAGCTCAATTATTACCTTATCATATTATTACTTTAAATGCTCATTAAATTCTAACTCAATTCTGCCTTTACCTACACTACTTTAGTCAGACCGGGGAAAACTAGCATATACAAAAGTGAGGGAGGAATATATTTGAACTGTACAATCCACAAATAATCCCTTACTTAGTGGAGGTGGGTTTGAAGTTGAGGTTAAGTTTGCAACATTGTAACCTCTTAAAAAGCTATATTCTATTTTACTATTATGAGCTACATCTGGTTGGAGGCTTGAAATTGCAGAAAAATCCAAGTTTCAGGTTCAATATAAAATTATATCCTGTTCATAGCTGTTATTAGTTGTAGTCCTCCTACTATACAAGAAAGAAACTGAAAGATCAAATGAAAACAAAGTTATTAAAAAAGTCTGACAACATATTTTGATTGACTCAATCAATGTCTACTTCCCCCCCTTTTTTTTTTTCTTTATTCAACATTTCAAGAGCAGTTTGGGGTTTAGAAATAATTTGTCTATATTTGAGCAAATGTATAAACTCCTCAAACACTTTACCAGATGGGAAACTGTTTCCATGTTCACATTATTGAAGTCAGCAAAATCATGGTGGTCTGCCTGTCATAAACCAAAAGCAATACTAAACCTCATGAACTGGTGAACAATGTGGCAGAAGATCTTCCTCTTACACAATTTCAAATGCCCAAGATTTGGTGGTTTTATTTGAAAAGAGCCTTTAAAGATAAATCCTTTTGAAGCATTATCCAATGAGGAATGTGAGGGGACTTAAAGCAGCTGCTCTTCATGGTGAAATTGTCAGCCTTTGGCATGTATTTTCTCTTGCAATTATAAATGGCTTAGTGAAATGGTTTCCCTGAAAAAAAAGAAGGGGAAAAAAAGAGGTTCTATGAATTTTATAGTCTCAATCTGTCATCAGGAGAATGTATTAACCTAGAAAATTAAGAAACAATCTCCTGAAATCTTAACAAGGCCTACAGTAAAAAAACTCTAAGACTATTAAATATGTTTTCAATGCCATTTACCAATTTGGATTTGAATCCAGATGTAAAAACTTTTTGCATGGATGTAGTGACTGGTGAGACAGGTGATAGGGACAAGCTGGATGGTAGCTCCCTCTCCTGTAAAGACTTACTCAATTGCTGACTTGGGGTGTCCACTATTAGAGAGTTTTTAATTTTTTTTGAGTCAAATGCCACTTCCATTCTTCATGTAAGGCTACCCTCAAATATAAAAATCTACATCTGAAGAACCTGGTTTAGGTTAACACAAATGCTGACAAGTTATGAAACTTTTGATCTAATATTTCCTAGACGACTCATGTTCATAGTTGTGGCACAGGCAGTCAGCCTATTAATTTGTGATTTATTTCTTCCTCGCCCACTACCCTCCAAGGAATGTTTGTCTCATGTTCACACAGACAGGAAAGATCTGTGCCACTTCTGTTATTTTCATAACTGTAGCCATGACAATTTGATGACATCTGTGTGTTTCACAACTATTTCCAAGAAGACAAAGGGGGGTCCCTTTTGTTCTAGAATTTTCCCCTTTCTCCCCTGGTCTTTTGCCCCTGCAGCCTTTGCTGGATATCCATAGCTTCTCAACATGCTAACCACAATGCCCAAGCATAGTCCTGTCCATCTCGACACATCCTTATCCTCCTCTTCCTTATGTTCCTATATCTTCATGCCAAAAGGCAGCTTCCTCCACAGACATCTGTTGCCAACAGTTTAGGGTTACTCAGAGTGTAGAAGAAACAATCATCTCTTCTTGCTGCCTCACAATTCTGGCAGAACAAGGCAGTGAAGGAGACCCAAGCTTCCTGCTCACAGCCTCGGGATGAGGAATACAGAGTCTTGCTGCCAGGTTGTCACACAGGAGCTGTGCGGGGCTGGAGAGCGCTTGGTGAGGGTGGCTCTGCAGACAATAACTCTGCAAGACTTTAGTGTACTCCTACTGAGCATTTGCTGACTTCACATTCAAAGATTTCTTCCAGGCACACAGTTATACAGGAGCAAATCCACCAGTGTGACATGTCTATCAGACTACACTTTGGACACTGCTATCCATAGTAAACACAAGAGTTTCTAAGATCGTAAAGGTATTACCACCCACCCAATATAATTCCTTCTGTCCTGCCAGACACAATTTCACTCTGAGTTCATCAGTTCAAAATAAAGAGGAGTGTTATGATGAAAAATATAACATCTTATCATCATTTTGTTTATAGCCCAACCTATAATGAATTTATTTCTAGTTTAAGGGCTAAGCCCTTGCTTATGTTAAAAAAATTCAATATAGTCACACAGTATAACAATATTGACTATAACCTTATGGCCTACTGTTCAAAACAAATGACCAAAAAGATGACAATAAGCTTGGATATTTGTGTCAGGATTTATTTTAGTTCCTGAATCACCCCAGCGGAAGTTTGTGTGAAATTTTCAGAAGAACAAAGCTTCCCCTGAGACTCTATTACTTCAAGGCTTCAGCAGCATCGGCAGCACTTGGGAAGCAGCACTGCCCTGAAAGTTCAGCTGTCATTAAACAAGCAGGAACTGAACGTGCCTATCTGAAGACAGAATTTGACCTTTGTTCTCTCTGCGATTTGTCTCTCATGTCAAATGAATACCAGAGCAGAAGCAATTTGAATAAATACACTTATAAACATATAGCATACCTGTAATGATATACAAGCATCTTCAAAACAACTTTGGTTGTGAATTCCAGCTTCACTTAACTTGCCTGAGTTGCTTTCCATTACTTTAGCTTTATTTCTACACACAGGTTTGAAATTTCACATGGAGATTAGCTAACCAGTTTCTCACACAGTTCATTTTTAACTTGTTTTATTTAGTTGAAAAGGTACCATTTGTCAAAGGAAAGCAACATTAAACAGCTGCACAACAATGAAATGCTAACTTACTGGAAATTAGCATCTCTTTGGGTGGTAATGTCTGGAAGTAAAGAGGAAATTTATGTCAAGATCCCTACACAGAAATCCTCTAATGTCCCTCACTGATTGCAGAAATATCTCATCCTTCTTCAAAGAAGGCACTTTCTACTTCTACACAGCTCCTTTTATTGCAAATCCAGCACAAGCTTAAACCTCCTGTAAAGAGCAGGATCTGCAATAGGTCCCTGGCAAATAAGCTTTATTCCATGCAATGAAAGGAGGAGCTGCCCACAAGTGGGACAGGAAAAGCATGATCTGGCAACAACTGAATTGAGACAAAATAGCATTCAAATTCTCTTAGGGGAATCAGATGAAAACTTTCCATGGGAGAATGTTTTCTCCCTAACACATTATAGTAAGGGTTTTAACCAGAGGGAGAATGTCATCAGCTCCCATCAGTTGGCATTCAGGGTGGGGGAGACACCTCAAGAGCAGAGGAGATGTGAGGCTGGGTAGGGAAAGGTAGAGCGAGCTGTAATCCTGGTAAAGCTAGGGAATTGGGTATCTGACAGTGAAGGCATTAAAAAATCTGCTGATGGTTGACTTTGGCTTCTGGTCTGGTTTGGCAGTTCCCGTTCTATCTGCCCTGCTCTGGCACAGGGCCTTCTCGTGTTTCCCAAAGTCTGCCTCATAGTAACACTTTTCTGTACAGGGGTGTTCCCTGAAGCTCCTAAGGTTTGTTATATGTATTCATTAAGCCTTACTGAGCCTTTGAGGAAGGAAGTAAATAATAATCCTGTTTGACAGGCAGATAAACCAGGTTATGGGGCACTGCTGACTGCCCGCAGTTTCCAAACAACTAGCTGCCAAACATTACACTCAATTTCAGACATCTTTATTCAAAGTATCAACCATCAGGTAGCAATGGTTTTGCACTGGCCCGAAGTTTATTATAGGAATAGAAAGATCCTATTGTGCTGAGTGATCTGTACCAATTCAATTGCCTTTGACATCAAAATGCTACAGCAAAACTCCCTTTAAAAACAAAAGCTTAAGACAAGCATGACCAACATGTTTTAGCACTTACAACATTTTTCTTACCTGATATCAGGCAATGATACATATATTAAAAGTAGGAAAAAAATGACTGCAGTGTTCATATTGTGGACAACATAATTTCATCTGTTACATTAAAAAAAAACAAACCCTTTTTATTATCCAAAGAGATTTTAAGGAAAGAGAAGTAACAGATTTGGCAACATTGCTTTTTTCACATGGTATTTCCCCCCAGATTATTCTATAAGTGAACTCCCATGTTTCTGGTTAGTGGTCAAAGTTAAAATATTCAATGAAATATTGGAAAATCTGATTTTGTTTGGATGTCTTTTTTTTTATTTCAGTTGTTCTCCAGTTCTCCTGTTCTTTTTGATCCCTATTTCTAGTTCCGAGTAGCTCAGACTCACAAACTACACAAAACAGAGCTATGAGGAGGAAAGATTTTTGCTGCACGCTAATTGGTAAATTTGTTCATGATCAAGAGAATTCATCTTGATTTGTTTTCTTTTCACTGTACAAAGAGCAATACTTGTAAACAATATTCTAAAAGGGAAGTCTTTTACTTATTCAAATACAACAACTCAGCTGAAACAATAATTTGAGAGAGACAGATAGTGACAATTAATAAATCTGTACACTCAGTAAAAAGAAGAAAGAAAGAAAAAACCTTGCTTAGATTCTAGCAGGAAGATGCCACTAAAGTGATTATAAATTGTTAAGGAGTAGAATAATAGATTAGAGAGTTGTTTGCTTCCACATCAATTTATTTCATAATTCATTCAAAGGAATTGTTAAATTATCAGAAAGCCACTACTGAAACCAAAAGAATGTCACTGCTATAATGTAAAGGGTAAAAGAATAACATCAGGTCAAATTAGAAAGTTTGAAGATGAAAAGGTAAACATAATAATAGTTTAAATCTTTTCTCACACACATAGCCTGAAAGAAAAATCTCATGAAATGCAGCAGCAGAGATACGACCTTTTGGAAACTTATTTTCAGATTTTATCTCTGCTTTAAAATATTCCTTCTGATGGTCAAATGACCACAATTTCATTGTTTACTCAACTTGGACACCGTGTCAAAATAGTTTTAGTAATAGCTTCATATTTTTATGCGTAATGATGTTTTGACAAGATTTTAGGCAGGTGCTCAAAGATAACATAGAAGTTGTAAACATTTCTCTGTCAACTTACGTGCTGACTGGATGGAAAGCAGCTTAGCAGAAAAGGACCTGGGGCTCCTGGTGGACACCTAGTTGAATATGAGCTAGCAATGTGCCCCTGTGTCGGAGAAGACTAAAGGTATGCTGGGCCGCATTAGGAGGAGTGTAGCCAGCAGGCTGAGAGAGGTGATCCTTCCCCCTACTCAGTGTTGGCGAGGCCACACTGGGAGTACTGGATCCAGTTCAAAGCTGCCTAGTACAGGAGAGACATGGACATATTGGAGAGAATCCAGCAAAGGGCAATGAAGATGATTAAGGACCTGGAGCATATAAGCAAAAGCTGAGAGAGATGAGACTTCTCCTTGGAGAACAGAAGGTTCAGATCTCATCAATGTATATAAATGCCTGAAAAAAGGTTGCAATGAAGATGGAGCCAGGCTCTTGTCAGTGGTGCCCAGTGACAGGACCAGAGGCAATGGGCACAATCCGAGACACAGGAGGTTCTGTCTGAACATCAGGAAACAATTTTTTACTGTGAGGGTGGTCAAACACTGGAACAGGTTTCCCAGAAAGGTCATTACATCTTCCTCCCTGGAGATATTCAAAAGGCATCTGGATGCCTTGTCAGCGTGTTCTAGGTGCCCTGCTTGAGCAGGGGGTTAGAAAAGATGACATCCAGAGGTCCCTTCCAATCCCATCCAGTCTTTGATTCTGTGACTTTTTAATACCTCCATTGTACAAAAGTGCAAGGATTTTTAATTATTGTTTTTGCACTTCTGGTAGAAACTGTAAAAAAAATTATAGAGATTTTAATAGTATGATGATTATTGAATAGAATTCAAAGGAAAAAGCTGGAAAGTTGCATCAAGTTGTATTGTTTGATTAGTATGAAAGTTAAATTTAGAACAGGGCTTTTAAAGCACTGAGGTTTTGATGTTAAAATCAACACGTTCCTGAGGCTCTATTTAGTTACTGAAGCTATTATCTTCAAGTCTAACTGGAACGAAGAGGACCATGTATAACTAAAGTATTTCCAGTGACCTTCTAAGTCTTCTGCCTTTGCAGACCACTGAGACCTTTTACAAGATTTCATGATTCTTGTTAAATATAATCATTATAGAAAGCAGTTCAGTGTTAAACAATGATCAGCATTCAAAATGTTCATCATTTCAGTACTATTAGTAAATTTTACTCTGTACTGATCAGATCATTTGGGAAAAAACACCATTTTGTGACAGGAATTTATGGAATTAATTAAAAAGTCATGATTACTTGATAAGACTTAAATAGTTTTCTAAATTTATAAACAGTTCAATTACTGTTGCATAACCCCCTTGCTTTTTTAACAGTATTTGAGCTCCTCATCAATTTATGCTATTTACTTAGCAATGTTTATATATTTGGTAATAGCCTCAATTCCATTTTTTACTAAAAATGAAGGAATACAGTAGAATTTTTCAGATTTTTTTCTGAACAATTGTGAGTGAAATGATCACTCATTTCACCTAATCTCTATTATAGTTAATTTGATGGGTTTAAGTTATAACTTCTTTTTATATTTCAAGAATCTTTTTACTCCTGTTATCAAGATCAAACATGTTTTGGCACACTGCAGTAAGTCTGTAAATTAAGGTGAAGATTTCACTGCCACTGCACACTATTTTTCTTCTTGGACTTCTGTGGAGCACAAAAATAAGGCCACACATGGATCCTCAGTTTTCCTCTGAAGTTTTCTGTTAGCACATCTCCCTCCAGGGATAAGTGTTCTTTTTTGATTCTGCAGTTTCTAAACACACTTCATGTACAACCCCTTCATTTCAGTGATTTTAGTTGAAAACTGGTAAGTCCTCTCATTTATGTAGCATGAGTACACAGGAGAGTTAAGATGGGTAGCTCTAAGTAAACTATCTACAGCTATTTGGAGGAGAACGCATGCCAAGTACTCAGTTTTCTTTAAGATAATGAACTATATTTTTTGTCTTAGGGCAGACCCACAAAGTGGAAAGTAGGCTGAGGTCTCCAAAAGGGCTTCGACCTGAGGTAGGTGCTAAGCTGATTTGATACATCAGTTTGGTAATAGGTCAAAATTTGTGCAGAAACCTATGTCCCTGGGAACATTTTCTGGGGAAGACCTGAGTGTCTAGGCAATCCAGTTCCCGGTAGTTTAGTCAGATTGCATGACGAACTCCACCAAAACATTGTGAATTCAGGCATTTATTTTGTTTTGTGATACAGGAACTTGTAACCGGTTATGTTGATCTGTCATCTTTGGTCATATCAGAATGATAGTGCACCTTTCATCACAGCACAAATCACCCAAACAATCATCAACAGAGTTGGCTTAGCATTACCATCAGTAGTGTCAGAAACAGAGATGACTAATTCTCATGGGAAATTAGGATCATTCCCCCCCCCGCCCTTTACACATACTGAACATGTGCTAACAGGTCAGGCACCCCGAAATATGCACTAGGTCACCATTCCCAGGCAGTAGTAGTAGTGGAACGCTTGCCTAGATATTTAAAGAGAGGTTTAATTCCCACCTCTTTCTAGCAATGCAAATTTATACCTTCCCCTCTCAAAATATGCCTCTTACTATTAAATTATAAACTGTTCTGGGTAAAATCAGGCATAAGACAGACTGCTTTGTGCAAAGAGTCCAAGAAGTGCTAACACAGTAAAAGGGAAGCAAGAAGTTTTTAATAAACAGATAAGCTAATTTTGAATGCCAGCATTATTCTACCCCTGCACAGGCTTGTGGTGATGATATGAAATCTATGTAAGAAGTTATGTTCACTTCAAGAGTCTTTCCCTGTTTGTTCTTCATTAGCATATTCATCATTTGGGACGTCTGAATGAGTGGATACTCGGATCGAGAGCTCCTCCTAGACAATTTGAAGTTGAAGTTTGTTCCAAATAGCATTCAGAAAGCAATTTCTCTGAGAATAACATTAAGGTTTTAGGTGTGACCTATGAGCTTAGTGCCACAGGCTGCTAATGACTCCAGGCATGCTTCAAAAGAAAACAAACCCTATTTGAGCACAAAATACTCTCTTCTGTAGTACTTATGTTAAGATTTTCAAGACCAGATTGCTAATGCATAATTCCTAAGCCTGATCCTTTGATGGACAGAAGCTGCAAAACCAGATTGAGAAAAGAAAAGGAACTGTGCCTGAAATCATCTTGGTTGATTACTTCTTTCCCCTTCCTATTCCGTAACGGATCAACAATAATTAAGTAGTGAAAAGTATAGTGCATTTTACAAACCAAAACAAGAAATAATTAAATTTATTGATTTTTATTTACTTGTTTATGAACTTTTTTGGTCTCTGTAGGAATGATAGCGAGAGCTTGAATCTTTTTCCTCTTTTCCCACAGATCACCTTTGGGAAACTCTAGGGGAAAATTAATCATCAGTAGCTGTCTGATTTGCAGTTTTGCCATTTGCTACATGATATTTTTTTCCTGTTGCTGATTGCTTGGCATTATATAAAGATAGATTAACTTGGTGCACAGTGATATTAGTTGTCAGACTGTAAAGATAACAGAAGTCCTCCAGAAGGAAAGCAATTCATGAGGGAATCTTCTCTTTCTGTGAAAGCAAGCATGAATATACATATTTTCTGGTTTTTAATATTTCTCTATCTTCTCATGCTTAACATATGAAAAAAGGACCTTTCTGGTTTTTTTGCTTGGCTTTGGTTTTTAGAGCCTGTCAAGGAAAAAAGGTATTCTTAAATTGATTGGGGGGGGAGGGGGCTCTGGGGCAGAGAGAGAAAACCAGGATCAAAAGATTTTTAAGGAAGTGCTTAATATGACAGCAGTAGCTCCAATATTAAAGATTTTCCCGTATTACAAATTGTCTCTTATGAGGGATTCATATTCTATATTCCTGGGAAGTTCTAGACATAAAGTATATCTCAAATGGAACTGAAAACTGACCTGAAAAAAACAGTAATAATCAGAGATACTTAGTGAGAAATACCTTCATCTGACACTTTCTATTCTGCCATTATTTAATAAATATATATGTATTTCACTTCAGCAACAGTTGAAGGGATTATTACATTTGAGATTCTTTACACACTGTCTGGTTAGAAGTTTGATTACAACTTTGGGGTGAAGACAATCCCTTTAATAAAGAAATAATCCAGTAATAACATTTCGAGACATCTTTGAATCTGGCCACTCAGAAAAGTAGTTGAAGACACATGTGATCTCTCAAAACATATTTCTACCCATTAGCAACTCTTACTGTGCCAAAGCCTGAACTGAGAAAGACAATTGCATCCTTTAATCATCCTTGTTGACTATTTCTTTCAGAGACTTCCATGCTAGCCCCTGATGAGTACATGATGAATGAGAGTACAGACTTTCGTGACAATCAATTTCAGATAAATTGTTCACAGACTACCTGAGTCAGTCTCAGTAGTACTATGTTTCTCTTGTGTCCCTGTCATATTGGGTTGAATATGTGTTACAGATACTGCCCACTGAAAAAGGAGTCTGGCTCTTTGCCTCTGCTAGTTATTAAAGCTCAGCACATGACATTTCAGAACTCATGTCTGATTATTGGATTGCAGGAGGATATCATAGAATCATAGAATCAAGGAATGGTTTGACTTGGAAGGGACCTTAAAGATCATCTAGTTCCAACTCCCCTGCCATGGGCAGGGACACCTTCCACTAGACCAGGTTGC
>JAVJGG010000040.1:2037231-2048658 GCA_035590195.1 Aviceda cuculoides
TCCCGCCCACACCCCGCCGCCGCGGAACCGCGACCCGCGCCCACGCTCCCGCTCCGCACCCCACGGAACGGCCGCGCGGGGCAGTGGGGGGACACGCCCCTTCATTTGCATCCTCCGCCTCAGACGCCCAATCACACGCGCCGCTCTCACGCAGACAGGAGCTGCGGCTCCGCCCCGCGCCCGGCTACCGGCGCCCCGTCCTCGCGCCCCGTCCTCCCGCCCCGCCAGCACAGGGCCGCAGAGCCAGCGCTCCGCCGGCAAAACGTGCGCGGGGGCGGCACCCACCCGAGCCTGGGCCGTCGCAAGGTTTTCATGACACAGTGCAAGAGATGACCGTCTCACTCCGTGCTCCCGCTGCCCCACGCCATCAGAGAAGGGGCCCAGGGACCATGGGCTGGCAGCGCTGCATGTCTCTTGCCTGGAGCTCTGACGGGGATGCCCTGGCTTCCAGGGGCTACCAAGGCCCGACACGTTCAGGCACACTCTCACCTACCAACTAGAAAACCCCCACAGAGTACCATCGTAATTAACACAGCCCTTCACATCTGTGGATCCAGCCTGAGCACCAAGGACGTGCGCACCACAGCCGACACTATAACACTGAACAGTTTCGCCCAGCTGCAGACACCAGCAGTTACCCTGCAGCCCCAGGATACAACCTGACGTATCCCATCTTCCACGGCATCACACAGCATAAGGAGCGCAACATCAAGCAGCTTCTCCCTAACCCCCTGTGCGGATTGTCCGGCTCATAGTTCACAAACAAGTTTCACATGTCTAGTGCACACAGGCGACCCGTGGGGGGTTACAAAAGCGACCCAGCCTTGGATTGCCTTGAGGCCCTGTCTCTCTGTAGAGATGACTCACGGGGAGCTGTGTGGACAGCTTAGCCCTGGGTTGTCTGATAAACCCTAAACTAAACAGGGCAGTGGCTGCACCATTCAAAGAACCAAAACTTGAACTGAGCCTTGAAATCCCTTAACAAATAGTGTGTCCTGAGTCTCAATCCAACTACTATTCAGTTGCAGAGGCAAATTACAACCTTTCATATTCAAACAATAACAGACCAACAAAAGAAAGATAAGGGGGAAATCCACTCAAATATACATAATCCATTTAGGCATATCTCATCATCCACTATATCATAATCCAGTCAGTCATACACACCATTCCACAAGTTAGAGGACAAAAACTCTTAAGATTCAGGTTGGAAAATGGGGACAGTCACATCTCCAGCTATACAGTTGGCTTACAAAGGAAACTATTCTCCCCCCCTGCCCTTGATTGGGACGACAGTCGAGGTAACTCCCTTGGGATTGAAAGCCCTTACCTGGAGGGGTAAGTGAATATTGTTTACGCTTTAAGTTCATAAATGCGTGTGTGCTTGTGGTTGTCTGCAAATCGCTTGTGGTTGTAATAATGTACTACTCTTGCCTGAAAAAATGACAATAGTGCCTTCTTCCATTGTATCCATAAAAACTTGCAATTAGTGGTGTGTTAAGTCTGTAAGTGAAGTTCAAATAAATCATTTGCTTGAACCTTGCAGTTAAGTCTGTGAGTGAAGTTCAAGCCATTTGCTTGAACCTTACAGTTAAATTCTTTTCCATCACACCTTTTAGAGTGAGATTCTGCAAATTTTTGCTTCTGTGGGTATTCTTCTGCTATATTCAGTGTCATTGCTTACCTCCAGGTGGAAATACATGAACAGCTCAAACTGCGATCATGGAACAGCAGAAGTGTTGTCTCTCGAGTATGTATGTACATATATATACAACCATAAAGCAGCCAGAGCATTTTTGTGTGTGTGCATTAAATAAACTAGAACGGTCTTCTGAAGCAAATAACATTTAATAACATAGCCCATTAAGATTACATAATTAAATCTTTTTCTGGAGTTATGTGTGAGCACTATACCTGAGATGTCTAGATACAAAAAACCTCTGTAAGGACCACTGATGTTTCACAGACTCACCAGCCATGGGAGATGAAGATGACAAAGAACCATAATACCCTACCACAAATACATTGATTCAGTGTATGCAAATAATTCACTACATAAAAACTGATATACACCTACTCTTTCAGAATTACCTATACAGTGTAAAGTGTTCTCAGGAATTCTCTTGTTATATTTGTTAGTAGTTTTAACATAACTTGTCTGGCACAGGTTCTTTGTTCTTGACATTATTTAACATCTAACCTCGCCAATGCTTTCAAATGCTATTTATGTCAATGATGCTTTCTAACTCAGTAATGGTTCTATGTGGTATATACATATAAGTTTTAACTTTTTTTTTTAATATTAATCCTGGTGATTCTTCATAAACAAATAAATAAATATGAAAATTAACTAAGGTTAGATATTGCAAAGTGACCTCTCACAGTGCAGTTCTACCATTTTGATAATTTTCTAGAGGATTTTGTAAGTGTCTTTTGACAATCAGTGAAAAATTCTATCCATCACAACTTTTTGAATTTAACAATACAGTTAAAAAAGAAAAAGTTTAAGCTTCTGGTCTACATCATGTTAAAAAATGCATATAGAATCTTATTTGGTTTATTTAGTAGAAGAACTTTCATGTAAGGGATATTCAAAGATACAATATGTATTGTACAGGATTTCTTACATGCATTCCTGTCAGGACTGTATTTCCAAGGAACCTGCTGCTTGCAAGACATCAACATTTTCTGTTGCACAAAACTTTTTATGTGTATGCCATATCTGACACACTTTCACTCAGCTTTACAACCAAAGCATAAACAGTGATTTATCATTATATAAGGAAGAGTTGAAACAACTGAAATTCAAGGTAAGCTCCATTTATTCGTTCAGAGCATTACCAGCTTTACTTTTCCAATCGCTTTTTAGGTAGGGCAATCTTTGAGCTCTCTTCCTTTATTCTGCTAAGACTCTATTTCCTCCACATAATCTTACAGATGGCTGCATTCAACTGTGACAAGACTGGATAAGGATAGCAAGGTAAAGTTATCAGTTGGCAGAGTGTGAAAAATCACAAGTAAATCATCACACATCTAAACGTATGTGTATTGGTAAATAATTCCTCCATAGCTTATGGGAACAGGAGGACTTTAATGTAACAAGTCTTTTAACACTGGAGACGAAACTGACAAAATTTTTAGAATACTTTCACTTTCAAAACCACTCCTCCTAATGCTTCCTCATGTTCAACTTGGTGTCCACCAGGACCTCCAGGTTCATTTCAGTAGGCCCCCAGCGTGTAGTGGTGCCTGGGGTTGTTCCTCCGCAGGTGTAGGACTTTGCACTTCCCTTTGCTGAGCTTCATGAGGTTTCCATCAGACCATTTCTCCAGCCTGTTTAGATCCTTCTGGATGTTGGCACAACACACTGTTTTTTCAATCACTCATCCCAGTTTTGTATCATCAGCAAGTCAGCTAAATTTTCTCTGTGGAGAACTTCCAAAAGGTACTTTCAGAGAGAATTATCTCATATATACAGCTACTTTGAATGAACTGTTATTTTGAACTACCTGTTACCTCTACTGATTATGTTGGAAGCCAAATGACCAGCTACTCAGTACCAGATATTGAACTTCTATACAGCTAAACATAAGTAAGATAAATTCAGGTCTAGTGATTCTTGCTTTATTTCTTTAGATCCAGAATTAACTTTTCCTGTGCCTTCCCTATGATTCCAGTCACTCTCTCTACAAGTTTTCTCTTCCAGAAGCCTTAGATTGTTAAACAGTCTTTCAAAAGCTTGCATGCACCGAAGTCAAAGGTAAAACCTAAAAGCTGTGAATCAGGATCTTATTTTTTAACTGTCTCCAAATTTCACCTGAGGACATTCAAACTTGCTACTTGCTCAAATCCCCATTCCACTGAGAACCATTCACTTTCCCACTGCTTGCCTTATCACGGTGTCGTTTAAACATCTATCCTCTTCCACACTACTTTTGGTAGGCTCTGTTGACTCATGAAATGCTACCGAGAATCCATTGCAGTTAGCTTTCACAAAAGCAAGATATCACATGAGCTTACATTTACCTCTACTTAAGTGGTTGAATAAAGAAGCATTGATAGGCACACTAGAGAGGAATAATGGAATGAAGAAAATACATTTCTTAAAATGTTCAGTACAGATTCACCTTAAAAGGTGTCTGTCTGTAGGTATTCGTCTCACCTCAAATGCAGGATTCCCAAAAGTCAGAAGAGTGAAAATTAGCAGGAGAGGCCTATAAACTTTTTACTTTTAATTGAAAAAGAATGCTACAGAAAAACCCTACATTTTTTTAAAGTATTCTTACCTTCATAATTATTTTAGCATAATGAAAATATGTCATTTTAATATAAAATATCTGAATACGTAAACCAAATCACTGTCTGATTTTTAACTAGATTAAATAGATAGGTTTTTAAAAATTCTCAGGCTATTTCCACTGCGTAACTTCTAATACTTGTGAAATTGCAGAACTTTTGACACAACCATTTTGGTTGGAATTTCCTGTCAAACTGAAAAGAAGGGATATATCCCAGTTTTCTTTTAGAAGAAAACTATGAAAGTGCAAGAAATATGATAAATTAAATAAGTCAAAACCAAAAAAAGACCCCACCCTTATAATGTCCACAATGTTCTTTCATAGAAAATGTTGATTTTTTTTTTCTTCTCTGTTTTCACTCTAATTTGGAAATAAAATAATTGACTGTTCTGCCACCCCTACCCCCAGGGAAATGAAGGTCACATGTTATTTCTATGCTTTGTGTTCCTCATTTTCTTAGTGCTATTATGACTAAGTCTCCAGTATTGTGTAGGTTTTAAGCTGCTAATTTTTAAAAAATATATTTGATTAATATCTAATCTATATTTTTATAATGTGTCACTTTACCACACATTGTCTCACTGTCTATTTTTTCCCTTTTGCAGCCCTCAAATACCGGCATAAAATACTGTGCATTCTTTACTTCATTTAGTATGAATATGCAGCTCTGAAGAAAAATTACACAAGATCAGTAGCTGCTGGTATCAGAGAGAGGTGTCAGACCCTGAAGTACTACCCAGGAGATTTGAATTTATGCTATTTGTATTATTATGAATTTATTTCCATCTTTGGAACAATGCTATCATCTTTCTTCTAAAACCATTTCACACATGCACAGACTTTAATGCTAGAAGGAGTGATTATGACCATGCAGTTTCACTGACTGTGTATCATACTACCCTAAATTTCAGAAATTTGAGACACAAATTATAAAAATGATTTCTCATTAACCTGTACACTCAAAAGCCAAAGCAGACTAGAGCTTTAATGCCTCCTTTTTGTTTGCTTGATAGTTACTTATAAGACAAACATTGCTACAGTTTTAAAATATGGTAAATTCTCCTCACAAGAAGAGCTAGGGGTTAATGACTGTATTAAGAAGAAAAAATCAACATATTACTGACCTGGAAAATGTGAAATGCTAAATAAGACTTTAGAGGCTGAGGAATTATAAACAATAAACTGTAATGACTTTAGCTTCCTAATAGTTTAATAATAGGCTGCTTCAGACTAATGCTCTTTAATTTACCATTTTTCAGTTTGATTATATGAAGCACTTTCAGGTTATGTATGTTCCAACAGTGACTTTACAGTAGTCCCACATCATTTTGTCCCCAAAGATTATGTGAAGCCTGTTAGATGTAGATTGAAAACAGCAGATAAAAGCTGCAGTGGTCTAATACCTCTCTACTCTGTGCACTTATAAAGCTTATAACAGATTTAGATTTTGCTTACCAACTATTCCAGAGTTCATTTATCATTGGGTGGAAAATACTTATAAATGGAATTAAATCAAATATTCTCATAAACCCTAATTATTATGGGTGATTAATTTTCTATTGTAAACTCCATTAAGTGCCTTTACAAATATTCTTTCCACACACCCAGGTCTCTAATTTATTTCCCCCCTCCCCTTCATGTCCTAACAGTGCAGGGTCGTGGTGGGATACTCATTAGTTTTATGCTAGCAATTCTGCCAGGCAGCCTCAGAGGCATCAGCATCACCTCAGAAATCATTAACGTAACTGGTGCTGCAATCTAAAACTGACAAGCATAGAATAGTCATTTAGGGGCTGAAACATGTTCTTCCATAAATGAGCATTTTGGAGGAAAAAAATGAAAATGCATGTGTTCCAGTCATCCTCTGGAGACAAAAAGAGATCTTAATAAATCAGATCTGAAGCCACTTTTGTACATATATCCTTGCCATTTCTGAGAAATAGCATCAAGTTTTTAAGACTCATGATTTATTTTTTGCTGACAAAGTCCAGAAGCATTGAATCACACATGACAGCAAAGATGCTGAATCAGGTTTGTTATCTGACACTATATTGTCTGAGCCTGATTACAGTATTTGCATACTTGTCATGATGTGTTTCACTTAAGATGTCTGATGCCTTCCTTACCAGGACTATTTATGAGACAATTTTTCACAAGAAAAAGGTGAAGAATTTGCATGGTCATATGTATGAAGATTCATTTGAAATAAATAGCACAGTTTTGAGGGACTTTGAGTCATTAAGTTCTGATCCTGACTGGATCACTGGGTCATTTGGGGGAAGCTCATAAAAGTCAGGTAAGAGAATTTGGGAACAAAAAGGAGATGTGTCTTGCATGGCTTATTGGCTTGGCCCTTCAGGCTCTCTATTATCTTTCTGACTAACAGAAACATCTACTGTTTCTCCTTGATCACTCACTACAGACACATGTACCCTTTTAAACACCTTTCTCTTTCTCACTTTTTCTCCTCATAGCTGCAACTCCATAATACTGATTTGGAATCATTTTTCACTTTCTCAGTTTAGCAGATAGAGGTGAGAAGGCAGCTACTCACTGATCCATACTGTCTCTTGACTAGAACAGAGCCACGCATATATCTGTGATAATATAAACCAATAAAAGACTCTATGAGATAATGGAGGGGCAGCTTGCCCTCATTAACCATCACATCCAACACTGGATTTGCTGATAGCCTGTCTGCCTGTAATGGTCAGGCTTAGTTTTTTTGTCCCATTGAAAGGAGATGAGTAAACCAGGAGCTTTTGAGTTAAAAATACCAATGGAAACAACACCAAATTCCACTGATTACAGCAGACTATATATATTTTTTATGAAGAGTACTGAAAACAATAAAAGGAATAAACGACTAAGTGCAAACCAGCCAAGAGACGAAGATCAGCAGTAAGGGTCTTCAGGTCAGCATTCATCTGATCTGTGTCTCCATCATGGCACAAGCTTCCATTTTTGTCAGTGAAAGCCAAGTCAGTGAATTCAGTATGGTTCACACTGTCATTTACCCCTTCCTAAGGTAGATTTGTAGGCTTGCATACCTGGGAAGATGAACTGCAATCCTAAATGTCACTGATTAAACTAATTAGCTATCGATTGATCCTGAGAGCTTTGATACCATAATCAGAGTTAGACTCTTAGGGCTTGATTCAGTTGTGTACAGCTTGATGTCCAGTGCCACTTGAGATCACTTGAAGTATCTACGACATATTCTTGGGGTTTCTGGATAGGACAGTTACGGGACCTATGGGAGAGCTAGACCCTTTAAGGTGACAAATGGAGGTTAAGTGGAATGCTCAAGGTTATCCCAAATGTCAGTGGACACCCATGTGAGGGGAAAAAAAAAAAATCAACTCACTTTAATGCTAGGCAAGATTACTCACAGCCCATGGCTGCAGTAGTTATAGTCTTCCTAGGTCATGACACTTTCTCTGTGCCTCAGTTCTCCATCTGTAAACTGGGTTCAAAGCAATACCTTATGAAGCAATAGAAACACTAAAAATCATCAGGCACACAGATACTGTGGTGGAGTCAGGGAATATACAAAGATAGCTAGAGAAAGTGTATGATCTAAACAAAATTTTAAGTGCTGAGCTGAATAATACATTACATATAGGACTGATGGTAGATTCTAAACCAGCTGTTTTGTTTGTCTGAACTCTCATCTTTGTTTCCTAAAAAATACAATAAGTTTTCCCTTCTCTTTTCAAGGTTCA
This sequence comes from Aviceda cuculoides, assembly GCA_035590195.1. NCBI lineage: Eukaryota > Metazoa > Chordata > Aves > Accipitriformes > Accipitridae > Aviceda > Aviceda cuculoides. The sequence continues at coordinate 2,045,255 of JAVJGG010000040.1, forward strand.
GATTGTCTCTCTCATTGCTTTTAATGGCACTACTTGCAGAGTAAAACACTTCAAAGCAGTAAATGTGGCAGAACCCTGGTGGGTAAGAAAAAAGACTCATTATGAACATTGCTCTTTTGCTCAGGGTAGATCTCAAAGCTTTCTGTAAAATGTGAGAATCCTATCCAAAATCCAAGTTCCTGAAAAAAAATCCCCTCAGTTCCCATGAAAGATACACTTGTGTCACTGCTGAATTATAAGCTGATAATACCAAGGTTGAGGTAAACTTTAAAAGCACATCATTATACATTTTGTGAGGCTTTTTTGTAACCCTATAAAAATGCCATCAGAAAATTGTTCTGTTTGGCTGCAGTTTGAAAATACAGTCATTTTATCTAAGATACACAAGAAAACAGCTGGGTAAATTCTGTCAAGACAGATAAAAGGATAGCACTTAAAGAAAGACTGAAAAAAGAGACTTTGTGACAAATTGGTTTTCGTCTCCAATTATGGCTCTTTAGAAATTATATCTCTCACAAAGGATTCAAACACATCTCCTAATGCAGGTAGCTATTGCCTTCTTCTGGTAACTCTTTACTTTCATTTGTGCTTTCATTAGATATCTTTGATACAAAGCTGGCACATACAAATGTTTACAAATGTGATGCTGTCAATGATGTTTTAAGACCTGTTTTGCAGCTCTCTCTTTCAAAATCAAGATACGATAACTATGTTATAGAGTGTTCTCTGAGAGGCCTTTTGAAGAAGCAAAGCTATATGCTTGCTGGAAAAATATGGCAACTTATTAGACTAAGTTGTTAGAATTCTAAAAAATAAAGTATTCCAGGTAGTAAATTCCTGCAGCACACTGCAAAAAGAAAGGGATGAAGTTTGAAGTAACATGGGCTTTATCTTCCTGTCTCTGAATCATTTTGTTGAGTGAATTACGCCAAACCATCTGCACAGCGTTCACCTCACACAGAAAAGAAATGGAGAGGCATTTGGATAATGGTGCCAAAGAGAGGATTCTCATTTGCTTTTATATGCCACAGTGGATTTCAGAGTGTATCCACAAACACACCCACATTTTTATTTTGTCTGTCAAACTCCTGTATCAGCACTATTAATGGCAAGAAAATTTAGTATATTAAAATGCAAATTAAATGAACTTTGGCAGAGAATTCCTGTGGTACTCCTATCATTACAGTAACAATTATCTTATGAGCTGGAGTAGCAGTTTACTAAAAATAAATAATATTTAGATAGGGGACTTTAATCTGCCATGTCATAATCCACTTCAAGTGTAAGTGTAACTAAATTGTGACTTCAGTTGCACTTGAATGAATTAGAAGCATCATCCAGCCAGTGATTTTGAAAATAATAGCTATGCTTTTTATGAAGCAGCTGTACAGTAGAAGTAGAAAAATCTATCTGAAGCACTATATAACAGATAACAACCCTGCAACAATTAGCAGTAACTATGAGGAGTGCTGAGGTGCAATTTGCTGTTCCTAAATAGGACACACAGCATGTTTCACTTGAATTAACAAGTAGAAGAAGCCTAAAATGGTTTTGAAAAAACTGTTTGAACGAGTTTTTCAATTGTTGTAATATGGCTTCCATTTGATTAAGAATAAAGAAGCAAATGAAGCTTTTTGATGCTACAGAGGTGGATTGGAAAAAATCATTAAACTTCTCCCCACTTCTAGCTAAGTCAGACTGGAGATTCTGAAAACAGGATATCTGGGGTATTTTGACACTTTAATCAAGGTTTGCTTGAGATTTTCAGTGGACCAGGTGTTATTTTATTTAAATTGCTCTGTCTGGCAGTACTTTTTTTCCAAAAATGAGTAACATTTCTCTCAGGACTACAAGGATAATTGTACCATTCTCCTTCCTCTGGTCCTTATCCAAAAATGCTTTAACCTGTCCTGAGGAACAATGACATGATTTTCTCACTTTTAAAATAGGCTCTTGGCCACAGTACTCTGTATATTATTATTGTTTACCAACAAAAGCAATTTTATTTGGCAGTTCTTCCCTAGAGTAGTCTGTGAACAGAGGTGAATTAATTGCCGAGACAAATTTCTTAAACCAAAATATTGTTTCACTTTAAATGAAAGAACACAGACTTTAGTTAATTGTATTTAAAAACCCGAATACTTCACACATATCTATAATAGCTATAATCTACAATCCCTTAGACATAGACCAGGCAGATCTGGCAGTTTCTGATATCAGAAAAACTGATTTTATCCATCTGATTAGATATCTGTGAGGTATCTTCTTTTGTAAGTGCTATAGATATTTAGCTCTGCCGGTTCCTTCCTGCTTGATCCTGAATGGGGAAAGAAGCTTTTTAGGTGGCTGAAGGCAAGCAGCAAAGCCTTCATGGTAATAATTCAGCCATCATCTCATTCTGGTCCAAAACCATTCACAAAGTAATGGCTTGTCTTCACATTCTGCTTATCCCCTATTAAATTTAACCAATATATTCATATGACAAGAATCTCAATAACTGGGTTATGTATTGTGCTCATAAATTACTATGGAACAGATATACTCATTCTGAGAGAGATTAATGAAACTGAATTGTTTTCATATAGGATCATACAGTGAACATGCAGTGGTTATACTATATTCCACCCTTTTTGTCTATCTTACAACTTATTCTATGTGCACCACATACCTTCAGTATTTTAAAATTACTATTGACTTTTGGAGGGTTGTGTACTCAGGAATTTTGCAACAAAATGCTTTTTTTCCTCTCAGAAAGTGGTGATGCATCAAAGATTCATTCTCATCTCTTCTCAAATCTATCAGGTTCTGAAAAACATTGGTATAGAACACAAGTTCAGATGGAAAGTAGAAAGACAATCACTTCTTACCCTTGGACTGACATCCAAGTAGGCACTTGTCCCAGGGATTAGAATATGGACATTAAACATAAGAACTAGATGCCTAAGCCCTGGGAGAAGGAATTGCTTATGTCACCCCGTGTGAGTCCCCTAACCATTGCTCTAAAGAAGTTTTCTGGTCTTCAGCCAGAAGAAAATGAACCAAAAGCAAAAAATGTTAGGTTTGTACTCAAGTGACATAAGAATTCTGTTTACAGCTGAGTTTATTTCTGTGGAATAGTAAAAACCTTTAGAACATTGCATTTTGCGAGGCTGTCTATATGAGGATTAGTTTCTTATGCTAAGACAAAACTGATTTCAGCAGTCCATTTGGCTAGGTAAAATAAACTCCAAAACATTATGGTCTGAAGCAGTAAAAAAATAAAAAAGACTTTCAGATTGTCCTGGTTTCAGCTGGGATAGAGTTAATTGTCTTCTTAGTAGCTGGTACAGTGCTGTGGTTTTGGGTTAGGTATGAGAAGAGTGTTGATAACACACTGATGTTTTCAGCTGTTGCTAAGTAGTGTT
>JAVJGG010000040.1:2049037-2060927 GCA_035590195.1 Aviceda cuculoides
TTTCCTCCCCCATCCCACTGGGGGGGGGGAGTGAGTGAGCAGCTGCATGGTGCTTAGTTGCTGGCTGGGGTTAAACCGTGACACAGATCAGTCAGGCAAGTACCAGAACTCCAAATCTTTCATTTGGCCACGTGTTGGCCTTTTTTTGGAAGAAACCAAGTGCTAATTTTGGAACTGAAGAGAATCCAGTTTTTGAGTCTCCCTGTAATATAAAAGCACAATTTCACAGCAAGATCTAGTTCCTCTCTAATCTCTCACACATACATTCACATTAAACTTCACTTAACACTTCCCTTCAATCTCACTAATGTGTGAACTTTACTGTGAGTTTACATTAGAAAACATTAAGTTTACAAGTATCTCCTTGAGAAGAAGTGAGCACAAATCCAGAGATTTTGCTGGAGTCCATCTGAAGTGCGCTCCCAGTGTCCAGACAGACTGTTTGCAGAGTTCAGGAGTGGGGCCAAAATGCAAAAAAATCCCCTAATGGAAAAGTCACCTGTCAGAAAAGCTCTGCCAAGGAATGTCCGGAGTATGTGGCTTGATAATGTTGTTGTCCACAAGCTATAAATGTGAACAGCATCTATGAGCCAGAGATGAGAAAACCAGCAAGGATACAGAATCAGCATTTGGACAAGGAAATGTAAACACACTTAAATCCATGATGAAAAAACCTGTTTAAAAGTGAAAAAACTGGTATCCCTTTGAGACACAGAGACAAGCTTTCTCTTAGCAGCACAAGCGGGCTTGCAGGCAGAGCCAGCTGGCTTGACAAAGACTGTCTCCATCACTGTGTAGGCTGCTGCATGGAAAAGCCTGCCCAGACAGCAGAGGAATGAGGCTCAGACTTTACTTTCAAAGTTGCCCCGATTGCAGCCCTCTTTAGTTAAAACTGGACTTATCACAAATCAAATGGGAACCTTGCCAGGGACTTAGGGCTGGGATTCTACCCCTCATCAGTAACAGGAAAATATTGCTATAAGTATTCATTTTTGTTATGTTATCTAAAAAGTGCTATACAAGCAGGAAAAGACTGAAAATATTTTACAAGTTACCACTGACCATAGAATATTATGTGTTTGAGGAAGGCAGTAGGAGAAAGTGGTACTAATTCATTTACAGAATATAGCTTCTTATTTGACGTAACCCAGTGATTTAAACTGTAGTAGTGACTACAATTTTAAAAGAGATACATATATTTAAAAGAGCAAGGTATTTGTGCTCCATGAGAGGGCAATGAACACAAGAAGTATCTGTGTAAAATCTGTAGCCACAACAGAGTACAGAGATTTGGAAAAGCTCTGGTATGATAGATGTTCATGTATAAATAAAGACCATATACGTGTCAGAGCTATCCATGTGATGAATGGCATTACATCTTTCTGAGAATTTCATGCAGATTCTGATAACTAACCTCTCCCTCCATCACTTCCTTTCACATTCCAGATCTCTAAGCAGCATCAAGAAGATTTTCACTGAAAAATTGACTTGCCATAGAAATATTTCCTTCTTTCCTGCCAGGAATCTCTAGAAGAATCCAGTTACCTCTGGGGTAGAGTTTGGGATTTTCTTGCAATGAGAGCATTCAGCTATCGGTGGGATTCACAGTGTTTAATAATAATAAATTATTATTCTTTTAAAAAGTAATCTCTTTCACTTAGACTCTCAGAACTTTTACAAAGCTTTTTAACATACTGGTTACTGTTTTACTGATGCATAAGAATAATCACATTAACTAAAGCAGGTGCCTCATCTATGGAGACTACAGTCTCCATACATCTATCTTATTTCCCACTTAAAATCAGGCCCAACGATCTCCAAAAACTTCCATGTATGAACCCTTTCTGGGCTTGCCATGCAGCATTCACAGACTCAGAAGCAATCCAAGGAACTCATCCTTTTGCACATTGCTGCTTTTTAAAAAAAATTATTATTTATTTTTGGTGCTCACCTAGATGCTCTCAGAGAAAACCCCTCTCTTGTAACTGTGAGAAATTGGTAGGTGACCATGACCACTTCTGTGAAGAAACCTCATGTACAGCTTTACATGAGAAACCTGTGCATGGACAAAACACCTTGTTCTCAGTAGGACGAAGATTTCCCTTCCATTACCGAGCTTTGAGAGTTCAGTGCACAACACTGAGGGGCTTGTACTCACAACAGGAGAGGGAGTAGCGGGGAGAGTAGGGAAGGGGACAAAAAGGTTCATCCTGGCCTGGGGCCAAAACCGTCCCGCAATATGATGGAGGGTGGGAGTTCAGGATTAATACCAGATGGGAAGGGAATTTGGCTGAGAAGGAAAAAACCTCCATTTGCTCCTTCAGTTTGACTTCATGTACCCTGCGCGCAACTAGAGTAGCAGAAAGGGGTTTAACTTGGGCTGAGGATCTGATTATTAGGATTTCAAAAATGAATACCATATTCAAATAAAGAAAAAAAAAAATAATTCCTTAGCTGTTTGCCTGCAGTCACAAAGCCTCATTGTTTTTTCTCTCCTTTCCCCAAAAGATCTCACCTGTTTTCACTTAAATAACTGGAACTGCTGATGAAAACCAGAAAGAATAACATGCTGCATGAAAATAAGAGTCCTAGTCCTCTGATTTACATGAAAAGAATAATTTAAAAAAGACATGATCAATAAGTCAAGGAGGAGCAGAAAGTGAAGAGAGGAATAGAAAAATTTTGGAAAGGCTGAATATAAGGCACAAATTTTGATAACTAGCATCAGATATGTCTGATGCAGATGTAGCTAACTATTTAATGACAAGTTAATTGGATTTACAATATATACTGTAAATCTGTCGAGCACTGAACAGACGAACTGCCACAGATCCCATCTCAGATTAACAGAGGATAAAGCATTTACATGCCTCTGACTGTTTACAATTTCACAGCAAAAAGAAGAAAAAAAAAAGGAAACCATCTCTGATTTGGAGTTTTCAGATGGTGGCAAAGTCAATGGACACATACTTTCCCTACAAGCAAAGGTATGAGCAGAGCTTTCAGCTTTGGACTCTTGTTTTTACCATGAGCTTCCAATTCTTAAGTTGCATTTTGCTTTCATCTGGTTTTTATTTGAAAATCCCATCTGGGCAGATCTGAAAGAATTGTTGAACATATTAAATGTTACAACCATTTAAATAATATGAACATAATTGTCTGGGTTTACTTTGCTAAAATGATGTTTAAAGAAGATCTTTACTTAGTATACTAAGAGGTCTCTCTATTAACCTGCTAAAGTTAATAATATTGTTTGGACTAGATGAAAAACAGAACACTAACCAAAATGGTCGAGAAATAAGAAGGAATAATTGAACCACTACAGCTTTCTATACTTAAGTACTAATATTCTCTAAAGTGTACATATTTAAACTAATCAGGCAAAACTTTAGATGTTCCAGTCATTCAAAGTACCGACCAAGCTTTATTTTGCAAATCTACAAAATATTCCTAGAAAAAGGAAACTCTTTTACCTGTTTAAAAAAGAAGACTATACATGCCATTTTTTTGTTCAGTGTCATTCACTAAATAGACTGGCAAAAGTATATAAATATATATATATCCAAGTTAATCATGCAATATGTAATTAGCTGGCAATCAGTTGTGCACAACTGATTCAGGGAGAAGTAGCATCTGTAAAAGCTGTAGGACCAGGGGTTATAAGTGACTTGATTGCTAACACTTTCAAAAATGTCCTGGTAATGGTGGTTCCACGGTGTCCACTAAAATCACATATCCATTCGCAAACACTGTTTAAGAGATTATTTTCAATAGCAACTGCAGTTAAAAAAAACCCACAAAACAACAACACAAACAAACAAAACCCAAAACAGCCAAAATATTTGAGTAGAAGATGTGAAAACCAAAAGAAGCTATGGTCACAGATAGAGTTGGAGAACCAGTCAACATCAATTTGGGGGAGTTTTGTTCTCCCATTCCTGGCCATAATTTAGCTACACCATCATGGTGGGAATTCTATTCAACTGTTTGAATGTTAGAGCTGCTCGAAAAGTCCCTATTAATTAATATATTAGGTATCATAAAGGATTCATAAGCTGATCATGAAGAGTATTTGTAATCTGCTATTTGTATTCTGGTACATGAAATCACATGTTTTGGGGTTGGGGTTTTTTTTAGGTTTTATAGGGTGACCAAAGCTGCAATGAGTGCTTGAAGAACAACTGAGGCCTCTGATTCTTTTGGGGAGAGGATATAGCAGATGATATATAAGCTTATACAATTTAGAGCATTTAAAATCTTTTCCTATCATCTTTGAACCAGCTGGAGAATTATGTTTATTTGGCCCCACACACGGACCTTAGATTCAAAAATAACCATATTCCTTCCTGAGCGAGACAGTGAGAAGGATAAAAGCCAGATGTATGGGCTGTCTGAGAGACTTAACATTGATTTTTTTCTTGACACATTCACACCAAGCAATGAAAGTGTGCAGTCCTACTTGTGAAAGCTGTGGTTAGAGCCTGGTTCTGGCCAGGAGGTTGAGAGAATTTCTGTTTCCATATCCCACATGCATTCATATACCTGGCAAGTACATGCAATGAGCTGATTTTCTTTTTTATGTAGTGCTCTCAACAACTACTCATCACAGAATCACTTGTACATGGAAAGTGCTGTTGACAAAGCAAGTGACTACGTTTGGGATCACTGGACTTTGCTTATTCATCAAATTAAGGGAGTTTCACTGAGATACGTCACTTTTGATTAAGTTCTCAAAATTTGTCTGATTATTTGCCAACTCACCTTTTGTTGAGTCTGCTTTCTGGCAGCTGGTCTACCAAACTTACACCCTTCCAGAAGCCACAGCTCCTCAAGAGCTCAGTAGTGGTCTGTTCACTTACAGAGAGAATCCAAAATGTTCGGTTTTCCAGCCAGGTGAATCTGAAACTGAAAGTAAAAATAAAACGGAATGTTGCTGATAAAGAAATTAATTTTTAATGTTCCACCTTAATCCCAGTCCCATGCCTACTAATTTTTTATCTGCTCACCTTATTAATTCAACACATTGGTCTCTGTATTCTTTTACTAAATTATTGCACCAAGGGGAAAGAAAACGTGGTATTTCATAGCACAGTTTTAAGACTTTGCATGGAAATTAGATTTTTAAGTGCAAGTCTCCAAATTAGGAATATTATTTAGTTCTTAGAGGGACCTATAACTCAGCGACCCAATTCCTACCACAGTCATCTGGGGTTTAAAGCCTTTTCAAGAGATTTGGAAGCCAGAGATTCAAATGCTTATATCCACTTAGTAAGGCTGAGGATATAAAGACCAGCAGTATGTGTGTACTTTCATCACTGGCTCAGTGAGCATAATCAAGTTATCCCCCACTTTGGTCAAAGGAGTGTCACAGTGAAGAAATTAAATCAAGATTTTAGGGCTGAAAATACAAAGCAGCATGATCACTCGAGACCATGTTTCTCTCTGCTAATGGGGATACTTGGAAGCAGAGACCTGTGCTCCTCTCCCAGCTCAGGACACTTACGTATTTTGCCAAATACACATTTTCTTTGAAAATGCATAAACAGCACAGAGAACAGAATCCAGATTATCCCTCTCCTTGGTGTGTTCCCTAAACACAAAACAAGAACATTTGATTCTCTCTTTATTTCCAATGTCCAGTTTTCGGGGGGGGGGGGGGGGGGGGGGGAGGTATGCTTCACTAGCTTCAAAAGAACAGTTGTGTCTTCACAAAAAAGATAACTAATCAGGTTGTTGTTGTTTTACCACACTATTGTGGAAGCTGGAGAAATGTGACTTTCAGTCTTCTAAATCTTTATGGGACAACTGAACTTTACCACCCTAGAGCCTCGGCAAATTTCTGGACTCGCTCCTCAGAAAGATGTGATGAGCAGTACCAGCACCATTTTAAAGGAAAAGCTGTTAACTGTAGTTTTAGGTTAATCCTTCCAGATCTTTTTGACATGCACATCAGAAATGTGTTCAGAAAGTACCTATGAGATCAAGTTGCTAGGAAGGCAAATGCTTGTCTACTTTCTGTTTTAAAGTATGAGCTACGAAACCCGACTCAATGTTGCCACAGTTGATGTGCTTCTGAAAATAGAAGTAAAGGAAGTGAAAATAGGTCTCTCTCATACTACCTGGTTAAAAATTAGTGACCATAGGGAACTTAGGATCCTCCAGCAGTAGACAGCAAGTAAGCAGAAGGCTCTGATCCTTAAATGCCATCTCAGGCCTATTATATTCAACTGTTCAGTTTTCGGTTGATCTTGACTTTGGATACTTGTGAAAATTGAATCTTGTCCTATTGTGTTCAGATATTGTCATGTTGTCTTCAAGTACTGTCTAATTCAGTACATCATGAGTTCTCACTGGAAAGTATGTGTTCCACTAAAATGCAAATAAATACTTTTGATTATTATGCCAATTATTATTAGCATTAGCATTAATGTTACTGTTACTATTGTTATTATGAATTATTATTTTTAGAACTTTCTTGCTTTGAAATCACAGCTAATTAGACTTTATTGTGCAACTACTTAGAGCTGTTCTATTTGTAAATCTCAAACAGGTTTATCTTAATGAAGTGTTTTCTTTGCCAAAGTTAGACAGAGATGTAAATTACTGAAAGATAAGTCAGCAGAATGTTTGGAGGGAGTGACAGTTTCAAAATTGAAATGATCACATCTTTTTCATCCGATCTTATATTTGATTTTACAGTCCAAAATGATCACAGATACCTTGTATAAATTCACACTTTTTAGTGCAAACTTTCACATACACTCTGTCTCTCTTCAAAGATACATGTATTATACTTCTTCAAATAATTGACACAATACACAGAGCATATGAGAAGGAAATAAAACACACAGAAATAAATGCAGTGACAAATGTACTGTGTAACACCAAAACGTTTGCTATACTGCAGAATATAAACCTATAAATTATGTTAGCAGTCTGGATTACAATCATAGCAAAATGCTAAAATGTACTGTAATGTGTCAAGCAACATCATTTTCTATTGGGACTGTATTTCAACAGTCTCCATGAGTGAATCTTGACTCCTCAGATTCAAGGGGGAAGCTCCCCAGAGAGCTATGATGCTGCATAGCAGCAGAGGATCTGGGTCCCAGAGCTGTGAAAGCCTTTTAGCTCATCTATTTGTCACCTCAGTTCTGTTCACATGGTTCTTCAGATAGGAACTGGAAGAGCCTTTGAGGAAGAAATCTTTAAGGCAACAGGGCTGAGAAAAAAAATTCTCATTTAGATATACAGCAATAATCCCAGTACTGGTGAAAGTAAGCTGTTGCACATGATGCGAAATCACACAACAGACATGATCTTATGAAGTAGTGTATAGTAGCTACTATCACAAGCAAACAAATAAGCCTATAAAGAGATTCTGTGAGGCAGAGAAGAATATTTTTTCACAGTTTTCCAATTTTGAGTTAGCAGTCTGTGTGTTCTTGTGCAGAGTTTAGATACCTGATTCCTTTCCTAGTTCTCCAACCATAAAAATTGTTCTTCCTTCCCAAGAGAAACACTAAATGTAGTTGAAATGCTTTGATCTGCTCTTAAAACCACGTATGATTTTAACTGGGAGCAACTACACAGAGAGTAGGGGCTAATGTCACTTAATCCAAAGCTGACATTGTTTTATGCATAGATTGTCAGTGCATTAAACCCTGCCTTGAATTTTAAGGCTTGCTATTTAATATATAGAGCACCAAGATGTTAAATTTTATAGATTTCTGCAAAGATAGAAAGGCAAGAACCCTGGATGTTGTAAACATATAAGAAGGAGCTTAGAATACATTTTGTCCCATCTTAGAAGGTATTTTGGCTAACCTTCTCTCACCCAGTTTAACCACATACTATCCCATCTGCATTGCATTTGCAATCACTTTGGAATACTATTCTTTACTTTGGTTGCCAGCTGTATAGTAGCTTGCAACTTAGTACTGTTATTTGTTTGAAAGGTACACTGAAGCCCATACACTGGCCAAGTTATATATTCTTGTTGCCGGTTTGCTCCTAATTGGTTCTGTGATAGCCAAAATTGAAAACGTTTCAACTCTACAGTAAGAAAACAATTCTCAGTTACATTTGGTTTTCAACTGTTCTAGGTTTCCCCCTTTCTCCTGAGGGTAAAATACATGCAGATATGTATTCTGTGAGTTTTAGATACAACCCCTCCACACACATTTATATCAAATTGCCCAAGCAAAGGCTGCCATGATTGTCTTTTTCCAATTATTTCCCTTTAAAAAATTTACTATGAGCTCTACCCCATTGGGCGTTTCATCTCTTCATTAAAAACATAATCAAGAAGGAAGACAAATTAGACTTAATGAAATAAAATCTTAATAAGATCTTCAGCTACAGGAATTTTGAGCACACTTTTATATGGTACAGTCTTTACCAGGCAGTAGAGAAGGATCATTTTGTTTCTTCACACTCAGCATTTATTTTTAAGTGCTGCTTCTGCTGCTATTAAGATAGGGTAGCAAAGTTTATGAGTATTTCCTCCTGTTGAGCTTTGGAAGCTGTTGGCATTCTCCTGTAGTGAATTGTGGTCTGTTATTAGACACCACTTTGGTAAACCTTAAGATGCAAAAAACCCCAAAGTGCTCCTGTGGTTTTGGATAGAAGTTGTTCTGGACATACAATTACTTCAAATAACTGTTGTCTGCTATTAAGAAGCATTCCTTATCTCTTTCAGCATGGCTGAAGATATTGCACTATGGTACTCAAGGGCTATTTCAGTCATTGCGAAGATACATGCTCTTACTGTCACACCAACTCCTCATCTGCCACTCAATCTCTATTAAATCCTGGTTACCAGCAGTAGGTTCTTACTAGAACTGTCATTTGACACTTTCTGAAGTATTTTCTGGGCAGATCTGCAAATGCTTCAACTCAGTAGCATAGAAGAATTTATCACCCTAAATTCCCAAAGCAAGTACCCTCGCTCACTCAAGAGCAGACACTTGATTGTGGGTCTGCAGCAGCAGCTGTTCTATAATTAATCTTAGGTTCAGCTGATTCCTAATTAATAATTAAGGTTGTGTTCAGCAGTTTACTTAGAGCAAGGATTCCACCATTTAGGTTGGTATAAAGAATGAAATCTATCTTTCTTACATTTTGAGTGTTTAATACATGAATAAATACAAAATCACGTATTTTAAACTAACTGTGTTGTTTAATTTAGAAGTCAGGAGCGATCAAACCCATAGGTTTTAAAAGAACATCTTTCTACATATCACTTCTCTTCAGATCCCTTTTAATAGTGGACGATCACTTTGTTATCATTTAAACTTCAAAAAAAGTTACTATTCATTAAAACCTCATATAAAAATTCCACTTATTCCTTTAAAGAGCTATGCTTATACTGTTAACAGTTTATTTCTGAATGTTGCAGTTTGTTTTTGCTGTTCTTATGTGTTTCCTGAATTCATACTGGTGACAGTTTACAGTGCGTCTCAATATGCTTGTTACTGTCAAAGGGATTGATACTTCTCATAATTGTATCTCTCCACCAAACCCCAGGTGGACAAGGGGAAAAGAGTCTCTAGTAAAAGAGGCCGTTAGAGAACTGGAGTGGTTGATTAATATACGAGGGGTTTTTTTGTTCCTAATTCAGAATTCTAGATTCGTTAATTTTTTTTCATAGAGAAAGAAATGTAGCAGTATTTTTTATAAGGAATAGGAAACAAAATGAAAACAATATACTTTGTCACTGTTCAGACACCTGTTTGTAACTAAGGAAAGGCAAAATCCCTATATTTCAAGGTCACATTATTTTGACCTGTAAGAATAGTCCTTTATCAATCACCAAAGGACTTGCTTGCATATATTTGTCTAACCACCAATATCTGTGGACAAATGAATATGTGCATCTCATCCTACATTTAAACAGATGAGAAGGGAGGAAACCTGATCTACTTTTATGTAAATTATATGCAACCTCTGGGCTGTTGGTAAGGTGCCAATGCATCCTTCAGCTGAGCAAATATTGGAGACCTGATCTAAACCTATATTTTTTGAGGCTCTTGCGTATCAATAATGTATTATTTGTGTCATTCAGTTGACTCACCTTCCTGAAATCAATAAAATAATCCTTGTTGGAGAGGTCTGGATAAGGTACATAATTCCTTCTGGCTCATAAAGGTATATGTTGTCATTAGCCTCTCATTTCTAGCAGGGTCTGTGGAGTCTGTGGTTTTCTTCATTCGGTCAATGGTACAATCAGTCCCCTAGAGAAACATATTTTTCATTTACACAAGTAGGAGTGTTCCTTAAAGAGCATCGACAGAGAACTTTTATGGGGAAAGGCTGCTTTCTCACACAATATTGCCATCAAGAATGATCTTAAGAGATGTATACTGCATGAACTTGCTTTTATATAAAGCAGAGCACATGTACACAGCAATGAAAAATAGATACGCTTTAATGCAAATGACTAGATATTTATGATTTTATGCTATTATATGTGTATACATTTAAAAGCTTTTAAAAATATATATCAAAACATTTTTCAGATAGAGACTCCCTAATGTGCCAAAAAGTAAAGATGTCCATCTGTACATTTTCTAAATTTTGTACTAAATCATTCTGAGCTTGTTGTGTGAAAGCATTACTAGCCATGGATCCCATGTGATACCTAATTATAGTGTGGATGTGGGCTGAGAAGTGTCCTGGCATGATGCAGATAGAACAGCTTTTTCACAATTCTTTCTGAAGTATTTGCTTCATCTCTCACTCTGGTTACTTTATACCATCTGCTTTGAGTTCTTTCCAATCTTACTTGATAGAGGATAAGGCTACAGGCAGTTTAGGAAGCAGGAAAACATCAAACCTCAAACCTTTTCTGTTTAAAAAAACCCAACACACCAAAATCAGAACAATCAGGGCAAACAATCACATTATGTATAGCAGCTAGCTTGTAAGTGTGTGTGTGCGTGAGTGTGTCTATGTACATGGGGTTTGTTTTGGTTTTTATAAGATAACAATACTTGCCAATGTTATTTTTTGTATCCATAAACACTTCCAAAATATTTGGAAGGTCTCCATTGAGAGGTTTCTCCTTGTCTTCAATTCCATTTTCTTTTTTTCGTCTTTCTACTGTATCTATAGTGGAAACTGTGTATTAGTTTGAATGCAGATATATACTATACAGTTTTTAGATGAAGTGTATACTAACAAGTTGTAGCATAAATGAGAAGAAAATTACCTGTGCTTTGAATTCTTTGGCAGTTATTATATCAATATAGATAAGTGGCATTAAGAGAAATCATTCAGAACCTTGAAAAAATCTGGTCCTAATATTGTATATTCCAGAGAAGAATTGATGTTATTTTCTAGCATTTCACTTAAAATAACTGGAAATTTAGTATGTTGGGGTTTCTCTCTTAACTCTTTAGTAAAATTATTGCATTTATCTCAACTAATATGAATTGTATTATTCACATAATGGTAATGTGCTATTGGTTAAAATAAAAAAATTGAATATGCACTTCCCAACAGTAGATGGATCAAAAAAAAAACAGAAAAAAATGCTAGAGCTGGTAAATAAAGTGTTAATATCAACAAAATTTTTCCATACTATATAAGGCAGTTATTTAATCTGTTCTCTCCCTGTATATTTCTGAGACTGGTTTTTACAGGCCAAAAGAGTCTGAATTCTAATTTTGAAAAGTAATATGACTCCAGTGTTCAAACATGCTCCTGAACATACTGGTCATAATCCATAATTCCAGAACTCGAATGGGGATAAGGATAATTCTGTATTTCAGAAATGAATGAAGAAGCATCTGTCCATCAGTCTCTGTCAATTTGTCCTGGTTTCAGCTGGGATAGAGTTAATTGTCTTCCCAGTAGCTGGTACAGTGCTGTGTTTTGAGTTCAGTAT
>JAVJGG010000040.1:2068131-2102101 GCA_035590195.1 Aviceda cuculoides
TTGTCCCCCTAGCAACCCGTATGGGGAAAAATTCCTTTAACAGAAAAAAACAGAAGAGTTTCTGAAACTCCAACAACTTGTATGTCCAAATGTCTAGCCCTAGATATTTCTTTTATTTGCAGATATGTTGCTACTGTATCAGACTGTGCTAATACAATGCCTTTCAAATGCAGATTGCAAAGGTTTTGCTAAAGAAAATTCATGTCCTGCTGTTGTTCTCCTATCCTGCCACTTTTGCAGGAAGTCAACACTTTGTGAAGCCAGTTCAAGTGGGAAGACAAGCAGGCAGCTAACAGACAACTCAACTACTGCTAGGAACTCCTCTATTTGTACAGTTGACTGAACTCCCTTAAATAAACTGCTTGTAGTCACCGACTTAAACAGCAGATTTGTAGACAAAAACGTGACCAGCAGCAGAGAGAAAAGAAGCTTCAGTTTCTAGTGCTTCCTGGAATGAGCATGGTTCATGCTCAACAAAGCTTGTTCATCAGCGTGCTTTTACTAAACACCTAAGGCCAGAGGTACACACAGGCAAGTGCAGAATCTCACTAAGATTGCAGCAGTTTTTCCTTTCAGTTGCAGAACTGGGGTTTAAGCTACAGTTACCTTCTGTGTGTTTTCTACCAAACAGGGGACCTAGAAGGTCTGAAATTGTAGCTTTGTCTGGTAGCTACACACCAAATTTGTAAACACTAAGGGAAAGCCTCAATCAATTAAAAAATCTCCAAGTAATGATTGCTCCAACTGTTATTCTCCTAAATATTCTTCTCTTCTTCTGCCATCAACATTGTTAGGGAAATTGCTGCCCTTTTTACTGTCATTTATTTTTTGGTTATTTATTCAGGTTCATTTTGTTTCTTTTGTTTCTGATTAATTAAAAAATAATTCTGAGTGTTTTTCTTAAATTCATTTTCCTTTTAATCAAACAGAAAGTATTTTTTCTTTTTTTTCCATTGTTTCTTTTGGCTAGTGAAGATGTAGTTGTGCACCTGGATTCACAACAGGAGAAATGAGACTGTGCAATTCTTCTGAAGTTGGGGGAAGTCTTGAAAAATTACAGAATTAAAGATCCATTTAGCATTCTGCTATTCTGTAACTTTTTATAAAGGTCAAAGTTAAGGGATAAGATTTCTTTTTGTTCTAACGTATAAAGGATTTTTTGTTTTCTCTCTGCAAACTCTTAGGAAGAGACACCATCAAGTTTAGATGAGAGACCAATGAAGGCCATGATCAGATTTAAATTCATCATGTATCTCATGGTGCTCCAGAGACTCCTAGAGCAGAAGTTGATGGGGCCAGTCTTGGCTCCCATCATGATAAAATGCATATGACCACGAAAAATTTTATACTGACAATAGGGTGAAATTTTGTTAATATTCACAATAGTTCAGCATGAGGTGTAGCTATTAAAGATTTCTCTTACATGCTCATGACATTGTACCACCACGACTAACTAACATGAAGAAGGAATATTTGAAATAGACTACAGTAAAAATCCTCAGTTGGTATAAATTGGCATTGTTTTCTCACTTATTTGGTATATGAACCAGCTTTCACGTGCCTGGATCATTTTCTGGCACCTAACATTAAACGTGAAGAGGAGAAGTTGGTAGGAAATAAGGTAGATGGATCACTAAGCCCCTAACATAGGGGAGAAAATAGGGTCCTGCAGGAACTTCTGAGTTTGCCTATGTGTCACTTTCTCTTTATAACAGAATTCTTAGAAGCAAGCCTAAACTTAGTATAAAGCACAGATGTAAAGACATATTGCAAGTAAAACTGAATTTACCTCTTTTCAAGATGAGCTGTTCCAATGACTCATGACATATATATATTTAAAGATGTATATCTCAAATAAATATCAAATTAAAAAGCCTAGCTCACCTCTATTAAAAATAAAAATAATTTGTTAAATATTATAGGCAACTCCATTTTTTGTCTCTTTTTTTTTTAAAACATGTGGTTTGGGGATTGGGGTTAGTTTGATGTGTACTCACCCTGCCTAGGCACCATATCTTGGAAACAGCATAATTGCTGCTGATTGAGTACATCCTACTGCAACAAAAACGATATCAAGCTTCAAAGATTTGTAGTATGAAAAAGACTGAAAAAGCTGAATGTATGCTCGCTGGATGCAAAGGAACATCAAAGCAATCCATGCAAGGTTTATAAAGTTATAATGGAGATTAAATCAAATCCAAGGACAACGCTAACATTTAAAGATGAAGAAACAGACATTAAAGAGATTGTTCTTTCAAAAATTAAGGAATTAGAGAACAAAATGATAGTTTATAGATTTTAAAAAGGGTTTCACAAAGGGTAATAAACCTGAAACATTTATCTAAAAAGAGGAACTATCACAACTGTAAGCTCTAAAAATGATGAGATGGCAGCTGTAACAAAAACTATTAGACATAGACGAGTCAAAGGAAAAAGCCAGAGATACTGTTTCAGGGTGAGGGAAAATCACCACGAGCAGTGGCAGGGCGTAAAACAGAAGGATGTTTCTTACCTGTATGCACTTTTGTCCAGGCTCCTAAAATAAGAGCACAGGTTGTTTTGTATTTCTGTGTTTGTTCAAATGCTTGAATTTGCTGGGGGTTTTGTTGTTGTGGATAGTACGTTTAATTGTGAGTTTACTCCCAACCTGCCCCAGTACAATCAGTGGAGGTGGCATCCGTATAAAACAGAAGCAGCACAGAACAATTGTCAGCTTCTTGCCTCTTCCCGCTCTCCCTTGCTTAGTAGTTATAGCATCATTGACAAGCAGAACCACAACCTGTAAACAAGTTTTATTGCAAACCAGCAAAGAGCTTAAAAATGTGCTTCTCTTTAACCATGTAAGCTCCCTCCTTTACTTCAATGATTCTTTGTGCTTCGAATGCAGCCTTAATTATTCATACTGTAAATACTTAATCATTGATCAGGTTGTTTAAATGAATTGTAGCCTTTGACGTATCAGAATGATCAGTTAGTTTGGGGTATTCCTTCATCATATTTAATCTTTTACTTAAATCCCTTACTACTGTTTTTGGAGCCCAATGGTTATGTGGATATTTTTAAACAGGTATGTAACAAGTGACAACTAGAGAAAGTGCACAATGTATTACTGGTGTGGACTTTTGGTTGAACAATCACACTGGCTTGCACTTGTGGGATTTGCACTCGTTTTCATGAACAAAGTGTCAGTTGTCAGAATACTGTCAAATAATACACAATAAGGTACACAGAATAACAGCATAGCAACTCACTCTATTTATTCATTAAAATATTCATGAGGGATTTTTTGTTATCTGACCAGCTCTGATAAGGAATGAAAAGCAACAATTAGGATGAAAATTATAAGGATAGTGAGCTAATGCACAGATAAATTAACCATTAATATCTTTAAAAAAAACCTATTCCACGAGCATTAGCTAGGATAAAATATAGCATTCATTGGTTGCATTGTAGCACTTGTCTTCACATTATTAGTGTATTCTTGCTCTAAATTTACTTGCATGATTTTTTTTGCTGGAAATACCAAGTTTGAGTAAGTACTGGGAAAGGCTTTAACTTATGCTTGTATGAATATTCATACTGCAACTCTGAACCAATTTCTTTAGGCTTACTTGAATAAAACTTAGGACAGAAAAGGATATTTTTGGTCAAGTCCTATTCTCTGCTTTCACTAAAATATGTTCTGCAATTCTTTTTATATATATGTGTATATATATATTTATCAGCTTCGGTTTTAAAGACGACTAGGTTTTTCATCACTTCTGGTTATGGACTCACAATTTGGACAAGAGTCTTCAGTTAGATCTTTAATATATTCCCCTTTCTGTACTTCATTCTCACCCTAGACAGTGCAAGTTGTTCCAATATAATGGGATTCATCCCATTTAACTTCAGACATCTGTAATACCATATCTGTCCATACCTCAGCTAGCTGCACTGGGTCCCATTACAGTCAACAGAGATCCAATTAATACAGTCAGAGGAGTTTAACTAATGAATCATCTGTCCAAAGCAGACATATACTGAAGAATGAATCAAACCTTAAATGTAATTAACTACACTGAACACCTTAGAGGGAGCCTGAAGTATCTTTCTCAAATGTACACTCCCTCCTTTCAGCAGATAAACCCCACCATTTTTGTCTATCATGTGCTTCTAATGAAAGTACCTTCTCAGCATAATTCCTTCCCTTTTGCAGACCTAAACTGTTAGGCTGAATTTTAAATACTTTTAATTGATGTCTACCTATAGTCTCTCACCCTCACACCTTTTTCACTCCTAGATGCCTGATCATCTGAACATTGAATAAGAGTGTACTATGAAATATTCCTGTTGTATAGGCAGGCAGCATAAAAGAGTTTCATGTCCAAAAAAAAAAAAAAAAAAAAAAGAAGCCATAGTCAACATCATCCAACACAAGAATGACAGTAAAAGTTTTGGAGATGCATTTTTCCAACATTATTCAGATATTCAGAAATTCATGCTTTCTAGAAATCAGAATACTGAATTCATCTGATACCTGCACAAGTGCTATTTTAAATTGGCATTTGTTCTGGGCTAGGTATACCAAGTGTATTGTAATTAAAATCTTCCATGAGCTCTCAGACAACAAGTCTCTAGGGCTAATTTTCAGGACAGAGAAGGGTAAAAATATCAATTTATAAAAATAAGAGAGACAGGAGGGCAATTCTAGTATTCTAGAAACAGTGGTTTCCTACCCAAAATTTTCCACCTGGCATCAAGTAGCAAGAGCTGATGGTTCGTCAGTATAAAGATGCCGATTTTGATATGGCCACATAGAAGGCTATGGGAGCTTTCTTAAGAATCTGAAGCAGCTCTGTATTTTCCACAATATTCTGATATTAACCTGAAGCTCATTGTGGAATTTTGGCTCACAAGACACTGGCTATATTTGTCTGTGAAAGAACCAATACAACCCTCATTGCAGATGGCAGGAATTTGCATGCGTTACAAAATAATGTTCTGCAAATAGGAGACAAAAAACTAGCGAAAGTCTTAACAAAAAATCAATGATTTTTCAAAATGAAATCACGTCTTAGTACTCTATTTTCCCTTGCTTTATTTTCATTTTGTGTTAACGGAAAGTGCATTTTTAAACCAATTACCATAGAAAAGGAAAGAAAGAAAGACAAGAAAAAGAAATTAGCCCTCAATTTAAAACAATTAACTGTGAGCCAGTTGTGTATTTCCAAAGAAATGCTTGCTTGGGAGTAACTTCTGAGCCACATATGAAGAAATTACATCTATGAAACCTTTACTGCATGTATCGTGACACATGCATTTTAAGGTAATAATAAATAAGGAGCTGTTAGGGTTTGGTACTAAGAACTTCCATTGGCTTTAAGGGCTTGGTAGCATGGTGCTATAAAGAAGATGAGGTTAAGAAAAAGAATTCAAATTAATTTCTTCTCCACCAGTAGTTTTACAGGAATAGTTGAATGAAAAAAGTGCCTATTTATTCTTGGGAAGAAAATTCATCTCCCAGTGATATCTGATTGACATTGTGTATTGACACAAACCATTCCTCATCACCACAGTTCTGTTCAGTGGATCTCTGGTAGATAAGCAGAGACATATATATGTTAGCAGTGTGTAACCAGGATTTCCATAATGCTGAGGCAGTTATACATAGCAAAGAATGTTGTCACTTGTTCATCTTCCTCATCTCTCACTATACATAATAGTGTCGCTCCTTTGCTGCAGGATAAAATGAGATCACAAACAATTTTTTGTTGTTATTCAGCCTGTGAATATGTGTGCTTGATGGACTACCTTGGAGTACAACCCACAGCACTGTAAAAGAATAATAGCTTTTATCAGACCTCCAAGAAACACCGTTGCCATCACTGAGTTCTCTTCTGATATCTCCAGCTAGGTCCTAAATCATCACCTTTTTTTAGTAGGTTTCTACAAATATTCAACTAGAAGAATTTTCCTCACTATTACTAGCCAAGCAGGCATTTCTCAAAGTCTCAGATTAAAACTATTGTTTTGTCTCAGAGTATGGGTTATCCTTCACTCTCTAACCTGTAAAATGCTTTTACTAGATTAGGTAGATACATTAGATACACAGATCAATAGATAGATTGATAGATAGATCAATAGATTGATTGATTGATTGATTGATAGGTAGATCAACTGATAGACAGCTAGATTAAATAGATAGATAGATCTATTGATAGATAGATATCTGTTCTTAGCAGCCACTAATGTGGAGTAGTACAGCACATAACTAGAGGAATTATGTACTTATTAGTAAATCAGTTAAAAAGATGTGGCATTCATCTATGATGATAAGAGATGATTAGACCTTTTCTGGTTGAGATGAACTTCACCCATCTGAATACGAATCCTCTGAGCGTTCTCTGTGCTAGTTCTAGCATTAGCAATATTGCATTTTGTAACATGAAGAATACACTTCCAACAGGTTTAGTTATTAACATTCACTGTAAAATGACTTTGTCTAAAGCTGGGACATTTACTAATTTTGTTTCTTTTGAATTCTCTAGCAGTCACAAAAACTCATCTGTATGAGAGAGGCAGTTAGCCACAAACTGTTAATTGGATCTTGAATTTAATTTCCAGTACATAAGTGTGTGTACATGCTTTCTTCTTCCCAGGTTAGTTAATTTAATAGACATTTCCAAAATACCTTACGAAAAAGGAAATGAATTGCCTGAGAACTTGGTTATAATTTAGAAATAATTTATCTGTAATGTAAGACTCTGGGAGAAAAGAATTGGGAGTCCCTACAGACTACTAACAAAGGCCAGATGTGCTGAGCCACCCATGGAGATTCAAAGATCTCCAAACCTCAAACCTGTGGACAGTCCAGGCATTACATACTTCCTGTTTTGACATTTTCTGCCAAACTTCTTACTTGGATCATGAGATCTATTCCATTAGAAGTTACTAAAAAGAAATATTTTCTTTATATTGTGTATTATAACTGAAGCAGGGAACGTGACAATGATGACCTTACAATTGTATAATCTCCTCCTTCAAATATCTTTGTCAAAAAAAAACACACTTAGCAAATCACATCACTATAATTCATGCACTGAATATTATATAAACCACAAAAACAAAACAAAGAAAAGACAAAGTAAGCAAAGTAGACAGGTTTTTTTTCTTACTTTTCTTGGAAAATTGCAGTTCTTTCATTAGTACCTTGCTCTTTTAAACAAAAGAAAACATTAATTTTGCTATACTCTCCATGGCTGACTTTAAGCCTTTATAAATGGGAACCTCATAGTCCTATTCCCATATAAAATACCTTGAGACCCTCTGAAATGGAAAGACCAGCAGACAGTCACACACAACTAGACTTTTTAATTTTCTAAGGCTTTCCATCTGGGAAAGCTTTGCTTTACAAATTATTGATATATACAACACTTATCAGGATTATGGATAGGAGGTATGAAACTGGCATTTTGAAAAATAAAACATTTGTTTATTGAGCTATACAAAAAGCTGTACTTTCTGCTTAAGTCAGTATAAAATGCACTTCTATGTGAGTATATATATCAACTGCTAATACAAATCAATGAAGAGTAACCCGTCTAACTGAACCTTCTCGAAAGAATTAAAAAAAAAAAAAAAAATGTTAGTCTTGCAGACAGGTCAATGAAAAGACCATGTAAAGTCTTCCATTTTCATAAAACTGACCCAAGTCTCTTGAGGAAAAAGAAAAATATGGGTGATGCAGTACTGGTTTTATATGGACTCATGAGCACCAGCAAAAGTACCAAAACGTCAATGCTCCTTAAGTGTGAGGTAATCCTGTGGCACTGTGTGATTACACCTATCCCTCAGTTAGGGCACAGAAGACCTTACATTTCTCCAAGCCTTCTGCACATAAAGTTTTTACAATTTCTTTGAATCCCATCAATCTTCTAAAATCTCCATATTCATTTTTGCAAATACCAAGTTTACAACCAAACTGATTTAAATAAAACTAGTTGTCATTTAATTGGTGTTTAATATTTACTTTAATATTTATTTTACTTGTATTTTTGACTGTAACGCCAAGAGAGCCTTCTTTCCTTTTCAGTAAATATATAAAAACACTTATTCTTGTTTCCCTTTATATAATATCCCAAGCAACATAGGTTACTCTAAAGCCTAAAGCAAATGTTGGAGGCTAAAGGGAGCACTGTTCTTGGAAGTTATCCTTGAGATTCACCAAGTTAGTTACTCTTATTACCTATTTAAAAGACATTTTATAAACAGTGACTGACACTGAATAATTATTTTATTAAGTAAAGAATGCATTAAAAGTGCAATGACTAATAATAGTTTGTTTAATGCATGTTTTTAAAGACATCAGATTTGAACATTATCTGTTGGAAATACTCATTCACTTGCAGATGAATAGTGGGGTGCATTTAGTATTTTATACTACCTTCATATTATTAGAGGCTAAGAACACAGAGACTTGCTTTAGGCAAGTTTGTTTAACTAGTGACAAATCTGCTACAATAAAGTATGGATGTCCTCTGGAGATTTTAGAAAGAGGAGATGATTTTTCCTAGAGGTACACTATGAAATTATGAAAAGGTGAAAAGTCAAGTGTTTTCCAAAAAGCTGCACCTTTGACTTCTTCACATATTTAAAACTCTCATTTCCATATTTTCCCTGACTTCTGCTATGATGGTGAAGTGATCAACATCTGGATTTCTGTTTGTCACTGCTGAATCAGCATTTCATTGGCCAACTTTTCACTCATGTTCTGGCCAACAACAAATGCATATTCAGGCCTCTTATCTAACATTGGTACATCTACATTTTAATGGTGTGTAATAGTCCAACATAAATGCAAATGAGTTGACATTTCTAGAGCCAATTCTCACCTCAGAAAACTCCAGTGAAGAAAAGCGGTTAAGGGCATAAGTCACTGAAAAGTTTGGTCTTTTCTGCCTTCACTTTAGAAGCTTCCTTTAAATCAAATATATTACACTTTTAAAAAAACCCAATGCTCTTAGAAACTGACCTAAATTCTTTAAGGATACAGGCATAACTATCTGAAAATGTCTCTTTTTAGCAGTGACTAATTGAAGATGTCACTTTTTGGGTCAAAGACATTTTCATCTGTGGGGTTCCAAATTATGACATTAGAGCTGAAAAATAATGTTTCTATCCTAATCACAGTCCATGTTTTCTCCTACATGAAAATAAAATTCTTCTTGGGTTTCAATAATAGAGTCTCAAAATCCTTCATTTTATTGATATTTAAAAAATATTTCCTTTTGACAACAATGGGTTAATTTTAAAAAGTACTTATCAATAACAAATTTAAAAGGTCTAAAAATACAAATAGACTCAAATCAGAAATAATCACTTTTTGCTGCTACTGGAATATTAAGGTTTGATTTTGCTTTGGGTTTATATTAAATTTTTGTAAATGATGGAATTTCCTGGGAGATAGGAACTGTGTTTCTCAATGACCTCAAGCAGGGATATGAAACTCTCTCCAGTGCTCTAGCCAGCCCTAATGTAATTATATAGTCAGTCTGAAATTCACAGCATCCACTACTTTAATTCTTTATAACTACTGACGGACAAAGTTATTGTAGATAAATAACCCTTACAGTGCATGTCTACAGTTGCCGTTATTAATTGCTTGGTGTATTAAGACCCATTCCGTAAACAGTGGAAATTGAACACCAATAGTATATTCAAATGCTGTCTTTACTGAAACCTATAAAGACGTGCATCAAGGGTAGGAAGGCACCATGGCACTGAGGTACCCAACTGTAATTTATTTTGGTGGGAATTAGTCACTTGGATGTCTTTGAGGATCTGGGTCTAAATTCATATATGTGTGCTGTTTTTGAAGTATATCCCACTCCCCAGCAATGCGGGTACATGAAAATCATTCTACCTATGCCAGGAGTTATAGCACAATATCTAGCACAATAACTATGCTGTTTACTGCCACATGGCACTCTGGAACAAAATCACAACCCTTTCCATATATACATACATGACTTAATACCACCTCCTTTTCTTGGACTGAAATCATCCTTTCTGCACTATTCTCCCCACCACCTAATTTCGTAGATCAGTATAAAGTTAGCGAGTGGTCTTGCATCTTAGTACACAGCCCGACTCCCAAGTGTGAGATGAGTTTAGCTTCAGAGCAGGCAACATGCATTACTAAGAAGTCAGGAGCTTGTTCAACGCGCAAGCCTGGTGGCACCCTGCCCTGCCAGAGGTGCCCTGCCTGCCGCAGAGAGGCCATCCCAACGCGCCGAGGTGCGGCACCTCGGACCCGTGGGGACAGCACTCCATCACCGCTTTACAGACTCAGCAGCACAAAATGACATATAACTGCATCTTAACACTCCGCAAATCCACTGCACGCGTAAATAATAACAACTGCCCTTTGCATTTAGAGGAAGTAAATTAAAGATAAGGTCTCCTGGCAGATTTTGAAGGAACTGGAAGCTAAACTACTTGTCTATATTTTACTGCAAGGTCATGTATAATTTTGTGTAGCAGGGAGCTCAGAGATCACTATACAGTCAACCAGTGCTTGCTAACTCTAAAGTGCCGGCAGTTCTGCGTGTTTCTGAACAGTGCGTGATTGCAGGTTAAGTTGAAGAATGCCAACAATTCCGAAGGCAAAAAGATCTCATCATGCTGTCAAATTTAAGTAGATCGGTGATAACATGAAAAACATTAAAACGACATCACAGTTTCTTTCCTTTTAGAACAGAAGTGCATATATCATTTTTTCAAAGCTGAACTAAAACTAAATAATAATACGGGGCAGGAATTTTTCAGGCTTTTGACAAAATGTATTCTTTTCGTATTACCAGACAAATATTCTCTTTCCAAGTTAAAAGCAGCTAGACTGAGAGACATATTTACAAGCACTGATATCACTAAATCCAGAGGCCATTAGGTTTGGCAACTGCTTGTTTGCAGTGACCCAAATCTAAACATGTCTTGCAGCAACTCATTAGGAAAAAATGCCTCCTGATAATAGCAGACCTTCATGGTACACCTAGGAGGAAGGTGGCCAAAGACCATGACTCCACAAACCTGATTGTTATTGAATGATCTTTTGAAAGTTAAATAAGCATTCTTCTCTTCAGTTTACTTTTAATTTTATCTGCATTAAAGTTATATGTAGTAAAGTCCTCTGAGATCAGCTGAAGAAACTCACTGCATAGAAGTATTTTTAAATGTATACATTTCCAGATGGTATCCTGCTTTGCACTGGTAACTCACACTAGACAAGGGTTACTGCAAAACAAGATACCACTCTCAGTAGTTTTCGTTCTTTTGGAGCTGTTGTATCGTGGTAACTATTCTATTTCTCTTTCACCATATTCTCTGACAGCATCTCTAACTTGCAACACCGTTCCCTTATGTTAAAAAGAAAGAACTCTGAAAAAACCCTACACTGAATCCAGTTTTGCTAATGCATATGAAATAAAATAACTCTGTCAAAGTATGTGAGGGGATTTTTTTTCCCTCTTTTCTATTCTCCAAGTAGTTCTTCCAAAAAATATTATTTTTAGACAGACAGATTTTTAGATGAGTGCACTTTGCATTCATTTAACACACCAAATAATAAAGGGATTTGCTACAAGCTGAGAGAATATTAAAAGCTTTTAGTATATCCTTGCAAGAGGCTTCAAACCCATTGGGTGTACTATTATGATCACTGTTCACTCAGCAATCACTGTCTTTAGCTCATGAATAAAGTAATGCCCTGAAATATTCTCAGGAGCCTCATTCCATTTCCGGCCATGAAGTCTACAGTACTTATCCCGATGCCTCCCATCTCTCATCTTTCAAGGATCTTAATAAACATCTTAGAGAAACAGGATGAACTGCACTGCTTTCCAAGGAAAGAAACAGAAAAAGAGAAGGGATAAAAATGTAATAGTTAATGTGCTAGGTATGCATTTCTTGGTATGTTAAATGTGTTTGCACTAATAGTGCCAGGTGTTGGAGGCATGAGGTATGAAAGTCAAACATGCTTGATTTGAGATATCAGAGACTAGGAAAGAAACAGAGTGGATTGCCACTCATCTGATAGTGAACTCACTGCCTCAATGAACTATTTAACTCAGACTTTATTATAGGTGTTTGCTAAAAAACCAAACTAAGCCTACTTGTAGAGTACCTTAGGAGTCATTGTCACATAGCTGACCTGGGACCAAATCCAATACCATATTTAAGTTTTTAAAAGTTAACTTGCATCAAGATTAAATTTCTTCATCCCCATTATGAAACACAGAGCCTAGTTAGTTTCTAAAAAAACAAGGCTAAACTCCTGTAAAGCATGTAATGTGTAAACTCAGAACTTATTTGATCTTTACTAACTGAACCAAACTGGAACCTACAAAGGGCAATTTAGTCCCCCTAGGATCTGAATCACATTGTAGAAGTGCATATTCCACTCTACTGACTACAGACAATACCTAGATGGATAGGGAATGTCAGGTAAATGTTATATACAACATGTCTTGACCTGGAAATCCATATGTATGCATAAAGTTTATGTCTACTGGCTGCTATTCTAAGAGATGGGACTTACCTATAAACCCCAAAACAAAGCAAAAAATGTAGCTGGCAGAAAATACCACAGTAGAAAGTAAATTAAATCCTGCCATCCTTAAGGCTGAAAAAACCTAATCTGTGCATTAGGAAAAAGTATTGCATTGGCATAGCACTTAGCAGCAGCTGATAGAAGCAATGTACATTTTTTTTGTGGATGAGAAGACAAGAGGTAATTCAGATCTTGTACCATGAAAGAAGGTGGATCAGCGGAAGAATGGTGACATCCAGTGATAAAAACTATTTTTCAAACAAGTTTTTGCCCTTCTCTCTGGAAAAAAAATGTAATATTGTATTGATTTTTTTTGTCAGTTTAAAACAGAATTATGAAAAAAAAAATCAGCCTGCATGTTAATGTTTTAATGAAAACCTAGCTTCTTCCTCAAAAAAAAAAAAAAAAGAAAATCAAATACTACTACCTTCACCCACCAGTCTTTCATTTGTAAGCAGACTTGGAAGAGTTTTTAAACAAAGCCAACATTAATGGTATATTCAGAGTTCACATTATTAAAAAAGTACCAAGAACACAGAAAAAGAACAGTAAATGCTATTTTCACTGTGACAAAATTTGAAGTCTCATAGCCTTTTACAGGGAAAAAGTTGGTCTCAGACTTTTACCAGCCAATATTCTTTAATAAAGTAAGGATCATTTCAAACTGCAGTTAAGGTGATAATGTTTTAAAATATACTGAAAAGTACTACAGCATTTAATACAGTGAATGTGAAGTTTTTATGCAGTCCAATGCTGTTCTGTTTTCAGGACAAGCTGAACTTTTATGACCACACTATCATTTCTAGTTGGCAGGATGATCTATTTCTTTCAATGAAAATATTTCAAGTATGTAAAAAATTATATTAATATATGCACTATTTCACCACTATAGAAATATTTTTTTTTTAACATTGATCTGGTGTTCCCATGTCCTTATTTTTTTTATATTTCCCCAGTCTGGATAAGAATGGTGGATAAACCAAATTGTATTTAATAGCTCACTGGTTTTCCTTTCTCATTTTATTGAAGCATTGTCAGAATATTGGGAGGTCCTACATATTTACACTAAATAAGAAGGTCCAATGTGACTGTTATCCTATGCAAAGGCAAAAAACTTCCATTGAAACAATGAATTTAAACAAATACTTCACTCTGAGATCAAGATCTATTAATAAGTGATTTTTAGATTAAATTCTCTGCCCCAGTTAGCTTAATAGCCAGGTCATATTTATACTCACTGCAGCAAAAATTGTTCCATTTAAACTTCTGCAAATTCATGAACATTTATGCTTCAGGAAGTTTTTAGAAAATCAGATCACACTAATAAGTAAGGCACAGTTCCTTGGTTTAGCCAGTTATGGTCTAGTTTCCCCATCAAATGATCATAATAACCTAATTCCCTTCAGAAGAGAAAATCACAATGACTTCATCTTCGTTCATGTAGGTTTTTCGCTAAGGAATACTGTGTTTGTCTTTCATATAAAACACATGCTTCTTGTAATCAAGTAATACGATGACAATTACTAAACATATATCTCCCGTCTTAAAATAATTGAATACATCAAGAGCTAAACAGGCGATATTGTGTAAACATTATAAAGCATTCTTATAGCGTTCACCATTTTCAACTACAATCTATATGTAAATGTCTTCACCTTGCTTACAAGTGTTTCATAATTACAAGCTCCTATAATATATTTTGCTGTTATTTTTGAGGCATTATGAATAGCCCTACAATCACTATAAAATTATCTATGGTAGTGGGAAGTTTGCTTTCAAAGCTCATTATAAGTTGGTTTATGAGAATATGTATTAGTCACTATATTTCAGTTTTATTTTTAAAGCGCTACTATCTACTTGAAAAAATAAATCAGACTTTTATCTGTATTTCTCTGGAACTTAGTAATGTTTTAAACAGCTCCAAAGAGAACTGTGATTGATTGAGTTTGGAGGAAGATCAGTTCACTTCAGCTAGTATAAATCCATGAAATATCATCAGTTGGCTCATTTTATCATCTTGTGTGTTTACACTGCAGGCTTAATAGCACTTTATGCTATTGCCTACAGCCTGATGTTACTCCACTTTTAGGCCATATGAGACTATTTTCATGCATTTCTATTCATCAAGCCTACAAGAAGATATATGCCAAAACCAACAGCAGCAAAGCTGCCAATGGTAGGGCACTAGGCAAACATTTTCACACATAGAGAAACAACAGAAGAAAGAACAGATATACTTAGTTTTCTCAGTCCACTTTTCAGGGTATCTTCAGTAAAACAGAAAATATCCAGTGATTCTTTAGATATGAGGCATACACACCATCAATGCACTATTGAAAAGGCAATCTGTTTCTTTTTGACAGTTTAAAGTCATCCATGTTTTCTTGATTACTACTACTGGAATCACCGTAGTATGAAGTGCTTTCGCTCTGTTTACATATTCTTCATGTAGCTGAGCACACCCAAGCAACCGCTCCGCAGGCAGTCTGAGTCTGTGCAGGTGGAAGCGGCATGAGAAATGGCCAGTGGGAGGGAGGTACACCTCGTTACACGTGTGAGTACTCCAGAAATCACACCTTCACAGATGGCATGCAGAGGAAGTAATGTCTTATGACCTCTGAGGCAGAGAAAACAATTTCAGTCCTATTAATGAATCGAAAAAAAAAAAAAATATTAAAGGAGCTATTTGGCTGAAAGAGAAACTAATCCAAATGTTTTAGTCCTCAGGACACCAAAGAGGTATTCCCACATATAAGAAAGGGATAAAGATACAGTGCTAAGATAATAAAGCTGTTTCTTACCATTTTTGACATGTCTTCTTCTTCTTCTCCAATAGTGTTTGCTTCTTGTGCTTTTACTTTACTACCATATCAATTTACCAAGAAAATTCAAAGCAGAACAATATTGACAGTCAAGAAAAAGAATAGGGCAGAGTCTTTCTGAGTAAGCTAGGATTCCCTTTTTAAAATAAAATAATTGAAGAGGATATGGTATAGGTCTTCAAAATCATGAATGACATGAGATAATAGATAGTGATCAACTGTATGCTCCTGCAAGACAGGAACAATGGAGCACTGGATGAAGCTAATGGGAGGCAGTTTCCAAAGGAAATGGTTCTTCGTGTAACAAGTTGTTGAGCTGTCTAGCTCCTTTCCAAAAAGTGTGCTGGGAGCCAAAGGACTATTTTGGTAACACATGGCTAACACATCTGCTTCATTAAGGGGTTTTGAGCATACTAGTCATGCTAAAGCTCAGACAGCCCTGGAACTGAAATTGGTTAGAGTCTAGAAAACATTAAATGGATGTATCATCTGTGACTGCTGTGCTTTTATACTCTTCTCCAGGCATCTACTTTTGTCCATTCTAAGGGGAAAGAGATTGGGCTGGGTTTTGTGGTGGTTTGGGGTTTTTTTGTCTGATCCAGGCTATATGGCCATTCTTATGGCTTTTATGTTTTTACTTCCTTTTTCAATAAAAGAGGAGGGTGCAACCCATTATTGTTTAGGCCTTTCCATCTTTTTCTAATAAGGGTGTAATTTAGAGCTAGTCTGATTCCCAGTTACCTATGCCTCATAAAAAGAGTTTTCAAGGAAAAATAAAATACTTCATCTTCAAACAAGCCTCTCAAATAACCATTCTGGTCGTTTTACAGGAGCTAGACTTTCTCAGTCTTTATTAAAGGGGAATACAATTGGCTTAAACAACTCTCTAGTTTTTTGATTTACGGGTATGATTCATGATTTTGAGTAGCAGTGAGGTAGAGGATTCATATGCATTATTTTAAAATTAGTTCACTAAAACAGATCACTCAGACATATCAA
Source organism: Aviceda cuculoides (assembly GCA_035590195.1). Lineage (NCBI taxonomy): Eukaryota > Metazoa > Chordata > Aves > Accipitriformes > Accipitridae > Aviceda > Aviceda cuculoides. Next base: position 2,084,542 of record JAVJGG010000040.1, read on the forward strand.
ACAATAGAAGGGTATTTCCTTAAGGAAATAAGCCTGCAAATTGCTTTCCTTCATAAACTTAGGGGGGTTTGTTCTACAGGTCAAGACTATGGCTCAGGACATAGCAGGATCAGGGCTCCTGTGTAAAATAGATGAACTGCAAGTGGCTTTTTAGAGAGAGAATAAACTTGAAAGCTAAGAAGGGTTTTATAACAAGATACATCAGAAGAGAGAAAACATTATAGTTTGCTGATATAGTTGGAGTTGTAAGAGATGAAGGTCCTGTACAGAATATCCATCCTTCACTGTTACTCCAGCAATTATTACAGTATTTGACATGATGGAATTAAGCCAGAAGGTGAAGACAACGGGCCTGTCTCAAATTCTAGTAGTTTGTGTGTTTCATTTCAAGTATTACAAATATTTAAAGTATTTTAAAGATGTTTAATTTAAGATTCCAATAATAACTGGAATAAATCCTCAGTAAGACCTCAGTTTCTATCTAATAATTTTGGTTGGTTCAGAATATATTGTGATTTTAATTCTATGAATTGTTTATCTAGAGGGTTTTTTTACTTTAACATGCTTTCCAAAAACTCAGAAAAGCTTTCTAGTGGGCATATTATTGAAGCTAATAAATTATAATAGCGACCTTTTAGCAACAAGAAACGTGGTTTAATAAATAACTCAAGATTTCCTTGTTAGAAGAAATCTAGATGAAATCTATCAAATGAGGTTTAGATTTCAATTAGGTTTCAGAAATATTTCTGATTTTAACGGACTCCATAGATTATAAAAGACACATTGCTTTGCTGTTATCAGCCTAATCCTGAAGGTCTGAGGGAAGGCTTACTTGCACTGATTTCTCTGGGATTGCTCACATGCTTCACTTCAACTTCCTTGCAGCCTGGGCCCCAAACTTCTGTATTGCTCCTGATAAAAAGAACATGCTTATGAAATTCTGTGCATGTTACAGAAGTACATAGTTGGCCATAGGATAGCGTTTGTTAATCAGAGTGTTCCTCTTTTCAATTTTTTGCTCTTTATATCAGAGCCATTGCAGTTACTCTGACACATGCTCTTTAAGAAAAGTGAGCATTTATGATTCCACTGCTCTCTGCCTTTACAAGTTACATTTCATCAGTGTGCTGTGAAAGACAAAAAGAGCACTCTGTTAAATTGTGGAGATAAACTCAAACCAACATGCTGACAGCTGGTGGGACAGCCTCACTAGACAAGAGAGGCTGTGATGATTAGAGCTGGGCCTGAAATCTCTGAATCCCTTATGCAAGCTGATCTGCATGATCTGCATTTGAAATGTAGCTTCTCTGTTTCACTGGAATGTCTTTTTACCCTGTACTTGTAGAAAGAAGGAACTGACTATCCCAGGTAACATGAAAAATTACTCTCTTATTTCATATGCTTACTTTTTTTCACCCTATTTGTTCCTGATGTTTCACATCATTTACCCTTGACCCCTGGTAGGAGCACTCCAAAGCTTGCTCGGGTATCTAAAGACAGAAACATCCTTTTGCACAACCAAATTAACTCTTTTTCTAATTCTTCTTTTCCCAAGACTCCAGATTATCTCACTACAGGTTTTCTTCTCTCCCAAATAGTATTGAAATTGAAGCAAAAACCTGACAGAAGAATAAATGAGAAATAATCTTTCTTAATCTTTCTTTTTAATTGTCCTGTAAATACAGGACAATTTTAATTGTATAAATTTTAAATTATATATTTTAAAATAATTTAAAAAAAAAAAAAAGTCCTTATCTCTGGCCCTGGAAACATGCTTTCTTCTGTTTTAGTTTGCAGCTGAAGAGTTACCAAAAAGCAGCCAACTTTACTCGTGTAATATGAAAATTTTACCAAAGAATTTTTATGAAGGCCAAAAGCATCAACAAAAATATTGTATATCTTTAAATTTTTTTGAAGATTTTTGCCTTACATGCTAGTAGCTATTCTGCAGTAGCAAAGTGTGCCATGTAAGAAACATATCCTGTGGATTTCGCAGGAAGAGGTGACTGAGAAACATATTGTCATTTAATGTGCTAAAGCATTATTGTCTGTAAAGTACTTTTAATTTTATTATCATAGAAACTGATAAAAGCACTAAAAGAAATATGTTTGTTATAATACATGAATAGCTTTAATTGCAAATATTTATCTACCAAAACACTCACCAGGTAAAATTCCACCTAAAAGCAGTTTCGTTACCGTGCATTCTCTTCCGTTTTATCCACTCTATTCCAATGTTGGGTCTTTTTCCCCCTGCTGAGTGATTTTTTTTTCAGCTGTTTCTTTTTAGACACTGTCATCTAGTTCTGGCAGCAGAGTTTAGCAGAATAATCAACTAGAACTATCAGATTCTGTGAGAAGCAGCTGATTGCCTTGAGGATGGCATGTGAAACTTTTCAATCTAATTGAAGCACAGCAGTGAAAGAAAGCTGAAACTGCTTATGGACTGCTAAAGTCCTCTCTGTATTAGGAAAGGAAGACTAAGGCTTAAGCCAGATGTTCTCTTAGTAAACAGCTGCACAAATTTATGACAGTACAGTCACCCACTGTTTTGTTATATCTCCTGTCTTTCAGAGGTTATCCCCCCACAGAACTTGTTGTAAGCAAATTTTTGTGAGTTCAACCTGACCCACTTCATTGCAGATCAGCTGTGGTAGGTTACACATTTGAATTGATGCTGAATGAACTGGCTGAGCTGACATCCAGCTGGCAAGAAGCAAGGAACTTCTAGAGATATCTTCAGCATCTCCCACATGGATGCAGAAGAGGTCATCTCTATCTGCTGGCACAGTGCCATGGCTTTAACTAGAGGATCATTCCCACCATTGCCAGGGCTTTATGAACAGCTTTTGGAGAAGACAACTGAAAACCTAGTATGGTAGTTAAGACACTCCTTCAGAAGTGAGAATAATAAGCTGAACCTTTTCAGCCTGAGCAGAAAACTGAACTTGATTTTTCCCTATCTCTAATAGTCTTCTTGGATCTCAGCAGGGAAGCATCCCTCTGCATTTGAGGCATGCGAATACTGTAAAGAAAATGCATACACCAAACTCCTGATTCTTCTGCACAGCAGCTGGGGTCAAAACACCTAAGGATGAGGTACCCCAGCTGCTATATTCTAAGAGCTTAGTATCTTTGCTGTATCTACCTTTTAACCACTAATTCTTTATTCCTCTAAAGTTTCTGGATATTTTCAGAGAGTAATGAAATGGAGAGAGCTATCAGGAGGGAAAGGGCACAATCTTGCAGATGTATGTTATGTCTGCAAGTCATATGTTATGTGGTAAACACATAACTTCATCAAAGGAAGCTATGTCCTACTGGCTGCAGACAGCACTTCCCAGTGTCAATGATTACTCAAAACCACCTCTAACCACTACAGGCATTTATGCCATAAAGACAGAGGTTTCTAAATATTAAACTAATAAAATTCCATTAATATCTCCATGATGAAGATTTATTCACTGGCTTTCTCTAAGGACTCCAGCCACTGAAGCAAGATACTTCTCAGGGTAGAGTAGAAGTTTTCAACGGATTCATTCTACTGGATAAAGCTTAATTCATTTTTTCTTACATAACAGACATAAAATGAAATAAAGTGCATTACTCTAAGAAGCTTCATCTCTGCATACCATGACATTTCTTAGATTTCTCAAAAGGAAAATTTCTTTTCACTGGAGTATGTGAAAAGTGTATCTGTCCTATTACTGTAGTTCAAATGGGATGAATGTCATACCAAATCATGAAAAAGGTAGTATTGGAAGAAGATTGTCCTGCTTTGTTTGGCAAGTTAAGAACTAACAACACAGAAAGACACAGAAAGACAACTGAGAGCAAAGAGTTGAGACACCAGCCCACGAAGACTTGTGCATGTTTTTAGCTGAGCTGACCTACCTTCTTTCAATCTTCAGTTCTTTGTGTTAACCTGTAAGCCACCTGACATCTTCTCCTCTGGTTATGACATTCAAGAGGAAAATCTGTTCAAAAAGGAATAAAAATACCCATGTCTGGTTTTAATGGCAAGTTCATAGTCTCTACAGAGTCTCCCATTGTTATTGTTAAAGTACAATATATACAGTAGGGTACATAAAATCCTATACCTGGGCCACATAGATACCTAAGATTTCTAAACTAAGAATTTCAATCTGGTAGAAGAATTCATCACTTACAGCAAAATGGAGGACTCAGTTCTAGCAAATCTAATGTGAAATAGGTAATCCAGGACCACAAACACAAAAAGATAAGGCTTCTAAAGTGGGAATTTAGTCCTGACCAGAGTCCTGACCCTCAGCTGCCACCTAGCCTGTAGGAGTGCTTTTGGCTGTGATCTTCAAGGCTCCCAGCACCTTCAGATTTGGCTTCTGCATGCCCCACGAGGTGTCTCAGTTATGAGACAAGTCGGTAGTTCTCACCTAAACACTCTTACCTTATTGTTCCCTGTCCTCTGGCCTCGGATAGCTACTGCTGAACAGGCCTGACCTGTTTGTACAGGCAGGGTCACAGATGACAGAGCAAGTCAAGACCATTGACTGACCCCAACGCAAGTGTGCTTGTACCAGCAAACTAGGCTTTCTCAACAAGAACCATGAAGAAAAAAGAGATGAGAATTGCCTGTAGTGATGAGTTCTAAAATGACCGAGATTTTGAATGGCGAGTCTTACTTTGCCAGAGTAAAATGAGCTTAAACTGTTTTGAAAATACAAATCAGACTGATTCTGCCCCTCACCTTTCCTTTACGTGTGCACACATGCCCAACCACAACTGAGGCTTTCCGATTCTTTGGTGTCAATTCACTGCCAATAAATGACCTGAGAAGGAAAAGGCAAATATTTTATCCATATGCTGTTCTTGTCTCGGATAATTATACGGTACATTGGTTATTTTCACCCTGCAAGACACCTGATACGAGTTTTGTTGAAGTGCGGGAAGCTTAAAAATTTCAAGGTGCACTTTTCTTCTTTCATATAGGTTTTTAAAAACAGTGACAAATGCATAGCAAAACTCTCTTTGGCTCATGTAAGTTCACTAATAAACCAGATGTCCTATGAATAAGTCCTTAGGGCCTAATATGCAAATATTTATGGTGCTGATAATCACTGGACCCTAGTTTCCGTAATTGTTTTTACCTTCATTATCTTCTATTATCTCCCATAAGAAATCCATTTTCCACTACGAAAGTTGATGCATCCAATGCAGCACATATCAAGGGTTTAATGGCCTGCCTTTCAACAAATTGAATTTAATCTCTTTTATGATTCTTAGGAAGAACCAGAAGATAATAAGACCATGGCAATAGAACATTCAATGATCGTTTTCAGCCACTGAAATGGCTGAAGCCACTGTAATGCAGAAGCTAACTCGTGACTTGAAGCATGTCCACTGACTCAATGATGTATGCATAAGGTATCCCATCACAAATATTCTTATAGTGATTTCCTAGTGGCAGGATTAAGAAAAGCTTTGCTATAAATATGCTGCTATGAAAAGACCAATACAGAATATCAAGAGCAGGGCTCTGTTCAAACTCTGTGGAGTCCAGCTACAAAGAGATGGTATTCAAATGTGTAGGTTAATTCCCAAATTATAGCTTTGTAAAAAAGAGACAGTAAATTATTATCATCTGCAAAGTAAACTTTATTATTACATGAACATTATGCTTCTTTCAAATCTTTTTCTCTCTTGTTCTTTTCCTATTTTTTTTTCTCAGCTGCTAAAATTATGGCCTAATCCACCCATGTATTTGTCTCCACATCCCTTTTGTCCTGTACACTGTCTTTACAGAGATGAAATGATTATGCACAAGTAATTGAAAATAATTGGCAGGTCTAGCTTTGACCTTACAGTGTAAGTCTGCTGCCACCTATAGATAAATTGCAATATTTACAAGCAGATGCAGTTATGATTTGAAAAAGATTGCAAGGAGAGCAGTACTATTACTATAGGGACCTTCTGTGGCAGAAAAGTTTAGTGGCTATCTGCAATACTGAGAATACTCTACAAAGTGTTATCAATTCTCAGATTCATAAATGAATGTGCCTGCCGTGTCAATAATAGATGCAACTAAGTAATAGCAGTGATAATGTGCAATAGGCAAAGAGTAAACAAAAACAGAGAGAAAAGAGAGGAGGTCATGTTTTAGGGATGTAATTTTTGTTTGTTCTCTCAGAAACAGCAAGTTCACGTTAAGGCTTATCCAGCATATATATATTATTAACTGGGAAGAGCAAAAGAGGACAAGGCAGAATAGGAAATGTGGTAACAAAGGATAAGTGCCAGATTCTTCTTCACCTTCCTCTAGCCAGTACTTTTACTTATATCTCCTTTTATCCCAAGACTTCAAGTGTATCACAGTATTTCTATAAATAAAGGTTTATGTTTGTTATTTGTTAAATGTTGTAGCTATTTTCTGTCTAGATACATACAGGGAAAGTTTGACAACTTAAAAATAAACACAATATGAAGAGTTTTCAATATTTCTAACCATGAGACAACCATGTCCTACTTTTGATCCTCTAAAGCATTACATTAGCAAAAATTAAAGCCAAAAAAATGAAGCTCCTGACTAATCACTCCAAAATCCTCTATTTCAAGCAACCAGGAGGTTATTTTATCCTAATTTCTGGTAACCTAGGTAAAAAACATACTTTATGGTTATTTTGTGATTGGTAAAACATCGCTGAAACTGGCAAGTGAAATATTTACCTTTAGTCCAGGGTCAGGGAAAAAACTGAAAAGGTATAAGCTCCTTTTTATTATTATTATTTAAAAACAAAAAACAAAAAACAAACAAACAAAAAACCCCCAAAAAACAAACAAACAAAAAAACCACAAAAAAAACCCCCAAACAAACAAACAAAAAAACTCAGCACAGCAGCAGCTATCATCCAAAACATAAATACCATTTCAAGTTGAATGGATGTGGATTCAGTGAGGGAACCTGTAACAAAATTAGTGACTGCAGATTGGGTACTGGGAAAAACAGCAAATGAAGGCCAACACTTTCTAGAGAAAAATTCATATAGTACCTCCCTGAGATAATACATGACAATTTTTAATAAATGCTAACTAGAATGATTAAAAAAAATTGCTTTCCAGTCTTGGACTGCTGGTATTTTAAGAATAAAACTTTATATGTAGATTCCTTGGACATAGATACTAATGCCTCAAGGAAACACCTTTGTGCAAATGCTTTTAAAATGTCCACTGAGCAATCTCCTTCATTCTGTTCAATCAAGTGAGGTAACCTCACCATTACAAACTTGTATAAATAGTGGTTGATAAAAAAAAAAAAAAAAAATCAGATTATTAATAATCTGAGCTTTTCCTATGGATTTTCCTATGGATCCACCTGCTATGTACTGGAATAAGCCAGATGAAATTCTTAAAAAGCATGATAAAGATCTAAGTCAGGGCCAGGTAGCTGTAGGGTACTGTATTTCATTCCAGATCTGCTACTCCCAGTTCTTTTTGACATTCTATAATATTCGGAGCTGAGAAAAATAGAGCACTAACCCAAATGTAAATCATTTTAGGGCTGAAGAAGATTCATCCTCCTTAATTCATTTTCATTGCATGCAAATGACTCAAATTTAGCACAGTGGCTTGTCTTTTTTGTGACAACTAATTTTCCTTTTTTTTGAGTCAATTATTTCCCTTGAATAATAAATATGGACTAGGGGTTAATAGCTGTATTGGAACAGAGCACCTGAGACAATTGGTTCCCATGACAACAAAATTCACTTCTTAATAATTTTAACTTATTTTCCCCCTCTATTCCAAATGAATGTATTAGAGATGAGAGAACCTTAAAATACCTTACATACAATTCTTGCAGCCAAGCCTTTCAGATGGGACGTCATGGACTTTATATATAATCAATGATTTCTATCACCTGAAAATTAAAGAACTGCCAAACAAGTCCTACCCAGAGTCTGTTTGGGGGGCTCACTTTGATACCATGCTTGCTTTGGATTCAGAAGGTATTGATAAGGCAGATCGGCCTTGTAAGACCTTGTATATTTTGGAAAACTATTTTCTTTATAAATAAGTAAGATGTCAATGTCCTGGTTATTTTGGCTGCAGAGATAGACCGAGGAAGTAAACAGACAGTACATCTGAGAAGAAGCAACATCTCATACTTGGACCAAAAGCCTGGGAGGCACAATACTAGGATGCTGATTTAACTTCAGACTGTTCCTGGCTGCCACTGACCCTGTTATGGACTTTGACAGTACATGTAATTTCTGTACCGTGATATAATTGTCATCCCACTAGTCATAGGCACCTTGAAATTTTACTCCACTGAGCTATGTAACCTGTTCTAGAATTTGTGACTCCGGTGCAGTGATAAGTGTTTCTAGAAAAAGCACCTGATAGTGTTTTATGTGAAACATTCCTTTTACCATGGTTTTCTGCTTATACGTTTCTTTGTCCTCTTTCATTTAAAATAAATAAACCCAGTATTCTGGGAGTTTCAGCAAATACCACCACCTTCCAGCTGTACACCCTCTAACCACAAATGTTACTCCTGTCCTGATGCATGCACACTGTATAAACTAATTCTTTGAATGGAAATGTCTTAAGTTTAAACAAAGGGGCTTCTGTGTAAATAAACTCCACAGAAAGGCCTAAATGGCATTTTCTCTTGTCTTCTCTTGCAAGGAGTCCCTGCAACAATGTAAGACTATGCACCCAGTTTTCTGGCCACCAGATGTGCAAATTACATGATCTTTGAGAAGCCTGGGAGAAATTCTGAACCTGTACATTGGAGCAGCTCAGACCTGGACCTAGAGCATACCCTCACCTCTTCTGTCTCCCCCTTTGCCCCCTCTTTCTTTAGGCAGGGCTAACACACCTTCAGCCCCCAACCTTTTTTGTTTGCCTACAACAAACTTTTCTTGTACAAGAACCTCATTTCAGGGGCAGAGCTGTAACTGTTTGTGCTTTCAGGGTATGTAACTATTTCAGGTTTTAGAAAGAAATTTTCCCAACTTCCACGTGCAGTATTTATGCCATGCGAACAGAAAGAATAACAAGGAATCATGTTAAGAGAGGAAGAAAAGTCTCCTGTAGTAACAACATGTGACGGAATCAGAGTGGGTGAGGATGCATTGTACTCTACCGGCCTGTTTTTTTTCTTTTCCCTCACTGGAAAGCAAGAAAGCAGTAAAGCTCCAGCCCACATTCATTCTCCTCACTCATCTGTCTCCCATGCACACACATAGCAGCATTAGTGTTGGAAAACAAAGCGCTAACTGGTCTGCTTCAATTTCCCCCATCTGAACACTGCACTGCGTGCTGAAAGCAGCTCGACTGTGTTCATCTGACACTGGCCCTTTGATCTGCTGCTAGGAGGAAAAGAAATGAGAAAGAGACCATGAATTTCTCCCACACCTTTCCTCCTTTCTCTTCCACTTTCCTGTAGCCAGAACTGGAAATTCAGTGCTCGGAGGGCTGAACTACGCCTGAGAGGGAGCATTCAAACCAGACCCTGCCGCAGTGTAGGCAGTATATGCAAACATTGCCAAAGCATCTAACAAGACAGAGCCCCTCGGGCATTTCTCAGAGGTGGAACAAGCCCACTCAGGGTAACATTACAGTCTGTTCAAGTTCGGTATGTCTTTGCCTTCTCTGGTCTTGCTCTTTCTCAGCAGCAGACAAGGGGCTTGCCTACGCTGCCGCAGCAGGCTGTAACTCCTGCCTTTGTCCCAGTGTTTGTCTCATTCCCCTGCCATGGGGACTTGATCTTAACAAGGTATTTCTAGGCACTGTGATAAAATACCATGGTGAGAAGGCATGTGTCACCTCTCAGAGAATGGGGTGTAGGCACAAGTGCAGCAACGGCTCTGCAGGGCTCCCCCTAAAGTTGAGCTTCATTGCACCAATGTTGCCCTTAAGCAGTACAAACAAGAGGAGCACTAGAAAAGAGGGAATGTACCTGATCTGGGCCCAAAGAGGCAGGGGAAGAGGCATGACTTAACTGTTGGGTGGCACTGTTGGAAGCTATATCTGACAGTGGTCACCTTGCTACCTGAAACACAGCCTGTGTCACAGGAAACCTGTAAATTCAACGTTACAGAGGTATGACTGCAGTGGTTCATTCTGCTGAAAGAAAAGCAGAAACAACACTTGATCTCAGAGCTGGATAGATGAGAAATACACAGCATAGCCATCATCCTTTGATAGAGGGTTGTGGCCCTGCCAAACCAACAAATTTCTACTATGACAAAAACCAGGCAGCAGTAACATAGAAGACTTCCAATTGCACCAAAACAGTTCTTGAAATGCTCTGTGCATCTGGCAGAATTTAGTAAAAAACACAAACCAATCTGCATATATCTAGCCTCAAGAGCATCCTTCCCTGCACTGCATAAGTAACACTCTCTCCTGCTCTCACATCTGACTCATGCTCATAAATTCTCCAGTGCTGTCACCAGACATAACTCAAAGATTTTTTTCCTCCTTTTCAAATAACAAGTCTGGATGCAACTGCAAAGATGCTGCTGCTGACACACTGATAGTATTAATTGCAGTCAAAAGATTTGCCAGTATTTTCTGTATGATAAATTAGCATAATTGATTCTCCTATTTTCTGCCTTCTGCATCCTTGTATTTATACCACCTGTTCTCACCAGCAGTTCATTCTGGCCCTGATCCTGGGAGGAAGGCTCCCCAGGCTAACTCACTCACTTAAATAGATGTTTGCATGAATGCAGAAATCTATGTATGCTGAGCTTCTTATGGGACTGGAGCCATGTTTTTTTTCTACAAAACCTGATATTAGCATACATGCTTCACCTTTCTGCTTCTTTATTTCTGTGTGAGCCCTCTGAAGCTTCCCTCTGAATAACAGGACATACAGCTAATGGACGCTGTCTACCTGGACATGTTTTGTAACCCTGACCTGCTTTTGTTCTGACATCAATAGCAAATCAGTCTAACATTGCTTGTCCTGGCCTTGCACTGTTACATCTAAATTTCTAGCTAAGGTTTATCTCAAACATAACTTCACAGGAATAATTCTGATGCGAACTGCCTTGAGCCAACTTTATAATGTAAATTACTAAGTGGAAAAGTGAATGATAGTCCACAGCTGAGTGGCAATTGTACTGTAACTCTTTGAAAGGAGGGCTTTTGGAAATCAAAACAGTCGTATATTTTTTATTCTAAAGAGAGTGCTTTACAGGTCTCAAATTGCAGTGTGTTCACTCACTCAGGTTCACTGAGTCAGATACAGCACTACTGTTGCTGCACATACACAACTACACAGAGGCCTGATTTTCAGACCTTTAGATTGGCTGAATTTTTGTGTCCCTTTTGTTTGTTACTATTTTTAAACAGTTCGATTCAAGTTTAGACTTTGGCTTTATAAATGTAGGAAACCTAAAAATAATCTGCCACATAAAAGAAGAATAAAATGCTATAGAAAACAATCAGAAGTATTTGGAAAGAGTCCAGAGATAAATCTAAGCAAAGGAAGTTCAAAAGTCTGCAGGAGAACGTTTTGCCACACCAGATGTTTACCAGCCCTATGAATTACATCTTGTAACTTAAACAAGACAGGCCTCATCCTGTACAGCAGTTGGTCAGGGTATGAAAAAGACTGGGAAAAGGGGCAGCAGAAAATGGGGTTGATAACTGTTAAGGCCGCAATCTTTTGCAGTCATTACTGATCATCTACCAAACACAAGCTCATCTATTGAATGAGTGACACTGTCTTTTGGAAAATACACAAAGCCCATATCTAGATTTCTAGATTGTATCAGTATTTGCATTCCATATTGTCCTAGTCAAATTCCACATTTCTGTAATTAATTTTTTCTTTTCATTTACATGAGTTTATATATCATTTCTCTTAACCCTTCCCTAGTATATTTTCAGCTGGAGATATACCAAAGGCCATCACTATCTCCAAGACATCTGTTGTAAGTAAATGTCTTGAGGAAACATAGTATAATTGTATTTTTTGCCCTTTAGAAAAACAAAACTTTTTTTTTAAGGCTAATTAATCAGTTTTAGAAAATATTTTTTACTGTTCAAATCTCCAATAGATAATTGGAAAGACCCTGGCTATTTATTCAGGACTTGGGTAATATTCTGACTGTAGAACTAGACTGTATTCAGTCATCTGGAGAGACTGTCATCACAAGACAACCAGTATTGAAGAATCCCTTGGAGTATTTTATGTACCTGTGGGGTTCATCAGTGTTACCCACTCGGATTCCAGTCAAGCTAGTTTTTTTCAGTCATTGCTGCAATGATCACAGAAAGGTGCAGGTACCACTGTAAAGTAAAGTAAAGTAGAATGTTCTTTATATAGTTTTGAAAATCAGATTGGAAAACTCTTGACATCTACATCAATGCATGTCATATTTTTCAATGTGCTTCCACTTAGATTAGAGAGAAGCTTTTTAAGTTCTTCCTGAAACAAAGTTGTTCAGGGAAACCAGCAAGGAATTTCCATGGAAAATCAAACTCAGTGTTTGCACGGATTACCCATTATCTAGAAGAACACAGCACCTATAAGAATGCTGGGTGAGCAAAGGAATAGAGAGAATGCTATTAAATATCTGCATATGTGCTACAGGATTCGTAAAGACATCTGGAGGAAAGAATGAATTAACAGTTGTTCTGTATTAACAGAACAGGTGAAAGACAAATCTGACTTTAAAATACCAGACCAGGATCTTCAGAGATATTACAGAATAATCTGGAGAGTGATGGTAGACTTGTATGGTACTTGTTATCTGCTGGGCAATCTCAAAGCTATTAGCCTCATACTTTTTTATAAGCAGAAGCAAAAAAAAAAAACCAAAAAAAACCAAAAAAACAAACCCCCAAATTTACCTAAAATACCATCTCTGGTAGAAGATACGGTCTTAAGGGTGTAAGAGTTTTCAAGTGATAAGATTTTCCCCCAGCATGCTTATTTTCCAATATTAAACCAAGTAGTTTATATGGAAATAATAAGAAAAAGAAGTTTGGTTATTTCAGAATAAATTCCTTCTCCTGTCTCCATTGACACATAAAATGGAGATCAGGGAGTAGTATTTTTTCTAACTGTCCCTAGTCCCTGAAAGAGTAACCCGTTAGCCATGCAGCTTGCCATAAATGGATTGCAAAACTGCCTGTTTCTTGAATTATAGCAGTCTTTCAAGTAGTAAGAAGTAAAGTTGCAGCAATTTTCCATGTCTTTAATTTTACTGTCAAAAGGTATATAAGGGCTATGTCCTGGAACTGATGGATTTCAAGCAGAAAAATTAAATTTCTTGTATTAATAGGTAAAAAGAGGGGCTTTGCTGGTGTAATTTTAATCTAATTATTAGCTCAAGGAAAAGGTTTTGTGAATCTGAATTTAACATTCGCATATACTGCATAATGCTGTTAATGGTCTTCATGCTGTCTAGATTGTAGTATTGATAGAATTGTATTTCTTTCAGAAAGTAGATTTAAGTTCTTAAAATAAGAAAGAACAGGGGGACATAAGGAGAACAGTTATTTTTAAGCATAGCAACATTTTAGTTTCTGTGCCAGGGGACAATTTATTTCAGCTTTTTCATCTTTGTTTGCTGCTATTGTTCCAATGAATGAGTGAACTTAATTAGCACTGCAAGGAAGGGGCTATGTTCCCAAAGCTCTCTAAATGGGAAAAATATTTAAAGAACATGGAGCAGAAAAGGATAAAAAATCCTTGGAAAGAACAAAAGGACTACATAACCTTTGTCTACTTACTGCAAACACGGTTGCATATAATGTCTCCAAAGTACAGTTTCAGAAGTGTCTTCGAGATTTTCCTAAAACAAATCAGATAGCAATCTTCTGCACACATGACACTCATAAAAAAGCATCTAGAGAAATGAATAATCACTCCACACTAAGTTAAAAAAATAAACTTTACACATGATTGCACCACTCGATGACATATATTGGACCTCTTTATCCTATTCACTGAAACTCACATCTAAGTGGGAATACAATATGGACTCCTGACTATCATAAATGAAAAATAGACTCAAGATAAAGCAGCTTGCAAAGAAAGCAGGAAATCCAAGATCTTTCCTTTAGATCTACTTTTAAAATGACTTTGGACAACAGGTTCTGAATAAACTACAGAGTTCTTTCCATTTACTTTAAATAGAGTTACATCGGACAATTCATGTTGTATGTTTCGTGTCCTCATCTGTAGAAGAGAGGTAATGTTACTTTTTCCCTCTGAAACATGCCTGTTCTTTTGGTTTATTATTTTAAACACAGTGACACAGGAACAAATGTTACATCTGTTGAGGGGACCACATTTCTCAGCTGGAGCCTTACAGAGTCTCCGAAGAACTACTCCTACCAGTGGAAAAGATCCATCTCATACCATAAGCAGAAAACATGGAAAGCCTTGCAGAGATAGATGTGTGCTTTAGTATAACATGTGATTGTACGCAAAGGCTAAAAATGAACATATGGACAAATGAACAAGTATTCCTCATTTCTGCTCATGCTGCTGTTGTTCTGGGCTATTCAAGTAAAAAACACACAAGAGACACATCCTTAAATATCAAGCTTATCATCTTAGAAGACTTTCTTTTCCAATTGCTTACAGTATTTGGGCCTTAAACTGTAGGCTATTGAAAAGCTTTTATTGGTAAACTACATCTAGCAGTGGGGTCTCAAACCAGCCTAGCACAACAGACTGCTACAGCAATATACATATTAAAAAAAAAAAAAAAAAAAAAAGAAAAAAAAGGAATATGAAGATGGATTTTGGAGCATCAGGATTCAAAATGTTTTCAAGTGAAATAAAAACCTAAAGCAACATGAAAAGAATCTATGAAGCCCTCATCCACCTTCTTGTAAATGTGATTCAACTGGTATATATATATCTTTGACAACTTGCTAACTGATACTCTGTGTAAGAATAAATGAAATATTTACCTGACAGCAGCGACTATAACAAAAATCCCTCCATGAATTCCCTTGGAAGGCTTCCAGAATCACGTAGTAGATATTTTGTTGAGGTTTTGTTTTTATATTCTGTTCAAAATGTCACATGTCATCTCCTGGAGAGAAATTTTCCACGTTATCTTTAAATATGTGACTTTCTTTTCAAATACTTGTGGCACACAGGAGAGAGCTTATTTTCCACACTTGATCGTGACTTTTCCTTAAACAGCTGATTTGACAGCAAGAAAATATCATCATGGTACCGGTGATGAAGATAGGGCTGGTACAAACTTCTTTTGTTATATAAACAGCAAATTCTAACTGTAAAATTATGCTTATAATCAAAAACATGTTAGAAACAACATAATATCTATAAAAAAATATATGAACTTTTGGGGTGGAAGAAAGATGCCACAAATGGATGCTTGCACGACTTCTGGTCATGTCCATACTAACAGAATCTGACCGTGACTAAATGATGTGATATCAGTATAATCATCGTGATGGTTGTAATGAGGAAAGTCATTAGCTGCAAAGTGAAGTTGCAGAAAACTAATGTAATCTAACTTCCTTCTACATTCTGTAATCTTCCCTAAATAGTATGATAATGCCATGTCCAATTCATATCTCTGTCCTTACATATTTAAATGGAGTAGGCAGTGACACACTGTTCTCTTCAAATAAAGCAGCTCAGTGATCTGTCTTAAGTAGTGTTCAAAAGTAAATGCCTAGTTTTTTTATGAAAAGGTTTTTCGTAGTCACCAATATATTTTCTTCTTGGGAAAAGGAACTCAACCATAGTCTTTCTGCATGCTCTCTCTTTATATCTCTTATGACATTTCTGCATTTTTCATTCTGTTACAATGCAGGTAACATGGCAAAACTAGGAATTCAATATTCAAGCCATCAGTGTTCGCATTACCTTCAGGCCTCGTTATTGCTCAGATACAATTTTCAATTCACCAAACCATCCCATCATGCCTTCTCCAAACAAACCTACCCTCCTCACTGAGGCTCACCAGCTGGAGGTAGTTAATTTAGGGTCACATCCTGCACTCTGGCCTTCTGCCCTGGGCACCAGGAAGCCTCATCTTCCAACAGGCACCAGAGGTCTTAGCACACCAATGGCGAACTTTCTCGTCTATGTTTGACTGCTGCTTTGACTCCTCCACACGAATCTTGCTACATTGATCTGTCCCTCCTTGACTTCCAATGAAGGCATTTATAAAGTTTTAATGACCTCTTCTGCTCAGGCAGTCAATATGCTGCTCTGTTAGACATCTAGTAAATCCAACACAGTATTTGCTATCTGAACCTTTAGAGGATTTCTACTTCTTAAAGTCAGCCATTAAACATTTCAAGCGATGTTCAGCAATTTTTTTTCAGGGACCTCAGGATATTCCTGTGCTGTGGATAGCTGCAAGTAAAGTTATCAACATCGCGCACTGGTTTGAGAGATGAAATAGATCCAGGTGGATAATTAATTAAAAGAATGCATAGGTTGTTACCCTTTGCTCCTATAATGAAGTGCTGAAGCATTAATTTCCTGACTGTCTTGTAATTTGATTTCTCATAAACTGTAATGTCACTCCCATTAATAGCTGCTCAAAGAAATGACAGGTGGTCAGCAGAACTTTTGCAGGGATGCTTTAATGGTCATGCATTACTCCCTGAAAGCTGTGAGATTAGCACATCTGCTGCAGACACAGTAACAGCTAGCCTGTAATGGATAGTCTGTTTACTTTGCCACTGCTCTATAAATCCTGTAGAGGCTAGCTTTTTATGACTTAACCAAATATTCACATTTTAAAACCCATGAGTGCAAAAGGCTAATTCCCACCCTCTCCCATCAGCGTTTAGGGCTAAATTTGCCTCAGCTGTTGTGGGTGGGAAGGAACAGAGACACTATGTCTCCTTTGCAGTGGTGCTGGGCTGAGGAGACCACGGCACCGCGAGGGTTTCCACGGATGGTGGTGACTTCCCCAGCACTTTGGGGTGTGCCAAGGCCTGGAAGCAGAGGCACAAACCCAGATGTCCCCACTGTGTGCAGTGGGGATGGCGTACCTATGTCAGTACTCCCCGAGCAATGGGCTCAACTGTGGGACTGTCTCATACACCATTCTGTATCATATCTGCTACATTTAGGGGTAAATATGACTCTAAATCCAGATGTTAGGCTTCATTACAGCAATCCTTCAATGGCAAGAATAACTTCATCAATGCAAATGGAAATGCTGGGTCAGGAAGACTCCCTTCTTGTGACAAGTAGTTTGCAAGACTCAGCCATGTGCCTTAGGTGCGTCAAGAGGAAGGCTCATAGTTAGGAATATTTAATATGTACAACAACTGATAATGAATTTTATATCGGCGTGTATTTTAAACTCATGTTCAAAACTGAAAGTTGCAAGCCATGTGATTTGCATGTCTAATACACTGAAAAAGTTTGATTCTCACCATGTCTTGCAAGGGTCCAGACGAGTGTCTCTTACTGTAACAGAGCTGTGACTGTGTCGTGGTTTAACCCCAGCCAGCAACTAAGCACCACACAGCCACTCATTCACTTCCCCCCCCTCCTCACATCCCCCAGTGGGATGGGGAGACAATTGAAAAAAAAAAAAAAAAAGTAAAA
>JAVJGG010000040.1:2105393-2149465 GCA_035590195.1 Aviceda cuculoides
TTGGTGTCTGCAGGGTTGTTTCTCTTACATGTTCTCACACTCTCTCCGGCTGCCGTTTTTCTTCTATCCCAAGAACTCTTTCTTCCTTCTTAAAAATGTTATCACAGAGGCGTTACCACTAACACTGATTGGCTCAGCCTTGGCCGGCGGCGCGTCCGACTTAGAGCCGTCTGGCATTGGCTCTGTCGAACACAGGGGAAGCTTCCAGCAGCTTCTTACAGAAGCCACCCCTGTAAACCTCCCACTACTAAAACCTTGCCACACAAAGCCAATACAGTGAGACAGAGAGAGAAACAGAAAAGAGAAAGATTTCACCAGTCCTGGGTCCAGCACTTGTCCAGCCAGTCTAGAGGGGTCCAGTTCCTGTGGGCGCACATGTGGGGCTTCAGTTTGTGTCCTTTTATCATCTCCTTCCCCTTCCTTTGGGCCAGCACTTGAACTCATTAGGCTAATTAGGTGTCATGCGTGGTTTGTGCTTCCGGAACCTTCAGGAAATGGGTCAGTGGGCTCGGGGGTCATTTAGGGAGTAACTTCTCCTTCCTTGCAGACATGACCATTGTTTGATCTTTGGCCATACCTGGTGAGCTGCCCTGCTCGGCCTATCAGAACAGGGAACTGCACATCCTCCTGCACGGCCTCCCTGTCCTTTTGCTGATGTCCTGTGCTATCTGTGCTGATCCACTTCTCACCTGATTCATTGTTGGGCAGAATTTGCCCCACCACAATATTTGAGACATTAACTCCTTCAGTCTCTCACAGCTCTCCGTGGGGTCACAGCCTCTTTCTGGCACATCCACCTGCTCTGGAGTGGGGTCCTCCCCGGGCTGCAGCTGGATGTCTGCTCCACCGTGGACCTCCGCCTGCCTCCCCATGGTCTTCCCCACAGGCTGCAGGGGAATCTCTGCTCCGGCGCCTGGAGCACCTCCTCCCCCTCCTTCTTCACTGACCTTGGGGCCTGCAGGGTTGTTTCTCTTACATGTTCTCACTCTCTCTCCAGCTGCCGTTTCTGTCTGTCCCAGCAACATTTTTTTCCTTCTTAAAAATGTTATCACAGAGGCGTTACCACTATCACCGATTGGCTCGGCCTTGGCTGGTGGTGGGTCCGACTTAGAGCCGGCTGGTATTGGCTCTGTCGGACACAGGGGAAGCTTCCAGCAGCTTCTTACAGAAGTCACCCCTCTAACACCCCCCGCTACCAAAACCTTGCCACACAAAGCCAATAAAATACCTTAAAATCCATGGGGTGAATCACCCTCTGCAAGTGACTAATGCTGTCTAATATCTAACAGAAAGAGTTGGAGCAACCATTCAGCCCAGGTTTTGATGGCTAAAATGAGACTCCGCATTAAGTGATCTGTCAAAGGTCACAGAGGAAGGCTATAATATTTGAAGACAAATGTGTAAGTCCTATCTGAGTGCTTTAGCTACAAGGCCAATTTCTTCACATGGCCCTTAAAAGTATGTGAAAGAAGTATTTGTACTTATTTTAATGAATGGTACAGAACACGTATTCACTGAGGAAGATAAAAGGAATGAAATGATTCAGCACTGTTTTTTCACTTGGTCTTTTCATTTGAAAAACATGTCAAACAAATATGTATCAGCCACTTTAAGCCCTGCAATCCTTGCGGAAGACTAATAATTGCCAGTTCCCTTATACATTTGTAGCACTTAATACAATGTGTTCTCAGGTTCCTTTACTGGAGGGTGGGAGGATTTCTCCCCTTTTCTGTACATGGTGCATTATTTCTTTAAAGCACACGTACATAAACACACACTTAAACAAACTCACATCTGGGTTTGACATTGCTGAGTCACCCTTCTTTTTTATACACTAACCCATGCAGAGCTGCCCTTGGCATTATCCACTTCTTTTAGTGATGTGCCTGCAGTGTGGGATTCTTGTACTATATGATACTTGTTATACATAACTGCTAACTGTGTTATGCCTGCCCAGAGGGAACTCATCAGCTACAATCCATCTGCTTATTCACAGCTCCCTCATTGATTATTCATGAAGCAGCTGCCTTAGAAAGCAGGTATTGGTCGCATTAGTGATGATAACCTGCATGCATCAAAAACTTAAGTGTTATCATTTCTGCTTTTGCCATATGTGACCTTGAGAGCAGCTGGGCTCTGTGGCAGAGCCTTGGGTTCAATCTGCAGACTTGGGAGTTGGTTTGCTGTGTTGCATCAGTAACTTTACTCTTTAGAATGGGTTTCTGCACATATGGATGATGTCCAGCCTGCTTTCATTCAACAAGGAAAAAAATTATGCCCCTGTTGCCTGGAAAAAACAAACCCCCAAACATCTGTAAAGCTCAGATCCATTCAAATATTGAATTCAAAGCAAAATAGAAAGAAAAACAAGCAAACAAACAAACGAAACCCACAAACAAACAAACAAAAACCCCCACAACCAACCCATAAAACAAACAAACAAACAAATGCTTCTAAACTCCAGCTGTGGAGATTTGCTCAACGATACAATTTTGGTGAAATAACCTATGGACTTCTGCCTCAGTTATTTGCCTAGATGCTCACCCCTTCTCCTTCAGATATCTCTAACCCAGGTACTCCTCCTTCTTGCCTTGACACGTAGGCCTTTCTACTGCTTTTTCGATAACAAGATGCTAAATCCCTTTCAGATTACCAATATGTAAAATAAATGTTTCTGTTGTTCAGATGTTCAAAGAAAAATGTGCCTCATTAAAGAAAAAAAAATAGGGGGGGGGGTTGCTTATATTTCAGTTGGCAATTCTTTCTTTCTCTTTTCTGAGGGAAAAGGATGTTCCATCAACCTCCTTTTTAATGTCCTCTCTAGGAATTCATTTTGTTAAATGATTAAAGGATGAATATTAGCCAAGATAGAGAGTACAGTTGGATTTTCTTGGCAGAAACAATTCTTTCATGTGTCACCATTGATTACTGTCATTTTCTATTACAGCTGAAATATAGTAACATTTCAGTAGTTAACTTTGTGTCCCTGATACCATCATAGACTACATTTTTTTCCTCCATTTTTTGTCAGTTAAGCTTCTAGGGTGAAAGATAATGATGCCTCACCACTTGGGTGTGAATTTCTTTAAGAAGGAGAGGCAAATATATCCTTGTTTCATTTGTATTTCAAGAAATATTTGAAAGACATTCACCAATCCTGACATATTTTGGTTTAGCTTAGACTGTATTTTGAAATAGCATCCATTGTGCATCAACAGTGTTCATTAAAATATGATACTCACAGTGGTTGAAATATAAATGGTGAAGTCCCCTTATAAATATAAAATTAAAATGCAGATACTACACTAACCTTAATCTGTGTACTGAAAAGCACAACTATACTTCTTGGAAAAGTTATTAGCCTGTTTCAATTGGTAGGCAATGCTGCCTGAACAATCAGTGTGATTTTAAAAAGGCAGCTGTGACTAAGACAAGTTTAGCTCACAGTGAAAGTGGAGTCCACTAAGCTTAATTAGTCCATACTGGTGGTGTGCTCACAGACTAAGGCTCAATAGCTGTGCAGTGACTTGTCACATGTCTTCCGTAACCACGTGTAAGCCCATGTCCTAGTGATGGTTCAAGGGAGAGAGCAGCAATGAAGCTTAAGGCAGTTCACAGGTGAAAGAAAGATTGTGAGATAAGGTAAGAAAGGAGATTAAAATGCTTATTAAAAGAGGGGTTTAGAACACAGGCCTGCTTAGACTGTGGAGGGAATAACAGATTACACTACAGCAGACTCATGGCAGGCCTTAAAAATTGGGGGCAAAAAGCCTAAATGCAAGTTGCAAGAGAAATAAGTGAGGGGTGTATAAAATGAAAAGTTATTTGACTTGATGGTTTTCTTTTGCTTGTCTATTTGCATTCCTAACACCTCTACAGGCTGTTGGATGCAATACTGCCAGACCTGGAGGAGAGAGGGAGGAAAGGCAGAAATTCAGGGGGTTTTCCATACTGCACTGGGGGTATCATCAGGAGTTGCCTGATGTGTTGTCAGAGATACCTTTGTTTAATATATGATTCTGGAGAGCCTGGAATCATGAGAAGTGATGCTGATCTTAAGCATGAGCTGAACTGCCTCCTTCTCTGATGAATAAAGTTGCTAAGGGTACTTGTCTGGGTCAGGCCATCTCTCCTTACAGTCATTTCTGTACTACGTTCTGTGCATTATTAGAGTACAACAAAGTTTCTTCCACTTAATCCCATTTGACAAAGCTTTTCATTTTCTTATCATCTCCTTTTCATCCATCTACTTTTTGGTAACTGTAATATTAGGTCCACAGTAAACAAAAGTCTACAGGCAGGAACCAGCATCTATATTTTAAGAAGACAGACAGAAGCTTCTTCTCTCATGACATTTTCTGTCTTGTTATTGGTTTTCTGAGTCTGTCTAAAAAGAGTTTTAAATTCATTAGGAATGGATTCTTTTTAGTAAATGATCAATCAATAAAGTACACCAATCACCGTTGACGACACCAACTTAAACTAGAATGACTTTTTTTAATTGAGGTAGCATGTAAAAACGTTATTAATAAATTGCAGAGATCATTTTTCATCTATTTGGCAAATAAATTAGGAAACTATATGGGGATTTTAACGTTAATTGTAATAAATGGCATGATTCTACCACTGCTGAAAAATGCCAGACAGCTAGTCCTGTGTTTTTGTCTACAAAATATAGAAGTTGTAGTTGTACAAGTTTCCTCATATTGCCCTCCAAATACGACTCAGTGTTGCTCTGGAGGGACATCATTAGAAACACATTTTATTTTTCGTGCCTCTCTCCATCCTTGAACTCTCTTTTGAGACTGCCCTGGGTTCTGAACCATGAGGCAGCTAGAGGATATTCTTGTGCTTCTGCTGGGGTCTGGGCTGAGGTCACCTCACAACCATCAGTTAGTAAGATGTTTCACTTTGTCGATAAGGATAGATTTGAGTGCAGAATGGTGAAAGTCTTGGTGTCTCATTCTCATATCCTGAGCCTCTGGAGTTCTAGTCTTCCTTTATGAGATAAATTATACCTTTATAAGCTTGTCTCCAGGCATTTAAATCAGACTTCTCAAGATCTTAGAATATGTTTATGTTACTTCCTACATCAATAACAATTACAGCTGTGTCAATACTGTGGGCTATGTTTCCTCTGTGGTTCTGGTACCCAGATGTGTCTCATCGCTGTGTCCTAACTGCATAATGGGAAGAAACATGGATGTTCCCAATCCCTCCATTTGCCCTGATTTCCCATGAAAAGAAACTCAAGTGTCTGGAAAGGAGGGAGTTACGGTGTGCTCCAGCAGTGGGGAACTAGGAATATTGGATGCTGCAGGGAGTGCAGCTGCCCCAGAGCATAGCTGCAGTCTTTGAGGGGACACTGCAGAGATAACAACCGACAGATGCTGGTTCCTTGAGGAAATACCATCAAGGATTCACTTACATGCCAGTGACCTTTGTGCTTAAAAGGGAGGTTTTTCTAATTAGGTATGTCTGATTTCTGTAGTGAACTAATACATTTTCTCAAAGCCAGCTTCATATCCTTGTCCTTATGCATTTTTTAGTAAATCAGACACAGGTAAAGACTTTGCATTGTTTTTCTTTTTCTTCTGAATTGCCTTCCTAATATATTTTGTCTGCCTGCTCGTACTGATTTCTGTTATCACAAATAGAAATCCAGCTTTTTCTAACAATGAATATTTAAATGTCATGAATTTTTTATACCTTATAAGATTGGATCTCAACTTGTCATAAACATGTGTAGAGTGTGCTTAAATTTCCTGACTAAACATAATCACTGTTAGATGACATTAAAAAAGGGTGAATCCAAATCCTCCTACAAAAATGTGGGGTAATAAATGAATCCAAAGACAAGCTGTAACATCTGGTTTGGTTATTTGGAGGTTTCTATTCACTGTTTCATGAGTGGAGGTTTTTGCATGGGTTAAACTTCACTGTCTAGGGTCCTGACCCTGCTACTTTTACTCCACAGAGTGACTCAGATGTGTCGTTCCATTTATGGCATTAGCCTGAATGGGAACTGCAGAATTTAGATGTCAGACCTGATCCAGAAGGAGATTCCCGTTGGCTAGAAAGGACTTTCTAAAAGAAGCCTTTAGAGAGAGGCAATGGTTTATCATGCACAGCTGCTCTTAGAGCCAAGCAGCTCCACTAGAGGCTGCTCCTGAGCTCACCTGGTAAGTACCAGAGCATCAGAGGCTTGCAAAGGGTTGGAGAGAGGGACCGTAGTCAGCATAGCAAGAACCTTCACCGTGGCATGCTTAAGGCAATATCACAATGCTAAGGAGTGTTTTCTTTTAATCGGCACAACCTCAGGATCAGGATAATAACCTCAGAAAGGGAGGAATCCTGTTACAATAACAACGTTAGTCCTGTCTTCCCCTTCCCAGTGCTGCTGACATCAAGTGTTCAAAAACCATGTCAGGTCTGAAAAAATTAGAAGATCAGCCTGAAATTTATTGAGGTTAAAAAAATGTTATTTTCTTTTTCACTTAAATATTTTTGGTTCACTTAAGTAATATTTCAAACAAGTAATGATGTAAAAATCACAGGATTTTAGGAGTTGAAGTATTATAAATATGTCAAAGGTATGTGAGATTCACAGCAGAATCCTACAGAAAACACCAATTGTTAGACCTGGCCAAAGCAGAATCTCAATCCCCTCTCATGGATATGTTAATCTTTTGGACTCTGACCTCCCTGCAACCTTCCTGTGTGACTCCCTGTGGATATGTGAGAGTCCAGGAAGCTTATTTTAGGCAATAGAAGTTTATCTGCAAGCTTCCATCTGCCACTGTTTATTCCTGATGAATCGTGTGTCAAGTACTATCACATTCTGGATCTGCTTTATGTCTGCTTCTCTGCTAAGAATACTAAAAAAATACCACACCCAGACATATGGGTACAAACCCAGAAACAAAAAAAACCAAAAGGATTTAGGGGAGGTTGTTTTAGTTTTTTTTTTTATATGAAATCCACAAATTTGTAAATCTGTCCTTTTGCATATTCAAGAGGTGGAGTTTTAGTGCACTCAAATTCAGACAACGTATTTCTAAGTTACTTACTCTATGTACATTCATCAGCAAAAGTGTGCATGCCCATTCAAATCAAGGAACAGGTGCTGTATGGCATGGCTTAGTTAATAACAGAGAAGCACAGTTTGGACAGGAATCCAGCAGAGCAATGTTCATGAACTTTAATGTCTTCTTGCAATAAAAAAGCCCAGATCTTTGAGATAATGAGTACATTTGAGGAAATCATAGTCTATTTTTGGATATCCTCAGGGCAGAAAAAGAGGGAAAATTCAAGGCATTGATGTGAATTGCTGCACACTATAGGACCATCTGTATCAAAATTTAAGTTCCCAGAAGGCATGAAATTCTCCTTCTGTAGCCATGCAAATGTGGAGATTGTAAAAGACTCCTCTGAGCAGGACTTTGTTTTACTGCATCTGCTTCCTTGGAGTCTTCTTCATTGTACCAAAGAACTCTTGTTTCAAGTCAAATTAACTCCAGTGGTTTTCCATAAAGATATATGATTTATCATGCACAAATGACACCTCATAACAGGAGAAAAAAGAGGCTACTTAAGACATCATTTAACATATCAACTTAAAAAGGCATTTTCATTTATTTATTCCATTGCATTTTACCATGCACTGTTTGGATTCAGCTAATGCATTCACTGAGAAACTCAGTGTATCCTTTGGCCACATAGAGTAAAGTCTCAATGTTTATAAAATAGAAATAGTTAATTTCAGAAAGGACTGAAATTAATATTGCTAATTCACAGATTTTTAGAGAAATTATCAGGTTTTAGAAAAGATCACAATACTGCTTTAAAAATCTGGATATACTTGTTTCTTTTTTTGTTTGGAAAGCTTAGTCATCTGCTGTAGAATATGTTTATGTATTTAGATCTGTATCTTGTAAATATGATGTCAAAACAAAAGCTAGGATCCTCACACAATGACAGTACACAGATCAATGTGATTTTAGGAAAAGACATCAATTTTTATGAAACTTCTGATATAATAATGACATTTGATAACTTTTATAAAACTCAAAACCCTGTTACGTCTTGCTTCTGATTACATCAGTTCCAAAACACTTTTATTTCAAAACATTCATTTTAGATGTTCTAATATTTTTATTATCTTGTTGGGTTTTTTTTCTTTTTTGTTCTTCACTGAGGTTAAATAAGGACAAGAAAATAAAAGTTAATGAAAATCAGGAATCTGTATTACAAAATCATTCCCTTTCCTTTTCTTCCAATCAAAAAAGCTTGATTGACCAAAGAGTAGCAGTAAATTGGCAACATTGCTGTTACTTGCTAAGAGATTTGTTCCTTTTTTAATGTTAATTGTGAAACAGTAGGAAGGCTTCCCTCACACAGGTTTTGCCCCTGTGCCCCTCACTTGGGTATGTAAGTGTGTGTCTCAGTCTTGGGCCTATTTTGCAGACTAGTGAAAGTGTATTGTTCCTTTCTGCCTCATAAACAAATAATGCACTGTCAGCATTTCTCCTACATATTTCAATATAATGTGTGTTTCAAGTTTACACATTTGTAACTTTTCCAATAAATTTCCTTTAGAGTTGAACAAGGAATCTCATTGAATAATTCATTTAATCTGTTTAATCCTGTACTATGTCACCAAATAGCCAGAGGCACATCAAAATATTCTTGAATGTGCTTGTTATTTGAATCAATATGACGAACATCTTTATAACTTTTTTTTTTAATATTAGGATTGAATGCAAGTGTTTGATTGTGAATGATCAGTTAATCACCCAGAACAGTTTATGAACAACTGATGTGACGAAACCATTTCTAGAACAATTACTAGTGCATTTGCCAATCTATAATGTTACGTGAAGCACTCATTACTGTAGTATCTGAAAATGCATATATTTAACTGTTTGAATCCAGTACTGCCACTACCACATCTTCAGAAATCATACTACTCATATCCTTAATATTAGCCTACTGTGTTCTTTTCAGTAGTAGATCTCACAGTATTCACAAAGGGGGACGGTGTTATTATTTCCATTTAATAGCTGTGGATATTGAGAAGCTTGATACTGACACAACTCATTCAAAGAATTAGAGCTCCTTCTGCCATTCTTATCCTGATGATTCAGTTTCTTCCGTTTGCAGCAATCTCTATGGATGTTTCCTACCAAATGAAACAATGTACGCCAAAGCAGCTTTCTTTAAGCTTTTCTACTGCCATGCAATAATTTTGTGCAGAAATACACTACTGCGTGTTCACCTGACGATTTGTCTTTCTCTTGAAGAAACCAGCTGCTGGAAGAGAAGAGCAGGAAATATTCCTGTAAATTTTCCCCTTTGATTGCAAAATGAGCAGTTATTGGATGTTATACTTCTATGTTTTACCTTTCTCTTCTGACTTGGAGACATTTAACATATAACTCGATCCTTTAGTTTGCTAATTATGACTTCCATCCCTTTTTATCTTTATCTTTTATTAAGTTTCTTCTTAAATCTTGTTACGGTAATTCATTAGTTATATATTCAGCTGAAGAGTAGGAAGAGCCCAATGACTAGGTTGCAAAGGTGAGGATATATGGAGTTGGGCCCAGGTTGTTGGCCAGATACAGGATCCATATTTAATTTCTGATATTAGGGCCCTTGCTAACTATCCCATACAAATTGAATGTGAGGTTTAAACATATGTAAATCATAACAAATAAGTTTAATGACTGAAACCACACTGATTGTGTTCACTCAAGTCATCAGCTTCTCTTGGGATTGCTTCACGTATCCTCGTCCTAGCACAGAGGCCAGTTCAGATGCATTTATTCCCTTGAGTTTAGCACTTACTGAGGCACAGAACAGAAGAACTACACCAGGTGTGCATACCAATGGAGAAAAGGTTACCCACAATCAAGCTCAGAATTGATTCTGTTAAGAGGTTTTTAAGCTTGATTTAACACCAACAGGTTAATAGATCAGTCTGGGTTTTCCCTTCTGTACCAGCACCTGTTCATTCTTTCACTGTGTGGCTGAATCATTTGTCTGCACATTTCATCTGTGGACTTACAGACTTTTAATTTAGGGGTTAAAATCATCACTCATTCAGTTCTTACTACATGTCTTAACCGGATTTCCTTGATAAACTAGTACTTCGTCATGTTGTTTCTGTCGCCCCCACAACCCAAATCAGTAAATTTCAGCAGTTCACCCTGTCTTCAGTGGAGGGTTCATTTGTCATATTACTTGTCCATCTATCACAATTTGTAACCTAAAATAGCAACATGAGGTAGATGCATTGTGATGGCTCCCTATGAAGGAACAGCCTCCTAATGACAGAACTGACACTGACTGAGGAAAAGGAACTTTTCCCCAGTACATTGATTCCAGTATCATCTGGGGAAAAAGAGGGTGTGATTGAGTGCATAGTGTGCTGTGCCACCACAGAGCAGAGCTTGATCCATGCACTTTGATTATTCTAAATGATATCAAGTCACAGGAGTAAAATCCCCAGGCCACTCTGACTGGTGAGGGAGTGATAACAACTTTATTTCCTCTGTACAACACTGAATTTTCAGGAAAAGGAAAATTAACCTCAAAACACTGGAAGAAGGAGCACAAAATGAGTCACGGTACCTAAATCTGGGAGTGTAATCTCAGCATGGCTCTGCTCCTGGTTAACACTGACAGTTTGCTCTTCCCCTTCCTCCTTGTACAGCCCTGTAACAGCTCACCTTGAGCTATCAGCTCCTTTGTAAATGCCATTACAGGTGTTCTCTGTGTTCCAGTGGGGCAAGCTCAACACTTCTGGCATTTATGTCAGGAAGAATGGATGAGCATGGCTATCTTTTTTCCTTTCATCTCAGCATACCTGACTGTTCTGTGAAAGACTGTTGCAAAACGATCCAAAAGGCAAACTGTGGGACAAGAGCAAATATGAGAAGAGACTAGAACCTTTTCCCCAAAACCAGACCACCTTGAACACCAATATTTTATGAAACCTACAAAAATAAAGGAAGAATCACCCTCAGATTGGTGGAACAGCATTAAAAGCAATGCATCCTCTATAAAAAAGATTTTTTAATCTGTATTTATTGCATATTTGTGAATCAATGATCCCATCACAGATGGGATTTCAAGTTCTGGGTGTTTTTCTGAAACTGCTATTGCTGATGATGTCACCAGAAGAGAGATTGTTTTAACTACAGGACACCATTAGATTTTCTCAGCCTTTGAAAGGTGATTTGTCTGCAACACAAGCACCAATTTAGAAAAATATCTGTAAATTATGTTCACATGAATGTATTTCAAAAAGCAGAAATGCTTTACTTTGATAGGAAAGTGACAATTTACTGGCTTAGGTTTCACAGTGCTAAAGGGAAAAGACCTTTGAAGTATCTCTTAGACACATATACTTTTCTATTTTCTGTCTTTCATTCACCCATGTTTTACTTGTTCTTGCTTGTTGGTTTTGTCTTTATTCTTTCCCATAAATGGATACTATATTTGGCAATGTGTAGAGATTTGTAGGAGGTCTATCCCCATTTTCAATTGTCACATAATCAATTAATCATCATTATCTCAGAAATGTGGCATAGTCTTATGCAATTTTAATAGCAAAGAGCCTGCAATCCAGCATATAAAGTTGCTGTACCTCTGCTTGATCTACCTCAGGAACTAGAAGTGGTCTGGCTAGGGAAGACTGGAGATTCTGCCAAGTTAATTTTTCCTGTTGAGTCTACATACACCAGCTTAGATGCACATAATGGCAGAGTACTTCTCCACGTTCATGTGAAGTTTGTGACTGCAGTCACCAAGGATGTGGTTGCATGCGTCTGAAATGTCTATTTATATGATCTCATCCTCAAAAGAGGTGTTGGATTGGTCTTAGGGATGTCAGTAGATTTTTTATTGTCTCCAGCCTCCTAAGGTTCCTTTTTTATGTCCTGTATAATCCTAGATATGCATTTCACCTGATATCTAATGGATAATGTCATTTAATCCAAGAAGATGACCACGTAAGTTGTGGGACTTTTCTCTCTGATGTCTGAACTGCTGCATTCAGAATCTCTTCTAGCCCACAGGGGTGAGAAAGCACTCTCAGAAGTTGTATCTGGAATACATCTTCTAGCACTTAGACATCTATGCTGTCAAGTATTGCAGTTTATAGATGTTTTAAATTATTATCAACCATTTATTCATTAGTTTCATTACATAGTTTATTCTCTCATCTCACTTGCATAACTGCCATGGTGTTAGTGCCAATAGAAGTTAGTTAGGCACTGAGACAGAGCTATGAAACTCTAAGAGCTTCAGCATAAAGCCACTATCTGTGCCTATAAAAGTGTTAAATAAAATCAATGCACTGTGCTAAGAAGTCCCAGTGTAATAAAAACAGGAAAAAAGATCTTAGCCCTCCTTTTGAAGACATCACTGCTGATTCTGTGGTTCGCAGAAGAAAAATGCTTCATTTCTTCGGAAAAGCAAAGAACTAGCAAACACAATTCCCCTCCACTTTCTGAAACTCCCCATGGGGAGTACAGGAAGGCTGTACCTGCCGGGCGCCACAGGAGGACGCGCTACCATTCAAGCAGCCAGTCTCCACAAAGAGTGATGGTAGGATGTAGCTTGCTTTTCACTTTCTATCTTTTTTTCTTTTTTCCCTTCCATTTTCCCAGATGTTTTGAATCAGCCCTTTCCTTCCCAACTTCAAGCGCTTAAATGAGGAAATGCTAGCAGGTGTCTTTAATTATACTCCAACTGTCTTTAACAGCCTGTATCAATGTCATCTAAAACATTGATATTCGCCGGGGAAAGTTTAAAGAGCTTGTAAAGATGTCAAAGATATGTATTTAAGAGTTCCTTAGCAAACACCAGTTTACATATGAATTCACTCACATTAATTACCACTACCAATTCAAAGATGCCCTTCCATATTTGTGAACTCAAAGACATTGTGTGGAAAAAGTATACAATGAAAATTATTACACTAAAAAAAATCCTATTCTTTATTCTTGCTAGAATTTAAAAAATTAAAATAAATTAAACTATTTTGTATTTAACAAAATCTTCATCTACTTACAGCACAAGAATATATTTTTAATATAATATTGAAGTGATTTTGGCAAATAATATCAGTTTTTAGAATATATAAAATCCTTTTTATCTTCCAAGCAATTAACATGTATTTATCAGTTTCAGGTCTCAAATATCTTGTGAAGTAATGAAACGGATATTTTCCTCTTTTTCCTAAATGTATTAATGGAGATTATTAGCGGTGGTTTCAGCAATTTATGCGTACCAGGGCTAGTTTCCTACATCTAAACCCACATGAGTGAGCATCTTTGTTGCTAATACAGACCAGCAGCAGCAAACATTTCGTTGCTTTAGTGTGGGCATGAACTCAGTGAGTCAGTCTGCCCAGCAGTCTGCACCCCTCTCCTGATATGGTCCCGTTTACACAACACTCCTAATCTAGGACTGTATCTACCATCAAACTGCAGTCTCACTTCTGCTGAAGTGTTCCAGACTATGGGGACCTGAATATACTTCTTCACTCAAAACATCAACTCAAACACACTAACTAACTCAACAGTTAGGAAAAATTAACCCACAATAGATGAATTCTCAGGGACAAAATTCCCATTGGTTTCAACAGAGCCAGATTTAATACAATTCTAACTTTCTTTCTAGTTCCCCCCCAAACTCCAGCTTTTTTTACAGTATGACATCCCATGATGCATTATAATATTATTCTACCCATTGCAGAACTCTCCTGTAGTTTAGAGCCTATCTAGAGGTTTTAGATTAAAGGGCTGTCTAAATCATTACTGAAAAGCGACGGAAGGTTTTTCAGGGGTTTTTTTTCTTCTCTTTTTCTTTTTAAATATCCCATTTTGGTGTTGCTATAATGAGGCAATTCAAACCTAATACACAATTCTGAGACTGATAGTTTATTTTAACCCACATAACAAGAGGAGATGGGAAAGGGAATGTGCAGTGATTAGAACGACAGCTTTCATGGACTAGGAGTAGAACTTGAAAAAGCAGAAGCTGTTTTATCTATAAACTTAATGCAGCTTTACGAAACAGAAGTTGATCTGAAACTCAGAGAAAAAGTTTCTCAGACCTCGACCTACATAAAGAGTAAGGAATAGCAGCATATTCAACAAATGACATAACATAGGCATATTATATTACCAAAAGAGGTATTATTGGCTAGACAAAGAGTCTGAGAAGAAAAAAAAAAAAAGCAATGTTATCAGTATGTTTGGAAACTACTCAGTAGTCAGGTCAGCAAGAAAAGACAGCAGGGCACATTTAATGAACTGTGCAACACTTAGCTTAGGTTGTGCCTTCTGAGCCCATAAGCATTCAAAAAACATTAGCATAGCTCTTACCATACCAGCTTTCCTGATGAAATAATCTCAATGAAATAATGTGCTCTTACCTTAACAATCAAATAATTAATTTTTTTTTTAGGTACAACATCTACCTGTAGAACTTCCAAAAATTGGAAACTGTCTATATGTGCCTTTCCTTTTCCACAATCTTTTAAAAAAACAGGTTTGGGGATATACTTAACAATCATTATGTGTCCATAATTATGTACCAAAGTAAGGTCATTTGAATTGCATAACTTGTCATATCCCAGTCTCTAACTTGAATATTTTTAAAATTCACAGTCCTCTGTGAATAGTACTTTCATGGTGACAAAAAGTCTAGTCCCATATCTTTCTGTGGGCAAAATCCCGCATCAATACAGATCCTGGCAGATGGGCAAAGATTAGGGTCATAGTAAAATTCAGGTTGGAAGGAACCTCAGGAAGTCTCTAGCCCAACTTCTTGCTTCAAGCAGGGTCAGCTATAAGATCAGACCAGGTTGTTCAGGGCTTTATCCAGTCTGGTCTTGAAAATTTCCAAGTATGGAGAGTGCACAAACTCCCTGGGCAACCTGTGGTACTGCTTGGCTATATTAATGGTGAAAAAAGGTTTACTTTTACACAGCCTGAAGGTCTTTCATTTCACCTTATGCCTGTTTTCTCTTGTCCTCCCTCCACCCACCACAATGAACAACATGGCTTCCTGTTAGCAGTTATCTCCTCCTAGGTACTGGGGGGGCTGCTGCTAGGTCCTCTCGAATCCGTCTCTTCTCCTGGCTGAATGAGCTCTGGTTCCTCCTCCTCATAAGGCAAGTGCTCCATCCCATGGCCATTTTTGTGGCTCTGTGGTCAACATGATCTAATTTATCGTGTATGTCTTGTTTTGGGAGGGCATAAACTGCACACAGTATATCTACATGCACTCTGATGAGTGCTGAGCAGAGGGGGATAATCACTTCTCTTGATCTACTGCTGTCATCCTGTTAATACAGACCAGGATCTTTCATTGCTGCCAGGGCACACTGGTACCTCACATTCAGCTCACTGTGCACCATGACCCCAAGGGGTTTTTCAGGAAAGCTGCTTCCCAGCCTATAAGGCTGCAAAAATTTCCTCCTGCTCATGTGCATGTCCTTGTTGAATTTCATAAGGTTCCTGTTGACCCCATTCATTCAATCTACCTAAGTCTCTCTGGATGGCAGCCCTATCCTTGAATGTATTGACAGTCACGAATTTGATGCCATTTGAAAACTTTATGCACAAACACTCCATTATCTCCTTCATGTCACTGATAAAAATGTTGAATGGTACAAGTCCCAAGACAGCCCCCTGCTACTCGTACTCCACTTGTCACAGGCATCCAGGTAGAGTATAACCAATTTACTCTCTAAGGCCAACCATTCAAACACTTTTTTATTCAGCTAGTTGTCTACTCAGCCAAACCATAGCATCCCAACTTGGACACAAGAATATTGAGGGAGACAGCATCAAAAGCCTTGAACTC
Organism: Aviceda cuculoides; assembly: GCA_035590195.1. Classification (NCBI taxonomy): domain Eukaryota; kingdom Metazoa; phylum Chordata; class Aves; order Accipitriformes; family Accipitridae; genus Aviceda; species Aviceda cuculoides. The sequence goes on from JAVJGG010000040.1 coordinate 2,121,279, forward strand.
AAGGTAAATGACACCTATTGCTCTCTACCTATCCACCAATCTAGTCATTTTATCATAGAAGATGAAGATGTTTGTTAGGCGTTGTTTAGCCTTGGTAAATACATGCTGGCAGTTCCCAAATACTTTTCCTTTATGTGCCAAAAATCATGTCCTAAGAGGACCCTCTGAGTTACCCAAGGACTGCAGTGACTTCTCCATTTTTACATCTGTGTGGTGGATAACGGATAACATTTTTAAATATCAAAACATTGCTTTCTGCATTTATCACACTATGTCATCCTTGTTTAGGAAAAAAGTGCCTTTTCTAAATAGTTCACAAAGATACTTAATACATATTTTATATATATTTGATAATTCTTGTTGGATTCTTCTTTCCCTTTTTATTTCTCTCCTTTTCTACAGCATGTCGTTAGCAAACAGGAAAATATTTTATTGAAGGTATAGCAAAAATAAAAAGCCAGGTCTGCAGATATTCATATTTAATTATGGCTACATGTAATTAAGTGTGGCAGTCTGGTGATAAAACCTTTAAGTAATGACTCATAAAGAGATAAAAATGGAGCATGTGTTTAATCAGTTTGCAGCCTTCCACAGAAGCTGGCATAGCTCAGGTGCTAATGAGACATCTGTTGCTTAGGACACTAGAGAAAGCATGCAATTCACTTACAAAAAAAAAAAAAAAAACCAAAAAAAACCAACCCCAGTATGTTATACAATACAGAAATACAGGCCCAGAATTCTAGCCTTAAACTTTGATAAGATTTCAGACTAGCAATGTTCAACAATTTACTTTCTCTTACAACTGTGGTTTGCTCTAGAGACAGGTAACCCAACACTAATTTTGCCAAATAACATGAGTAATGGTGCTATCTTCCTCAAGGATATTTAACCAATAACTGTTGTTAGCTGAGAATCCTCTAGCTCTGTTAATGAAAATCTAGTTGTCTTTGTAGTACTCTGAGGTTGTTCTAAGGTTGATCAGTTCCCCAGAATAAATCAGAAAATCCTGAATGAGAAAATGGGAGCATGTTCTCAACTGCTGTTTGTGATAATGGGCCATATTAGTGGGGGATATTTAAGGAAGTTCAGAGAAACCCTGTTTTGGCCCTGGACCTCTAACTGCTATTTAACAGGTAAAAGACAAGAGGAAAAAAAAAATTATTTCTATCTCTGATGCTAATGCAGTACACTTGCTTGAAATATTTCCTCAAGAGCCATAAGACTGCATCATCTCAAGTGGAGTTTTGGTGTACTTTGAAAGGCAAAGTTTAATTTAAATCTTCCAATACAAATACAGCAAAAAGTCCTGTTAAAATGAAAAGGACTGTCCCTTGCTGTAAGACTTCCAAAAGATACTGACTGTGGTTGGTTTACTTTTTTCCAGCTTTTATGGGACAATAAGAATCTTATTAGGACACTAGATCCGAAGAGTTACCTCTCTCTTCTGCCTTTCCTTATCAGTGTGGTTCCATGGAAAGCCTACAAGAAGGTGGCAAAGGAGCACACAAGTTTTTGAGAGTAACTGCAGAAAGTAAAAAAAAGGAACCTTGGATGTGCGAAGAACTGCCTGCCTTTCTGGCAGGACCTTAATGTGTGGTAACTGGCTTTTTGGTTCAGTCTTCCCACATACACTCGATAACTCGAGTAACACTCAGTATTTATCTTGGCTTAAAACACGTTCTTCACCTTTAAATGTAACTATTTTGTGCCTTCCTAAAGGAACCAAACCTGCACAAAATGAGCCAGAACTTCTCCTGAACTGGGACTACCCATACCCTTCAGGGGTGGCAGGTTTAGATAAGACTGAACATTTCTGAACATGCCCTGTTGTGTAAGAATAATACTAGGCATTATTTTGTTTTCATGTGGAGACTACTTTTCCTTCGTCGCTTCAGGCTGAACATTTCTTTCTGTTTCATTCTTTGTTAATAGGTTGTAAATTAAAACTGTTGTTTAGCTATGTAGTTCTAATGTGATTAAGTTCCCTTTTTTCCAGAATTCTGCTTCACAACTCTTAAGTACTTAATCAACGAGTGTTTTGACTATTTTACATCGTAACTGTAGGATGGAGATTTGATTTATAATATAAATTGGCATCTGAATTGGTATCCTTTCTCTGAACTGTGAAAGACAATCATCTTTCTTAATGATCATTACACCAAGAAATGGTAACATGCCATCCTTTCACATCTCCCTTGTGAATTTGTTAGATTTATTCCCGTCTGCCTTTAGCAATACTAATGTGTCATTTACATATTTATACAAAACTGGTGGTTTACATTTTGCTAATTTTAAAGCCTTTTCTTCCATATCTCCCATAATGATATCTATTAAATTTAAGAATGAATTGCTCTTTTTTATTTATAAATTAAAGAGACTGATTGTTCACCACTTCTGCGATCAAGTTTCAGAGTCTGCTAATGGGAGTTTATTTTGAGACTTACGTAGAGAGACAGTTAATGTCATAACTTCACATAATATTTGTATTTAAGGTGATTAGTTTGCTTTTAAAAGCCATGGCTGGTTTACAACTATGTGATGCATTTAGGAAGAAACATTCAGAATATATAAAGGCTTGTTTTTATTCTCAGTTCTTCTAGTTGGAAGAATTCATAGTAACAGCACTGCTGCCAAGATTATGCTAATATCAGACTCTGGCCATGAGCTTTTTAGAACAGGTAACTTCAGTGCTGATGGAAGATATCAGAATGGAAGAGGATGGTAACTGCAACATGTCTACTACCAAAAAGGGTACAAGAGGGATTCCTGTTGTTGGCTCCCCCTGCCCCTCAATATGCCCTTATGCTATCTGATGTCAGTTCAGTCCTGAGAAGTAGCACGGTCACAGCACAGTCTACTAGTTACAGTATAGTCTGTTGCTGGAAACTGAGTAGACTTTCCTAGTCTCACCGTTGAGGTGATGGGGATAAGCAGCTAGTCAGGACTATGAGAAGCGTAGCAGCCTTCAGAGCAGGCTCTCTTTTAGAAATCTGAGCACTTAATACACATGTACAAGAGAACTTCTGAATACCTCCCACTAATGAGGAACCTGCCCTTACATATTCCTCCTCCTCTTGCAGGACTATCTGGATGTAGACACTCACATATGTCTCTGTATTTTGTAACATTGAATCACCCCAAAAATTTGTAAGTAAGTTAAGAGTCATAATAATACAATGATAGTGAAAAGTAATAGGAGTAATAAGATAATACAAATAAAAAACAATATTTGCCATACTCCTCTGAGGTTCCTCTTTTTTTTGCCCTGGATGCAACAGTTATAAAGCAAAGTTATTTTCTCAGAATGTCAGACTTCATCACTGTAAAATACATCCTAAAGGATGACTATTCCCGCCCTCCCCCCCAATTTACATATAAAACCAAAACATTGTTCTTTCCTAGAGGACAGTTGAACTCAATGCTTAAAGAATTAAAATATTGATATTTTGTAAGCTCATAAAAGACCTGAGGATGTTAAGGGCGAATAACATGATTAAGGAACTAGAGCATCTCTCATATCAGGAGAGGCTGAGAGAGCTGCGACTGTTCAGCCTGGAGAAGAGAAGGCTGAGGGGAGTCACATCAACGTGTACAAATACCTGAAGGAAGGGCGAAAAGAAGAGGGAGCCAGGCTCTTCTCAGTGGTGCCCAGTGACAGGACCAGAGGTAACGGGCACAAACCGAAACACGGGAAGCTCTGTCTGACCATAGGGGAGCGCTGGCGTGGGTTGCCTAGAGAGGCTGTGGAGCCTCCCTCCTTGGAGACATTCACAAGCGGTCTGGACATGGTCCATTCTGTGATTCTGTTAAGTGTGGTGGGGTTTGGTCTTGTCGTGTCGTCCCCCCCCACCCCGTGTTTCTGTAAGTTAGGGGAAGGGAGTAATTTATTCATAAAGAAACACACGCAGATTATTTAGAATCTCCCTACCGTAGACAAAGGATAATAGTGTATTTATGAATTAAAATCTTAATGCTAAGAGGTATGGAGCACCAGCTGGGGCTAGTTCTCATCCCAATTTGGCTAGTTTTTTATTAGTATAAATCTAGTAAATTCAGGTTTTTTTAAATAGATTTAACAATTGCAAGTGAGGTTGGAATCAGTACTACTGGTATTAGCCATATTAGCCATTCTTCCCTTTAGATCCCAAAACAGGATATTTTGATACAATGACACTTCCCAAGACTTCCCTCATAAACAACGTATGATACAATGCTTGTAATTATTACTTGTGTTTCAAGATAAATAAAAACAGCAGGGTAAAGAAAAGGAGGTTTACGGGCTCTTTAGGTACATGCATTGCAAGAGAGTGTTTTTGTGGTGAAGAGATTAGTACAAAAACTCAAGACAGAGAGGAGACCATAGCTTGAGGAAATGTGGCCCTTCTCCAAGGAAATTTGCTAGACAGTCAGAAATGGATCCCCAATGTCCTAAGTTATACCTCCAGTTCCTTAAAAAAGCCATTCTCTTTCACAGCCTTACCTCATTGACTGTTAGACTTTTTAACCCAGTTTTCATTTTTACCTATCAAATTCAACATATTGTACTTAGCTATATCACTGTTGACAGTATAGACAATTGCTCTCCATTTCTGGTATTTATGTCTGTCAACTGTCTCCAAATGTAGCTCAGCCTCTGCTCTGCTTTCTCAACAACATTCTTAGTCAAAAAATACTTTCACATAACAAACTGAATTGCACAAAATTACTTACATCTGTCCTATTTACTGTAGATTTTTCCAACACAGATAGTCACTGATAGCCTTGCACAAATCTCTTATTTAAAATAATGCTTTCCACTTGTTTTCTTATGGGCCTATATCAGTTTGATTGAACATGGAAGAGTTTTTAGTCATTTGCTTCATTTTATCTTCCATCAGTTCTGTAACCTTTGAGTCTGTAAAACCTACAAGAATAAGTGAGAATGATATTGTTTTACCTTTATATTTATTTTCACCATGAAGTTAAGAGGTCAGCCTGTTGACAGCTTGACAGTAGACCTGGAGCAGGAATGCCATCATTTGCCACTGACTAATAAGACAACTTCACAAGCTGTTGGGGTTGAACTGCCTAGGGCTGTTATAGGTCTGTTAAGCCTTTTTGAGATATTTCTGTTACAGCTCTCTGTTATGCTTTTGCTCCTAACACGGAACTGAATTCTTAAGGTTTGGATTACTCCTTGAAAATCCTTTGTCCCTGTGTTTGAAACCAGAAATCAGTATCAATAGAGCCAAACTGTTCACAAGCCCTGTTAGTGAGGCATTTCCAGAAGTAGCTATTTCCAGTGCAAAACAAGAGGATATTCACATGATCTACTAACAGCTGAATATTTCCAGGTGACAGATGTAACCTCTTCAGATAACCTCTGCCATGGGCTGGAAAAATAATTTCAGGTTTCTAGAACTACTATCCATGTGGAAATAGCTGATTCTACCCCCAAAATAGCTCAGACGAAACGAAATCAATTTAGTTTCAACCCCAAATTTGCTGGTTTCTTGGTGTCTTGAGATGCACTGGAAACACAAAGTCCCTTCACCACAATCTTGCCTCCCACAAACTAAGACAAAGCAGATACCTGCAATGATTTCTTCCAGCAGATATATCTTCTTGTCAAATCTGCAAAGAAGATGAGGGTCTTTCAACAAGCTTATTCAATCACTACTCTTTTCTAGTCACATAGGTGGAAAAGGGACATTTCAGGAATTCTGAATTTTCTTTATTTTCCTGTTCAGGGGTATATGGCAGCACATTCTGCATCAGCTACAACAAAATTCTTGTGGTCACTGATGAACACTTTGGTTTGCTTTTTCTCCTCTTCTGTCAAGAAATACCGTATTTCAAGGAAAAGTTCTCTTCTTTGTGAAGCTGCGTACCACACACTGCCAGATAGTACAGAAGGCTCATGAGTCAATAAGGCTCTTGGATATGACATGAGTGTCTGTATCTGCCTCTTGCACAAGTCTAACATTCTTCAAAACACTACTTAATATCTCTAAACACCTGAAATATCTGGCCATTGTAGTCCTGTCAAATAATGAGATTACAAAATTATGAAAGGAAAGTTGTAAAGCTAGAAGAAGTCATCTGCAGTTGACAGTCAACATATTGTTTTGTAAGTTCCTATACATTTGCAAATTACATTTATGCAGTTCTCACTCTGCGACAGATCACAGCTGCACATGCTCAGCATCTCAATACCTGAACACTTGCCATGAGTGAGCAATTGGTTAGTTGAAAATTAGGCCCATTTGCTTCTTCCCTTCACAAATCATCTCTTTTAAGGCTTATTATAGCACTATACACCGCAGCAGCTCTTCAGGTGCTGGGGTAATGGAGAAGAGGTGATGGGAAGAGAAGAGGAGCAGCTTTAGTAGAATCTCTAAAAGAAAGAGATATCGCACTTCACGGGGAGCATGGGACAGCTGTGAAGGCAGTCAGAGGCAGACACAGACTCCCAAAGAGAAGAAAAGAGCGTGAGCTACTTGCTGGGACAGCCCAGTGCATCTTCTCACGGTGTGTCCTCATCAATGAAACAACGGCAGCCACCCCCCAAAGAAACCACCTCTGCCTTACTGCTGCCTGCTGCAGGTCTGGCTTCTTTTCCCTGCTATGTGCTCTTATGCCTATCAAGCAATATGAAAGAAGTACATGAGGAATGTTTCTCAGTTCTTCCCTGAACACAAAATTGTGTATGAAATATCTGTTAAAAATGCACTAATGTTTACATGGACTAGGACACAGAATACATAAGTACTAAATCCAGGCTTTTTCCTAGGCATAATGCTAATGACTGCCATACTTTAAGGTTAAAGGAACAGAACTGAGAAAGTTATTCTTAGCACTGTGACCGTTCAACCATGACACACTGCAAGCTAGGACTTTTGTATTCCTCCATCAGACCTGCCTGATGTTGTCAGACAATCTCCTGTATGAGTTATTTTCAAATGTCTTAAAAAGTGACATTGATATCCACTGATTAAAGCAGACTGAAGTATGAAGAGACTGAGGTACACAGGATCTTATCTTACAGTAAAAGCATTCATTAAACTAATAATCATCCTCTCCTAATATGTCCTTAGGCAAATACTTTAATCTTTGTACACTTCCCATCAATAAAACTCAGGATACTTGAGTCCTTTCAGCCTCCCTTGTTCTATTTTGTTCACTTACATTGTGAACTCCTGACAGCATTGTGTCTTAAACTAAATGCTTAAGACAAAAGGGTACTGGTCTTTTTGTTTTACACTAGACTCACTGCTTTCACACTGATTGCATGAGTAAATGAATTTTAAAAAAAATCATGTTACTAACAAATTTAATTCATCTTTTAGACATTAAACTAACTTAAAATTGTTCTTCCAAACAGAAGCCTAGGTGTGGCTATCCTGCTACTCTGCAGGCTCTGGAGAGACCTCAGCTGATTAGGGCTAGTTTACCCACAGTCTACATGACAAGCAGAACTATAGCTCCAGATCCCAAAACTTTCAGGCTCAACCCAAACCTTATAACCTTGTTCATTTAGCCTATGTTTCCATCAGGGGATCAGGACTTGGGTTGTTAAGAGATGTTTCCCTGCTTAGCAAGGCAGCCAAAGATAATTTTTAGACTAGTGAGGCAATATAACACAGATAGATCTAAAATTTAATATGAAGATTCATTCATTTTTATTAATGTCCCAGACTGGTAAGTGCCTAAAATAAATAGCTACTTATGTAATATTTATATTTTAATATATGCTATGAATCCATAAATATCAGTTCTGTTATTATACTAGATTTGAGATTCCTAATGTCAGGCTCTTTGCTTTCAGTTTATTTTCATAAAATGATTTGATGGACTTTTTTTTCTCAAATATATTTCTACTATAAGGCATGAGTTTGTTGTTAATAATACAGTATTCAATAATGTAAAAGGTTTCAAAACTGTTGATGGATTTTCTTGGAATATCTATGATTAAATACAGGTTTTAAGCTTTTTACTTAGTTTTTTAAATACAGTCCAGTAAATTCCAAAAGAAACATAAAAAGGGTGTTGAGCAGCTGCCTTACTCCCAAGGTATAACTTTTTTAAAGAAACCATCTAGACATCACAAAATTTTTAAAAGCCATATGAGGTCCACAGATGTTGTGACATATGTGGAGGAGAGAACATCTTGGCATTTTGGACCATTGACAAAGCAAGTCAATACATCTAGGTGAGAGTTTTGCCTTTGATACAGCATGTTTTTAAACATGAAGACTGTTTACATTGCAAGCTGCAGATGGAGACAGAGGGATCAAAGCTGTTCAAAAGCTGATCATTATTTCCAGGTATTTTCCCCTTTCTTGTTCTGCTTGCTTAACTTGTGTTTTCTTAGTATTTCCTTTCTTTGTTTGTTGTTTTCTTATTCTGGGGCACAGGTTGTTTGCTACTAATGCAAATTTGTTTGGATTTGTCATTTAAAAGTTTGTTTCTTTTAGAAGTTTTTACTTTCCCTAGGCAAGTTTCAAGTTTGAGGCTGAAGATGAGCATGGCTGTCTCTAGCATAACAGGCAAACGTCATATTAAAAAGAGAAAGGAAGGACTCAAGAACAGCTGTAGACTTCATACCTGTAGTATAATTATGAAGGCAATGTCTCAGAGACAGAAGAGTGACACTAATCAGGCAAAAGAACATGATTTGTAGAAAGAAGAGAGAAGGAGGCAGTAAAAAATGAAGAGCAGAAGAGGGAAATGAGGCAAAGGCAGGAGGTTCCAAGAGAGGAGGCAACAAAGGGAAGAAATAGTCACTAGCATCTCATTGGAAAAGAGAAGTAGAACTGCAACTTTACACTAAGTTCTATGTTTTTGTTTCCAAACTAGTTATTAAATGTTTTTATCTTAAAATAGACATGGCAGCCGCCTCCTCTTTTTTCCTCCAATATGAAAAAGAAATGTTTCACTTACAGGCTGAAAACAATGAAAAATGAGTACTGAAGGTTATATGTTTTCTATCATGTTGTTAGTTTGGGGGGTGAATTCCAGTCATCCACACTGCCCAGACACTGGCTCACGTACTGGTTGATTCTGGAGAGAGTCGACAGGGACAGTTGTATGCTGGTCAGGGCTCCTTGGTCTCCTGGCAGCCCATGCCTAGCCTCTTGTGCTTCCCCGACGTTCCGCTTAGGTGGGCACTTCCAGAAGCTACACATGTATCATAGTGTTGGCCCATTCAGGCGCCAGGCAAATTTTATGCTAAGCTTAGTTACCAGATTGTAAGTAGAGAAGACAGTAACCTAGCAAGAACTTTCAGCTCTCTGGGGACAGATAAGTTGGATTTATGAGGAGAGCAGAAACGTGTTACAGGAAGATCTGATCACATTCTATTTCATAATTATTTAACATTTTTAATAACACACTTAAATTCATTCTTACTGAAAATTTCAGCAGAAAATTCAAGGTAGAAAAAGACTTGGAAAATTATTTTATTAATTGAGTGTAGCTATTATATTCAAACATATTCCATCTGAAATTATAGATGTTATGAGCTCCCTTGCCCCCTGCCTGTTTTGTGCTGTTGCAAAACATAAAATGAAATTTATTCTTGGATGGAGATTTGCAACCCAGAGCCACCTAACTTGCAGGAACGTCGCACAGCTGCCTGATATGGCTATGACTAACCCTCCATTTCATCAACCACCAGTGGCCAAGGCACTATAACCTCCATTGGGAAAAAAGACTAGCCAGACAGGGCAGAATGGTCAGTGCACTCCAAAAGGTGTCTTGGTTTGATCAGTGGAAGGAAAGAATAGTAGGGAACAACACGGAAAACAAGGTTCAGCAAAGAAAATACTGTGGGTTTTTTCCATGTACTTAGCAGAATCTTACACCTCCTTAATAATCTTTCCTTTGTACAAGTTAATCAAGGGAAGGTTGTGAAATTTATAGGCAAAAATTCCCTCTGCTTGATTATCTCAGAGTTTCAAATTTTTATGGAAGGTCCAGCTGACAGCAGTTCTGATTCAGTACAGGAGGTACAGAAGTATAAAGTTATACATGTAAACCACTTCTGTTATGCTCATTAGCTATACACATGCCTTACAGCAAAACAGTATGGAAGTGAACAGGGATAAAAACAAGCAGTTTCTATGGAAATTATCATGGAAATCTATAGAATTCAATACTCTTATTCATAGAAACATTGGTTGTAATCACTCCCATAGAGTCTGACTAAACACTGTGTTGGGCTAATCTGATGAGAGAAAGGCAGTTCTCCACAAGAAACAGCAATCTACCTTTTCATCTATTACTTTCTACACTCTCTCATTTACTTCCTTTGTAAGAAGCAGTACCAAACCTTTCAATTTCCTCATGCAGTATTTCCAGTCACTAGTCGTTTTTGTCACCAGTCCCTCGATTCCTGCAATTTCCTTTGCCAGGTGGAATAAAACATGGGCACAGCACACAGTGCCAGGAGAAAACTGTTAATGGAGTGAGGGCATACACTATACCCACCTGCCTGTTAATAGCTATGACATCTAGGTAAAGTAGAAAAATATAGATCTTCATCTGCAAATGAACCTCATAGTCAAAGCTGGGGATAAAAGAACTTTGATTACCATTATTAACTGCAGGGATTGTATCAAGTGCATTTAAAGTTAATCTCTCCCAATTGTCTAAACCAACTACATAAAATACCATCAATATGGACTTGAAAAGTGAGGTCGATCTAAACAGTCAGCATATGTTCTTGTGAATGTATTTTAATGGAAGAAATTATTAATTTACTATAGTTTCAGTTTCCTGTCATGGTATTGGCTGTTATCTAGACCTATGCCTTAGGAAGCTTGCTATCCTTTTGTAACCCTCTTGAGACAATTCATTCAGCAGCAAGTATTTAATTCATTAAAAATATTTCTACCCCAACCTCCTGAGCAGAGTGACATAGTATGAGAAGGTAAGAAAGAGCTGGAAGAAGCTGGAACCACTACCTAGCTACAGTGCCCTTGGCTTGTCACTGCATATACCCATTATTAGAATGAATATCCCATTACCACAATTTAGCACTATTGAAGCTGGCAAACCAGCAACATTTGAATTTTTCTTTAAGTGCTTTGGTTTTAGGTAATGGTTCTCCCCTTTGCTGATATCACAGAGCAAAACATTCTCCTCCCACTAGCCATTTGATAATGTAGCAACATATTGCCTTCTATGTAATTACGTATTTGTACCCAATTTCTGTAAAGTTTCTCTGAAAGAAAACACTATTTTATCCAAAGATTCTTTTAGTGAATAAAATCATGTGTTTTACTTTACACAGAGAATGCTAGAAAATGCATTTTGTGATTAGTACACACAGGACTGCCAGTGCCCTGGTACAGAGAATGTGTTTTGCAAGCAGCAGCCATATAACATTGGCCATGTAAATCTTTGGTTTGTGCTTGTACAAACTGTTTTTGCATCTCATTACCATATACAGGACGCTCTGGCAAATTGCATAAACAATAAAACTTGTGGTCCCAGAGAAATTGCTCAAGCAGGCTCACAAACAGTAACAAACACTAGGAACAAATATCATTATCCAGCATTCTCGTCCCAAATGGAGCTTGTAGATCTTGAAGTGGCAGAGTTTTACTGTGAGTCAGGAATCACACGACAGAGGAAGGCTAAACATCAGGAGCATAAAACACTAATTGCTGACTCTGTGCATTTGTAAATGAAACACAGCAAGCAATATTCCTGCTTAAAATGCTTATGGCTTGCACTGACAAATTTGGCAGGTTCTTTTTGCAATTATGTACAGTGACCTTACATAAATTCACTGTATGTTAAAGGTACATGTATGTAGCAAGTATGTGCTTCCAAATGTAAAATGTATTGTTCATACTGTTAATCCTTACCACCCTGGAACAAGGGTATTCCTTTTCCAAACTCTGAGCTGGGTTGAAAGGAGTTAATGTACCCCTACTGCTTCATCTCTGCCAGCAGCTTTATTTTTTCAAAAAATGAATTTAAAGTGATCAGCTATGGGCTTCCTGCTTTACAATAGCGAAGCCTAACATTTATACATGAACAGGGGCCCTGGATCCAGGCATTTCTAATAAATACCTAAAATGTCTCCTGAATAAGGCTAAAGAGCCTGTGCCAAGATAATTGCCACATCTTCCTGGCAGCCAGTTCACATGAGCAAAAGGGAGGCATTTGGCAACCCTTGGTTTGCCTGACAAATGAGCTATATTGCATGACTGCATGTTGACATTACTAGCTGTTTAATGTTGCCACATCTCCAAACCAAATATCAGCATCTGCATTTGGCTGTACTGGAAATGTCTATAGCCAAATACTCAGCTCTTGCAGGACAACGCCATAGCTAGAAATTTAACCAGAAGCTTTATCAGACATCAGGGAACTACAGATCTGGTTTAGAAGTCAAGCAGAGAGGAGTATAGTGAAACATGTAGAAGAGGTGTTAGCTTTTGCCTTTTACTGACTATCCCTAACCCCCTTGGACTTGAAAGTAACCAAGCAGATCCTGGGATTCAATCGACATGACTCACATCACAGCCTCCTGTCAGACTACAGGCTGGATTAGGCCATGAACATATAACATAGAGTTCTAAAATATTATTCCTTTTAACATGCCATCATCTTCTAAGAACTCTAAGCCTTTCAATGCCAACCGTATAGGCACAATGTTGTCCAAGTTGTTTACTGAGGGGAGAATACATGTTCTGAAAAAGGCATATAAATCATTGACCCTGTGCAACTGGGCCTAAAAATTTAAATACGTGCACTTCTCACATGTTGAACAAGAAGCAAAACTTTTGTCTTATTGAAACCTTCACTGACCTTCCCTTTCTTAATATTTTAATCCACTCTCTAATGGACAGTACTGCTTATCTTTCTGAAATGTGCCAGTTCTGCTATCTATCAGGGTTGACCTTCACTACCTTCAAACCACATTAGTCTAAAAGGTTTCAAGTTAACTTGGGATGAGAATGAACTTTAACTGAATGGAAATCTATTTTAATGCTTTGCAGCTGATGCCAGTAAAATCACTTGATATCTCAAGAAGTTGGGGCACTGACCCTTAGAATCTAAACATACAGTGAATCCTTACATAAATACATGAAACTTATGTGAGAGCTGCAATTCAGGACCTTACCGTATTGCCCCTGGGAGCTTGATTTTACAGGCAGGGAGCTTCTCATATTGTTTTCACAGTGGTTTCGCCATGGTCTTCTTTAGCAAGAGGAAAGAATTACAAGAATTACAGATTATGAGAACAGTCATTGGACTAATTCTTTGATGTGGATGCCTAAGGTATGGCATAAAACTTTTATTCCACACACAAATACTAATAACCAAATCCCTAGCTAAATGGTATTATCCTAGCTCAACTAACATTAAGGAACAAACGTTAGTTTACCTGAGCAAGGGATCAAAGCCCTTCAAAGCCCATAAGGATAAAATTTCTTCATTACAAAGATGCCATTCATGGCCTTGTACTTTGTGGTTCAATGGCCCTAGGATATATAAAAGAATAGTTTCAGCTTCCTGGTTTTGTGCATTATAGATCCAGGACCGATGGAAAGAAAAACTGAAGTTTAACCAGGTAAAGGCTGTAGAAAAAGTTGTAGAACATACGGTCGTGTTCTACAGGTGCTTAAAACCCATGTAATTCATGTGACAGTATCTGCAGCCTATCAGAGAACATCTGAGTGTATTACAGAATGGTGTGCTGTTCTTGGCGCATGTGGGTATGTCTGGTTTTCCTGTGAAAGCACAGTTAATTTACTAAAATCTGGATTTTGGGGGAGGATTTGCATTTCACCTAAACCAACCATCAATCAGTGCACCACTGCAGGATGACAAAGCATTTCAAATGAAGGTCATGTTGCTTACTAGGCTGATTATAATCACACTTCAATTCCCGAAATAAAAGTGACTGAAATATTCTTCACATTTATTTTAAATGTAACTCTTAGGATATTAACAGTAAAACATCCTACAAGCCATGAGCTAACTGCACTTAATTCCATCAGATGTGATTGATGGGCCTCTCCTTTGGGCTGGATGGGAAACCTGGCCAAGCTAGGTTTTGCACTCCAGGGTATACAGGCTTATTGCAGAACCTTCTTCTAGCTTAACAAATACCTTATTGACACACAGAACATTCAGGGCAGACACACAGAACATTCGGGGTAATAAAAATATATCTTGTTTATCACTGCTTTCACAGCATGCATAGATATGATGCTGGGGCATTCAACCATAGCAACACTAGACAACCACTTATTTCAACCTAAGCTACTGCGAAGAATGCAGGACTCAGCTGATAACCTCTACATAGACATGGAAGATTGCATTTAAAATAAGATGTTGCATGTTCTGGGTTTTTTTTAATGTGTGGGAGAGGAGGACAGATATTGGGTTTTATTTTGATTTTTGAAAACTTTATTTTCATTAAAATAATATGTTCATAATAGTGGAAGGTCTTCATATTATTTATTGCTGAAGTTGCCCTTCACTTTCTCTTTATAAGCACTAGTTTTTAGCCTCTTGTAATTTTTCCAGCCTGTGACTATTTGGGCTGAAGTTTTCATGCTGAGTACCTGCCTAAGATTGAAATTTATGAGGGTTTTGGGGGTATTTTTTGTTTGTTTTCCGGTTTGTAGTTTTAAACAGAGTACATTGATCATGTTTCAGGTATTCTTTGAAAATGTTTTCGGTCCTCATGGACATCTTTGGGGGCTCTCAGAGACTAAATAAACTATAGACTGGTCAAGTTACAGATTGTAAAAAATTGAGGAAGACTGAAGACCTAATGGAACTCAAATCACATTTATACTATTAGTTTTAGGTTTTAAGTGAGGAAAATCATTTAATTGGAAGATATTGTAAGTGGTATAGATGGCAGTTGAAGGAGAAAAACCGCAATTGTAAGGGTCACTTGAAAGAGTCTTTAAAGATGTGTCCTTCTGGAATGAGGATGAAAGAGACAACAAGGATTGTATAGTACATCAGCCAAGACCAATGCTTCGAAGTGAAAGAGGTAAGCCCAGCTGGAGAACATGGTTGCATATCTGCTCATTCCAACAGCTGGGTGTGTGGCTAGACACCCACCACACAAGTTAAAACAGCAAGAGATTTTTCCAAGCACTGAAACCTGTTTGTTCTGTAATACATGTTTGTTATTGAAAAATGCAGTACCTGTTTGCTACATAATGACGTGGACGACTGCAGTACTTTTTAATAGCTTAGGGAAGGCATATTGACTTTTATGCTTTCTACCTTATGTGGAGTTGCTCAGATACTCTGCACATTGGAGTAATTTACCTGTTCAGGATGAATTGCTGAAAGCCTGTGAGAAATTGCATGCCTCCTCTCTCATGCTCTCTCTCTCCTTCTCTCTCACTCTCTTGCTCTCTCCCACATTTTTTCCCCCTTCACTTGCTGAAGCAATTGTGTAAGCAGGGTTGCACATATCTGTATGTGACCGAAATCCTTCTTACGCCAGCAATAATCATAACAATAACAATAAGAAAACTTACATTCCAATTAGTTGCTATCACAAGAGGAAAGCATTGCCTCAGGATTGCTTTCCAGGATCTGACTTTTTCTAAATTTGCAAAGCCAGAAAGACCAGAGCCACACGGTGACAAGTAAATTGGTCCCTACACAATACATGGGTGGATTGTGCCACAGAACCAGCAATTCAGGGCTGGAGGACTTAAGACAGAATATCTCACAGAAGCACATCCAGAAGTGAAAAGGCACCTTAACAGAAAGTCATGAAGGGCTAGAGGCCATCCATGATCCACTTTCTTGTAGACAGATGATCTCAAAGAAGCAATATACTATCACCATTTTAGCACTTGAGCCTAATACCACTAACCCAGAAATCCCAGAGGCATGGATGCAGGATCAAGACCTAAAAAAAAAAATAAATTTATTGAGAGAAACAGGGTGAGACAGAGATGGAAGAGAACATAAATAATAGCTTTTGAAAGAAAATTTTCTTTTGTTCAGTTTAGGGGGCACTTGCTCACCACCCCATTTAAATTCCTTCATTCTTAACCTTAGAAACTAAACCTGGTCCAAATCCTAGCCATTAACATGAAGCTACCTGCCTAGAGCAAACGACCAGTACTTCTGTGTGCACTTAAAACATTTCTGCAAGACTGAATTTCAGCTGCCATTACTATTTTCTACTTTAAAGGCTACACCAAATGATAGGGAGTTAAACACTGTCTTAAGTTCTTCATTTTTGCCATAAACTCAGTATTACCTAGTCAGTGGCCATGTCTCCTTAAAGTACTGCAACATAGCTTTGGGGGTGAGGATTTGGGGCAGCCTTTTCTGGTTTTGAGTGTTTTTTCTTTGTTAGTTTGTTTGCTATGTCTTTAGATACAGGTTTGCTAGACAGCTGATGTAGTGATGTATTACGTTTGGCTGGAAATGAGTCACCTTTCTTCATAGCAGCCTGTATGGTGCCGTGTTTTGGATTTGTGACTAAAACAGTGTTGATAACATACCGATGTTTTAGCTATTGCTGAACAGTGCTTGCACAGGATCAAGTCTTTCTCTGGCCACGTTTCTTAGTCTGCCCCCACATCCTGTAGGCTGGAGGTGAGCAAGAGGTTGGGAGGGGACACAGCCAGAACAGCTTACCCAAACTGACCAAAGGGATATTCCCTACCATGTAACGTCATGCTCAGCAATAAAAAATGGGTATGTAATTTTTCCAAAGTAGCCATTGCTCAGAGACTGTCTGGGCATTGATTCTGCTTGTGGAGTGTGGTAAATGTTTGCCTTTGCATGACTTTTTTTCTCTCTTTCTTTCATTTATTAAACTGTCTTTATCTTGACCCATGAGTTGTTTCTCACTTTCACTTGTCTGATTTTCTTCCCCATCCCACTGGGGAAGGGAGTGAGCAAGCAGCTGGGTAGGTGCCTAGTTGCTGGCCAGGGTCAACCAACCGCAAGTGAGATTCAAGGAACCCCAGTGGATTTGACGTAACATGGATTGCTTCTGTAACACAGAGGTCAGTATATGATATGTTACCCTTTTCTCTCTTATTCCTCATCCATAGGTTTGCAACAGTAGGTAAGTCTTAGCCTACAGACTCCTTGGGAGAAAAACAGTTTTCTTGCTTCTACAGAACTGCACACAATGCTGTTTGAAGTTATAACTAGATAATTCAATAGTACAAATAATTTGCCTTGAACAAACTATGCTCAAGAAGGCTAAGGCTGCTTTCCCCAGCAGAGGTCTTATGAGCTAGAAATCTGTGGGGTTTCCTCTACGGCACTGAATATCTTCATGTGGCTCTCACAGATATCAATTCCCATTAAAGCACAACTTCCAGATTTCAAATTTCTCACCTCCAGAAACTAATTGATCCTAATGTGGTTAAAAGTTTTCTGACTACTGTGTGAGAGAGTGAGACAATATATTCCATTCTGATGTCTAAATCACTCTTCCTAGTACAACTGCAGTCTATATAAAACCATCCATGATATGACCAAAAACACTGCTATGAAAGCTTTTACCTGAATTTAGCTTGGGATGTGAGAATGAGAACATGAAAGCTGTAGTGAATAGAATTCAAACAGCGACAAAATGATGGTAAATAAATGGGAACAGCTGCCACTATTCAAAACTCTAAAAGCACATTTACAGGGAACAAGATCGCTTTTTAAAACTGTCAATTTTAGCAGGGTGGAAAGTAATGTTTGTTCTAGTTCATTTCAGAGTTTTTCATAACTAATAAATGTCTTGGCCATAAAAATTACTATTGAAACCGAACAGCTAACAGCCTGACTATTGGACAATAAAGCTACTTTAAAAGTTATTTATCAACATAAATGATTTTGTATAACTGACACATTTTTATGCAGAAAATGATGAAGTAATATGCCCCTGATTTTTCTAATGTAATACCCTGTAACTAATGATTTTTTTGAAAAATCATTTCACATTTCTAACAATTTTATGAGGGAGCTAATGATTTTATATGACAAATGGTTATGCAAAAAAGAATTATTTTGTGCAGTTAATGGCTTCATACAACTAATGAGTGAATACCCCTCCTACAATTTTAGTGCACATTACTTTCAGAGTGATCATTCATCCTAAAGATATTTTATGCCTTTTGTAAAATTTATTGTGTGCTAGTCCTTTGTAAGATGTATTTCCATATGGTTCCCATGGTTTTCTACATACTAATGAATTTCCAATATGGTTACACATATTAAAAAGTATATGATAAAAGGCATTATAAAACCAATTTCTTTTTACATTGATTTGATATTGATAGTCTTCTTCATTCACCTTACTGAGTTATTTTTAGTTAATTTACGGTTCTGATCTAGCTCTCTGCTTGTAATCTCTTCAGTATGTTATTTTCTGTTCGAGTTTTGCTAAATTAATTTTCATATGGAATGGAAATTATAAAATATCCTGCTCTAGCTGCAAAGAATACTAATAGAATGCTTCATGGCATACAAGTGGTGCCATGGTGCAATCACATTTCTGTGGCTTACCAGATTGACTTTATATTCCTTCCATGTTTGGAAGACCAGTAAATATGCTCCTAAACAATGAGCTGAAAGAACTAGTTTCTCTATGACAGCTGTCACCATTCTGAGACCTGTGGTCCACTGCATTATCAGTGGACTTTTATTATCCCCATAGTGATGGCCTGAGCAGATGAGACAAAGGAGTCAGGCTTAAATGATCTCGCCGCCAGTTCAGGTTTTTACTAAATCCTCAGTACCTCTAAGCAACTAAAGCTGGAGCCTTTTCTCCCTGCTGCTGCGTTTCTGACTGTCTCGCCTTGCCTTCTTGTCTCTGTCTGCAGTTTCTCCTGCACTTTAATAATGGTTTGATTGAACTGACCAGTACTGTATCTTCTACAGCTTTCCTCTAAGCCTGTCAGAAAATGTGTCAAATGAAGACAGTGGCTTAAATAATTTTGCTGAGCATAGGTTTGCCACATTTCAGACTGAATGAAAAAGCCATGCTTTGTACCTGTGACACCTTAGTAGTAAGATTAAGAAAAAGTCACTGTGAGAGATGGAAGATGTTTTTTGTCTCTTTGGCCTTCTTTTTAAACCTCTTTTTACACTTGTCTTCTTTCTTGAGGAAAACATGTAAAAGTGTTGACAACTACAGAGGATGGATGAGTGATATTGTTCAAATAAAGGTCTTTTAAGATTTTCCTTATTACCTCAACTCTTTTTCCTTCTATTTTCTCTATCTCTGGTAAACAGTTAAAATATTTCAATGGTGTTAGTTGCCATAGCCCTTAGAGATGAGGCCTCTGTATTCAAACTCTCCCTAGCTCTTTCATGCTGAGCAGTGACAAGAGCATGCTATATGTTTTTGACTGTCTGAGACATTTGCTTTATTCGAGGTATTTTACACTGGTTGCCATGGTGTCCTCAAAACCTGACACTACCTAGTACAGATCAGCCTATGTTTCTGATGAAGATAGTCTCCACCTACTCTTGCAGTATCTGCAATACTTTCATATCCTTTTCTTACAATGTAAAGATGTATTCTGGTCAAGGCTTGGGAAACATTTATACAGCTGATTTTATGCAATTTGAATGCATTTTCACTTAGCTGTGAGCTGCTGTGGCTAGCAGGCTTCTGATATCAGTCTAACTAGACTGGAGCAAGCTTAGGTATCTCCCACTACACTGCAGCACCCAGTGTAGAAATAACTTTTCTCATAAAGCTCTAGTCAACAGCATAGATATAACTTATAGAAGTAGACATTGTTTGCCACCAAGCCCATGTACTAACTTAATTGGGTCAGCTTTTATTTTGCATTGAAAACCTGACCACTAAAAGCCAAAAAAAAAGAAATATTTAACAGAATCTGTTTATTCAGTTGCTACATATCTCCCTGGTCTACTTGAGTTAAACTGCCCTTGAATCATCTCTACTCAACTATAAGTATTCATCCAGGCTTGTCTTAACTCCTTATAGCTATGGAAGGAGAAGCTACGGCCTCAGGAGGAGGCTAGAAATGTACAACATCAGAACATCTTTCACATTTGAACTGCTTAGTGCTTCATTTCCCTTCTCAATGCAAAACCTGAACACTGAAGAAGCCAAATATTAGAATTCACAGTTTTGGTCATTAAAACAAAGCAAAGCAAACCAAACCAAATCAAACAGAATAAAACCTAACCAAACCAAAATGTTGTATTTGAGCTTTACTCATTACTCATTATACTTGCAATAAAATTAGGATGGTATGAACTGTATTTCATCAGTAGTTACATGTACATCCTTAAATGTACACAAGTGAAAATGTTTTTCGCTAATTTGTAATAAGATAAGCAATGTCTTGCAACACAGTTGCCTCTGCATATGGAGAGATCACTTTACAGCATCACTAACAAATCACACAAGAAACAAGTAACTCAGGCTGCTGCTCCCAAAGCCTTTGACATTATCCTACCCAGAAGTCAGCCACTGCTAGCACCCCAGTGGGTTTTAATTATCAGCATGACAAATGTCTAAGTATTCCTTTACACAAAACTGATAAGATAAGCTCAAAAATAAGTTTCCAGGTTTATTTAGGTGTTGGTTTTGATGGATACTAATATTTTAATACCTCTAGAAAAGTGTGCTTCGTTCAAAAATGCAGATGGCCAAAAATAATTCATTGTGGAATAATGAGTCTCAGTGGAAAAAACTTTCTCTTCTGAAGGCCTCATTTGGTATGATTCAAGAGGAGATACCTACATAAGAGTAGTATGTACAGCCCAGAGGAGATGCGCAGAACACTGCAGAATCAAAGGAGGAGGCTTTATCTATGAGGATGCTTCATTCAACTTACCCATGTCATATCCCTTTGCACATTTATGCACCTTTATTTATGCATGATGAACTGAAGTAAACTGGCAGATGAGCATAGATATCTGTGGTGATCTACTCTACTGAAAGTTCTTGATAGTATATTTTAATAATTATATATTATTTATTACTCTACCTAGTACCAGTGGAAACTGAAGGAAAAAATACTGATGCATCTGGCCAAATCTGCCAATCTTGTTTTAATGTAAAATACCTTTAGAAACTCAAGTATGCTTTTTAAGCAATTTAAACATCTCGTAACAGTGAAGGCCATGTTTCTGGTGAATTAAGGATGAGCCTATTAGATTTGGGAAGGTACAGGCACAATGTACCATAATATAGACTAGGTCCAAGGGGTAACAAGGAGCTCATGATAGGCCCTACAGTGCTCTCTGACTTCCCTCCAGTTTTATGCTCCCAGCTTTGGCAAGCAGGTCATGGTCTTAGAAATTAGTTATTCGCTTGTGCTCATCATTTAGGTCTTACACATTTTATTTTTTCTTTCAATCTAACAAATACCTCAGGCACAAGAAACGTGAATAAACTTTGGTGTTTGATCTAAGTGTGTCTCGCTGGTGACAAGTGTGTTCTGTTGGTGAAGAGCCAACTTCATGTTGGCTGGCCAATAGAACAGACAGAACAGACTTCTGGGATTTGCCGAAACAGAAGGTAGATGTTGCTTTATTACATGAAATTATGGGATTGCCATAATACTTCTCAGTGAAGATAAATCATGAAGTTGTAGATCTCCCTATAAATATTAACTGCCATTTAATTTCAGCTGATATGATTATAATGGATCAAGGCTTGACATATGTGGAATTTTGGCTGCATAAAGAGGAAAGTAGTAAGTGAAATGAAGTAATATTAGAAACATGGATTTAAATTCTCCCTCCTTCTGTTTTACCCTAACTGTCAGGATAACACTGGTTTCAATATTAAAAGGCCCTTTAAGGTGGCCACAGGTGATTACCTACAAAAAGGAAATTCATGGGAGAAGGGAAATGGTGAAATCAGAAAAGATATTTTTCATCTAGAAGATACCACAAGCATGTCTCAAAACAAACGAAGTTATTCAGCTGTATCTTTCCCACTGCTAAGGAAATGCACACCATCTGCACATCCTGGAACATGATCCACATGCAACAATTTGGCACTTTGTTTCACAGTTGGTAGGGCATCACCTAGGCCCCCTCATGTATGACTGGGGTAGACAGGCAGAACCCAAAGCAAAGAGACTAAAGATATGTATGTCTTGGTCCTAGACCAAATTTATAACATCTCCTGTTATAGACGTTATAGAAAATTGATTCTTTAAAGAACTATCACAGAAAACAAAATTTTTCCCCTCTTTCAGAGTTATGTAGCAGGATTTTTGCTGAAATTATAAATGCTCTACGAAGTCATGCTTTGTTCATCTGGATTGTGCATTGACATACATACATCAAATGCTGCCCTTATTTTTTTCTTGGTCTGTTAAATTCTTCATTTTGGTTAATGGATGGTAAGTTGTCATTCACAAGATAACATAAAAGTAGTCCATCATCACTGTTTAATTTGCAACTTTACTTGCACACTTCTGCATTTTTGTCTGGATGCCATGTACTATGCTAGAAGTTTTCACTTCTTGATTGGAAATATTTATACACAGTAATTTTCAATCATAAATTTTCATGCCATATATTAAATGTTGCTGTTGCCTCATCCTGTATAAAGCATTGTAAAGATCCAATAAATCTGTGGTTTACAACAAGATAAATGCCATAAAGGATGGTACTTCTAATTTGAATCTTGGAATCTGAAGCACAAAGCACTTGCATACGATACGCATATTTATAACACACAGATATATAGGTTGCAATTTTCTTGGCCTTTAAAATTTTGGTAGTCTTATCATTACAGCAGAGTGAAATCAATATTCTTACTAGAAAAATATGCTATTGACATCAATCTCCAGTGATTAATTCTTGTGAGATGATACCCTGAATTTATTATCGACAGAGTTGATCTGTTTAGACCCGCAACCTGCAAAGGCCAATCTACAGATGCCGTTAAGAAAACTTTAAAGGACAAATCAAGCACAGTGAGGCATGGAATTGGAGAGGTTAGGAGAAGATGCCCTTTTACTCCAGTGAGTTAATTCCTGGAAAGTAGCTTAAACACAGATCAAGTGCAGAAGGGCACAGGAGCAAGTGAACCTCTGAGCGCTGCCATCACAGGACCAGTTGATCTTGAGTGCAGCCAAAGTGAGCATATGCATGTCAAAGACCAATTTTGAAAATCTCTTTAATGCTTTTAACACCTTTAGTTTTATCAGCAAACACTGTTTCACAGATAGGACATTTCTGTGCCTAATAATACATTTCTTTGTCAATTTTAAAAATCCTGCCTTAACTGCATCAGGACGAACCAATTGCTGAAGCCTTTTTTTTTTTTTTTTTTTTTTCTTAGACTTTAACATCACAAATAGAGGGAATTCTGACTCAGAAGAGAGAATACGTCTGGCAAATTTAGCACTGAACAGCTGAAATGCCTGTGAGTGTCCTAGTCCTCAGTGCCAGCAGTAAATACGTCAGTCTGAATGCACTGCTATTTTCTTGGTTTGTTTGCTTCAGAACTCACCTTCCACACTGCCTTCTCCACTCCCCTGTGTTCATTCTGAGCCAGCTGATCAAAGATCCTAAATACTGTCATAAAGTGGAAAAGGGAAAGACTGCTGAAGGAAGGGGATGAAAGGTAGACTTTACTATCACTGAAACCCTTTTCTATTAATCCCAACCTTGTAAAACAACCAGTGATTAACCAGCTTTCAGGCAGCTCCTCAGACTGCCACCAGAGAATCTCTGTATTTCCCAGAAGACCAATTATATGCAAATATTGTTGTCAGAGCTGCTGGAGATAAAGATATGCAGCAAGTTCCTTTGTAGGCTTTATTTTTGTTCTTCTTGGCAGTTTTCATTAGCCTACAAGTCATTTTAAAGTGTCAGAATATAAGGAAAAACAATAATTAAAATGGAAAATGTTATGCAAAATTAATTGTCAAATATCTCTCCTAACAAACACTGTATAAATGTTTCTTTATGAACAACTATACACATAATTTTATTCTTGCTGTCATAAATGCATCTTCCCCTATAAATCAGGCTGAATCAATTGAATCACAATATCAAAGTCTTTATTTCACTCCGTCTTTTATTATCTATAAATATACTGCCTTCTGCATGTCTCATTCTGAACATTTTTTGCACTGCTAGCTGACACTTTTTTTATGTTCTTGACTTTTAATACTGTGATCTCTTTTATTTTGTTAAACTTCTCCAAACAGGTTCAGGGTTACTTGCAAACCCTGCCTATTTAGCAAAACACCTGTAAAGTTTTTTTTTGCATCTGGATTTTTCTTATTTACCCAAAAGTCTTATAACTTCTTTTCAACTGTACTGCCTGAAAAAATGCCAGTCAGTTTTCCCTGACTGTTATACTCTCTTATGGCCTTATTTACTTGCACATTTTTGTAGGCAGAGCCCACTTCACATGTCTATATAATTTCATTAACTGTAATCCCTCGTAGAAGATTCTGACATATTTTGTTGGCCTCAAGACATCCCTGCTCACAGTTCTGGGGGAGGGCTCTTGGTCCACAGCCAGATGATCAAATGTTCCATCTCCATTCTGTTTGCAAATATTGAATACAGGCTGCACAAATGTGATAATTTTTCTTAGGAATTTAGCAATCCTGCAGCAATTTCCTCTAGCACATCAGAATTAGCTATTCTCCACTTCTACACATGAATGTGTTACAAATGTCTTGAATCTATCTCCATTCACATATGAATACAGATGGTTTGAGGAGTGGCCATATATTTTCCCAGTTGGGAGTTTGTTATGTTCAGAGACATGTGACTCCTGCTCTGAATGCTACATACATAAAGGAGCTCCAAGCATCGGTGGGATATCAATGCACAAGAAGGGAAGAGAGAGCAAACTAATGAGGCACCACACAGGAATGGTTTATTCCCTTCACAGCTTTTTGTTTCCTGGGTAAGAAAGCAACTGTATGCAAAGGGAGGTTTCTGCTTGCCTCATTATTCACGCGTGTGGACTGGACATTGTCCCTTCAATAGCAAAGGCCACACGCAGGCTGGCCACTGGCCCCGGAGTTGCCTGCCACCAGTGCTCTGGGCAGGGGGGGACCCTGGCTGTACCAAGGGATGCCTGGTAGCAAAAACCCGGTGCAGCTGCCGCTCACCAACCCAGAATGCTTTTAGGCCACTAAAAGCACTAGTCACTAGCTGGGACCTAAAATAGCTCTGCCAGCTTAACATACACCTTCAGAGCACAGTGACATGCTACATCACCTAAGGTGTAACTTCATTGTCAGGCACTACAGGGTACATCACATTAACTCTGTGTGTGCTAGAAATCCACAAAGCTACTGTTAGGCGAGTTTTGACTATCTTCCATATAACAGCAGGGGAGGCCATGTACTAATGTATGTTGCTCTTTGATGCTGTTTGATACAGACCTTTTTTTTTTTTTCCTATTTTCTTCCTACCACCCAGTCTTTCTGAGCTAGTTGGTTCTGTGCAGAACTAATTTATCATGTGCAATGAGAAGCTTTATCACATCCACTACAGAGAGGTGACCCTCAAGTCAGTAATTATCTTCTGCTTATTTTGACCTTGAAAACCATCTCAATCAAGTTCGTGTTATCATTAAACAGGCTAAAGGCAAGAAGCACATTCCTTGCTAAAAGGTCAGCCTCCATCAATTTCAATCCTTTTGGCAAGTTGGTTGTAGGGGTCATGAATGATGTTGGGATAGCAAAGCCTCCCACTAATTTCATAAAGAACATTTATAATTATGCTCTTCCCCGCTTCTGGACTGTGACTTTTCTAGACTCGTTACTTTGTCTTGCCCACAGTTCATGCTTAATATTTGAAAAGCAGTGAAGAGAACCCAGTAATATTTCTCCTGAAATGGCAGATCTGACCAGAAGTCAGAGAAATTTTATTTCTTTTCAGTGTTTAACTGTGATTATTTTGACATTTCTGATTCTAGCTCACAAAAATACCTTGAAAAACACATAGTGAACAGAGGGATGGAAAAAGAACAGCGGAGTCAAATAAGTTGTCATCTTAAAACAACATTAAATAATTCACTGTGCATTTTGGCAAATATTCACAAAAAGGAGAGAAGAAAAATTTTATTTTTTCAGAAAGAGATCAACTTTACCTAGGACATAAGCATGTGCTGATATTACAAAAACATTGAAAATTGATAGAAAGCAAATTGATTTTATTTTTACAGGAAACATACATTTATTAGTAACACAGAAGTAAAAGTACATTCAATAATCATGTAACGTCTTGCTGCACAGAATGGGAAATGGCTGCAGTGTCATTGTCAGCTGGGGAATTTAATTTTGCCTAAACAATCTCACCATCCACACAGAACTAGAAAACACGAGAAGATTTTATAACACCTGAGAATGCAAAACGAAATGTAATAGGTGGATAGCGGTTGCTAGTAAAACATCAACATATGCCAATATCCATCCCACATAAGGTATTTTGCTTCCTGCAGTTTTTTAGGTTTCAGTTTTAACTATAGGGTAATACTGAAAAATCTCAGACAACACTGCAACCGTGGCCAACAAAGGAGGCAAATTCAAAGCATCCCTCTTTTAACTAGTGGATGGAATTAAGATCCACATCTGACATCTTTCACCAAAGATGATAATGCAGTGGTTTGAAATAATTCTCTGATCAATTATGACCTGCAAGTTCAAACCCCATTGTCAGAAATGACAGAGCAGCAGGTGGAACAAGATATATATAGATTGCTGCAGGTCTTGAGCAGTCTGTCAGTCATGAAAAACACCGAGCAGTACTTGAAGCTTCCAAATACTACTAACAAAACGTACCTGAGATCTGACAAGCAGTAACTTTTCCAAGTCCAATACTTACTGGAAAGATGTGAAGTCACATCTATATGTGGATTACATATGCTGTATCTATATTTAGATTGGTTTATAAATGTGAAAAATTGAAATATATAGTTAGAATATTCCCTTGCAATAATGTAGTTCTTCTAGATCAAAGGCTGTGCACACTTAAGTGAAATGTAAACTATAAAGATAATTGTAATAGATTTCACCAGAGCTGACAGCTACTTTACATAATGGAGGCCTTACAAATGAATGCCTAATAATGTAGAAGTAAAATATTTTTTTCATGGTGATAGTAACTAAAGTGCTACCTGGGAGCTCCTCCCACGGTAAGCATGATAGGGCTATAATACTACCCCCTTACTTTCATTTTCACTTTTTCCTCCAAATTTTCTTTCCTACTATTCTTCTAAAAGACATTATCATAAAATCAGAGTACCACATCCCTCTGTGTTGTATAGGGAAACAGAGAGCTGAACACTGTACAAGATATACATGGTCAGGAAAAGTTTCAGGAAAATGTGTTTTTCATTGGAAAACACTGTTTAACATTTTCCAAATTCTTTGAAGTTCAAATTTAATCAATTATCTTTTGGAATACAGTTTCAAAGTGCTTGTCAAGGCTTTACCTGACACTTTCAAACAAGAAAGCTCTAATTTTAATTTTTAATAAAACCTGTAAACTTCTCTGAACGGGAAGATTATTCTGTACAGGAGTGATTTTCTTTTAATTAATAAATGTCAGCATTTCATCCAAATTCAGCAGAGGAGTGTTTTTAAAAAATTTTACATTTTGATGGGCTGAGAATGTGCACCATTCCTATCTCAATGGGAAAGCTTTAAAGAGCAATTTATCTTAGGTTACTCTATATGCCTCCTCTGAGTACTTTCTATAGGAACCAGGCTTCCAGTAGGTCCCTTTCAGGGACTGCCTTTAAGATTTCACAACTTATTTGTCAAAGCAGAAAAGGGTCAGAAAAGACAGAGGCCAGTAAAGAGGGAAAGATGGAATAATTTTCACAACCAAAATAATACTCAAATGGGTGAAACTTTATTAAACTGTTATTGATAGAGCTAGTCCATCTAGCAATGCCCAACATCACCTTTCTAAACAGATTAAGGGTGTTTAAATGTACGGAACATAGCTGTTGTGTGTATTTTAAAAGCGTAACTCTATATCTCGGTTTAACCCCAGCCGGCAGTTTAGCCCCACACAGCCGCTCACTCAGTCCCCCCTGGTGGGATTGGGAAGAGAATTGGAAGGGTAAAAGTGAAAAAACTCGTGGGTTGAGATAAAGACAGTTTAATAGGGAAAGCAAAAGCTGCATGCGCAAGCAAAGCAAAACAAGGAATTCATTCACCCCTTCCCATGGGCAGGCAGGTGTTCAGCCATCTCCAGGAAAGCAG
>JAVJGG010000040.1:2149565-2186046 GCA_035590195.1 Aviceda cuculoides
CTTCCCACTGGGGTATTCCATACCCTGTGATGTCATGCTCAGTATATACACTGGGAGGAGTTGGCCTGAGGGGAGCACTGCTTGGGAACTAACTGGGCATCAGTTGGCAAGTGGTGAGCACTTGCATTGTGCATCACTTGTTTTGTATATTCCAATTCTTTTATTATTATTATCATTTTATTATTGTTACTATTATCATTATTATTTTCTTCCTTTTTGTCCTGTTAAACTGTTCTTATGTCAACCCACGAGTTTCACCTTTTTCCTTCTAATTCTCTCCCCCATCCCACTGCGGGGGGTGGGGTGAGTGAGTGGCTGCATGCTGCTTAGTTGTTGGCTGGGATTAAATCATGGCAGGCACTCAATCCCAAGAAGTTTCCTTAGATGGTGTCCCGATCTAAGGGGAGAGTCTCTGACTGCAGGACCCCCTGCTCTGAGGAAGACTGGCTCAAAGGAGTCTTCCGGCAGGCTCCATTTATACCCTAGATTGGGTTGGGCTCATGGTCCTATATGGTCAGGGGTCTAGAAAGTTCTCTTAACCGAGGTTTTTAGTTGGATGAGGTGTTTCTGGTGGGCTCAGGTAGCTGGGGTACATGGCTTGGGCACTCTGTGTATGTGACTCCAGTCACCATGCGGGCCCAGTGGCTCAATCCCTAAACCATGGCTTCTAGTTTAACTCTTTCCTTTCTGCGGTCGAAAAGTTTTGGTCTTTATTGGGGCAGGCGTACCTGCCACTCCACTCACAGGTGGAGGCACTAATTCTACACACTGGGGTTTTTTGGTGGCACAGTTAGCCAAGGAATCTCCCACCTCCAGGGTTTGTTTGGTACCCCAGCAATGCCGTAACCTGGGGCTTTGGCCATGCAGCCCTGCCTGGAGGTCTGCTGGCAACAGTCACTGGGGAAGGAGCCTCTCTCAAAGGCAAAGTGTCGTGCAACCATGTCTTCTGGCATCCCATTTCCCCAATACTCTTAATGAACACTTAGAAACCTTTCTTTGGAGTTACAGGACTAAAGCCAAACACTCTCCATTGAGGTGAAGTCATTTCAGACTCACCGCTGTCGAGTTCTGTCAGACATGGGTTTAGGCACCTAAAGCCATTTTTTTTTTTCCTAATGCTTTTACGTGCTTTTCCATATGGTTTTAGTTAGAGTTTTGGTATGGTTTTGCTTTCTATAGATAGCACTATAGAAAACATTTCTTTTACAGAAACTTACTAAATTTTCCTTTTGTATTTATTACAGCACTTGTATTTAAATTGTTTGTGTAGTTCACCATACACACTGGCTGAGAGAAGAGTGTTGCTATTCTTTGTATTATATTTACAGTGATATTTTAATCAGTTTTACTGCTTATGAAAGTGACTAACCTGACAATCCATGGAGCCTTGACACAAGAAGTGTGGGAAAGAGATGGTGGTAGTGCAGCCTTCCAAAATTGCACCATTAACATGTTTCGGTTTGACCTACAGGACCAGCCTCTCAAGGGAAAAAATGTTTAATTCTATCTCTCTGGTTATTCACAGCCTAATTTTTTTCAGTGAGATTTACTACCAAAGGTACCACATATGTTTGATTTATTGTGGGTTTTGGGTTTGGTTTTTTTTTCCTTTCCATTTGGTTCTGAGGATTCTTCATTGGAATAAAGCCAAATGATGATTGTTCCAAATCTTGAGTTCCAAAAATGTTTAGCTAAAGAGCAGAGCTATGAAGGTTAATACTGCTTCTGAAGTAAAGAGAAAAAATGGACTACCTCCATTAAATTAAGTGTAGCAAGTCCATGCAAACTAAAATATCTTCAGTGACGATGAAAGTTGATTATTAATCAGTGTGGATTTGCAATGAATTAGTAACTTGCAAAAAATACTATCCTATTTTAATAATAATGAGAATGACAATATGCAATGTCCTTCAATTCGTTTCTTAAAAACAGCTTTTACTTTAAAATCAATGGAAGAATTACTTGGTAAAAACTGACTAAATATGGAGGACCTTAGGATACGGTTCATTAGGAGTACTATTGTTTAGTAAGTGCTATTTAATTTAAACTCTAATGCAATTGAAATGTTACCTTCACTCTAGGAATCACTTTTTGAAATGTATTATTAAGGGAGAGCCAGGGTGTAATTTTCCCTTCCATAATATGACTGAAGATCCCAGAAATAATACCTACAAAAAAGCTTACAGAGGAAGATGAATTATTTATTGTTCAGTCAGGCTCAGGTGGTAAGGCTGAAAACATCTGTAAAGAGCAGCATCAAAGAAAGGTGGGTGAACATTTCAGAACTGACAGCATGAAGGAACACCTGACGTCCAATTAAAATAAAAGAGGAGTAGGAAAAGAGACATGAAGTTTGGGAAAGTGAAAAGAAAGGGGTAGGATAAATGTGGGGCACAGGCTGGTACTAAGACTGAAATGTCAGAAGCGTTAACCAAAAACCTCAGCTTGTGAGAAAATATGAGTTCAAATTATTAAGATGTAAAAAGTAGTTTTCATCAGTTCAGCTACCACACTAAGTCCTTCCTACATAAACATCCCTGTAACATGAATATTAGTCATTTGCTGTTAACAAGAAATTATAAACTCCAAGCTACTCTGTTCCAAGGAGAAATGAGGTTCTGAAGCCGTTTCCAGCACTGATGTGGGAGAGCAAAGAACTTGCTCAAGAGATACAAGTGAAGTATGTGGTAGAAATTTTTGGGATTGTGGTACTGTATATATAGGGAAAACTGAGACTATTAAATCAATAATTGTTAGCACTAGAAATAATACATTTAATTAATCTCATACCACAAGCTTCCTATGATATCCCGAGAGAACAAAAAGGGATTTTTACTTCTTTTAACAAATATTTTATCTCTGGGTCATAGCTGTTCTGCATAGTTTTTCATTTTCCACCACTGCATGAATGGGTGCCACAGGACATAATGCTTACTGGTTTGCCCAGCAATTTTCATTTCTTGGAAATAGAGCTTACATTTTTTTTTACTGATCTGTGATTTTAAAGTAACATCACTCAGCATCCAG
Source organism: Aviceda cuculoides (assembly GCA_035590195.1). NCBI lineage: Eukaryota > Metazoa > Chordata > Aves > Accipitriformes > Accipitridae > Aviceda > Aviceda cuculoides. Next base: position 2,152,593 of record JAVJGG010000040.1, read on the forward strand.
CAGAAATATTTCACTCATGTGACATTATTAAATACTGTAAAATAATTCATGGCTTGCTTCCTTGGGTCCTCTGGGGGTTTTTATAATGAAATACCTTCCAGGGATCTAAAATACTTACTGTGATGACTCCTGGTTTCTTCCTGATGCATACAATAGTTATGACTTGGGGCAGGGTGATAGTGTAAGTCAAAAGTTTATTTGAAGGTCTTGGGCCATATGGAATAGAAGTTGCATAAATCCATTCTAGCTGCACATTTATTGTGTCTCTTGCTCTAGCAGAGGAATAGACTCAGTGGCACAGAGCATTCCAGGCCTCCAGCCTTCTTAGACCAGTCTTTCATTAAAACAGGGAACACAATTCAAGAGGAACCAATACAAGTATTTTATTCAAACAGAAATGTTTTATTAGGAATTAAAAGAAACAAAGTATCTCAACCAACACATCTATGTGATGGTTATGAGATTAATAGAGAGTTCCTTAAGTAAATTGAAGTTCTTTATGGTATTTTTTTCTTGTACCATGAAAATAATAAGTGAATTATTTTTGAAATAGCATAGTATTTCATTTAAGCAGTCAAAATCTCAGTCCTTCCTCTGAGTCCTTTCCCTTGAAACTGCTTCATCACAAGATTCCTTGTCACAAAATATGTTTAGTATGTTAGAGAGAAACTTAATTTTCAGCGCTTGAAGGTCTGTCTTGTAAGGAAAGACGTTTAGACCTAAAAGCCTTCTCCAAAAACCAGAAAGTCAATAAAAATATTCCTGCTAACTCAGTTAGACAAAACTCTTAGTGTACACACACACAAGCTAAAAAAAACCAGAGATATATTGTGTAACAAGGGAGAAGAACCAAAAGGATAACTTCCCCATTTATTCCAGTTTTATTATAAGAACATCCCTGAAAGCAAAATCTGTTAGATCAGGTCATAGATGTCAATCTATTAAAGATAATTCATATAGTACCACAAAAAAAACCACCAAACTTTTTTTTATGAATAATCCCACACAAACAGTCTAAATGAGACCAGTCTTTAAACAGATTGTCTGAAATTCAGTTGTTGTTCCAATGACCATTCACTTCACTGGCAGAAGTCATGTCAAAAGGACACTTGATAGCCATTTCTGACTTTTCACAATGGAGTCACGTTCATTATGAGTCAAAAGTGATGGGACAAAACTCTGATGACTTCAGTAGAGCAATGTTACTTTCTGGACTAGATCTGTAGACAATACTAGAACTGATTTTGAAATGTGATTTCTATTAAGAAACTTATAGCTTTCTACATAATTTTAAAATAAATTTGACCATTTGTACTTCTCAGACTTCTTTGAACTGAAACTACTAAAGCAAAAATGTTTCTCTTAAAAGAACTCTTATGTGTTCTGCCCATGAGAAACCACTGGCTTCAGAACATTAGAAAAATATTTTTGGGCCCATATTTACATCAGAGCCTGAGGCCATTCCATTCCTCTGAAATCTGTACCAAAATATGAAATGAAAGCAAATGAGAGAAAAGGCGAAGTGCTGAAAAGAGAAAAGGCAGCATAAATGGGCAGAGAGTGGAAAAAAATTCTCCTTATTTGCAAGCTGCGCATAAATGTTAGATTACAGAAGAGACCAGTCTTCTGGTTTATTCTGTTCATTTTAAATTACTTCTTGGAAGTCATGCTTTCTTACTTGTATTTTTCACAGTGTGAAATGCATCCATAAAGTCTTGTAAAGACTTCTATAAAACAGGCAACAAATCTTCAGCTTCATGTCGTCAAGAATATTGAAAAACATCTAAGTTCTTAAAATAGCAATGAAAGGCAGAGAGTTTTAACAACTTTTATTCTTCTTGCAGATAAGAATATACAAAGCTTTGCAAAATTATTCAGAGACCATTATTCAGCACTGGTCACTGCCTATCTTTAGTAACTGCTAGACGCTAGACTTGCCAGTGATAGTATTGCTTATTGCAATACATTTTATCTAACAAAACAAGGAAGTAATAACAAAAGTTAAAACAAAGGGTATATTACACAGTGCATTAACATCCAGGAATTTACCAATATTTAAAATAGGATCATAGGATAATTCAGCTTGGAAGAGACCTCTGGAAGTCTGAAGTCCAACTTTCTGCTCAGAGCAGGGTCAGCTATGAGATTAGACTGGGTTGTTCAAGGCTTTATCCAGTTTGATCTTGAAAACCTCCAAGGATGGAGAGAATACAGTGTCTCTGGGCAACTTCCTCCAATGTTTCACTCTCTTCATATTAAAACAGGTTTTCTTTATATCTTGTCAGAATCTCCCTTGTTTCAATATAGGCACTGAAATCTTGTCCTCCCATTGCTGCTGTCTCTCATCCTCCACCAAGGTGTTCAGTTTACTGTTTACCAAGACTCTCAGGTCCTTTTCAGCTGTTCCTAAGCCAGACGGCCTCTAGCCTGTATCGGTGCGAGGAGTTATTTCTTCCCAGATAAAGGATTTTACCTTTGTCCTTGATGAATTTCACAAGGTTCCTGATAGCCCCTTCTTCCAGCCTGTCTGGCTCTCTCTGGATGGCAGCCCTGCCCTCTAGAATATAGAATACAGTCACTGGCAGCAACTACAGAAGGAGTATACCCAGTATTTGTCTTGCAGGTGCTATCCAAAACGTGTGAAAGTCCTTCAACAGGAAAAAAAAAAAGATAAAAGGATGACACATGGTGTTGATGATCCATTTATTCTGTGGAATCCTCCTTCATGGCTCACAAAGGGACAAACATTGCTCCATTTGTATCTGACTTCATTAGAAGAGGATTTGCAAAAATTTTGCCTCCTGCCTTTCTAGTTGAAGAGTCTGGTAACGTTCTGGAAGCATACATGGCCTATTCAGTAACTATTTGGGGAATTGTAGCAATCCCTTATTGAACACAATGTCAAAGACAATCCTTCACATACTGTAAAAGAGACAGCATACTTTCATCCAAAACAGATATGTCTTACCTGATATGAAGTTTTCCTCTTTTCAAATAGCTATTTTCTGACAAAAAGTCAGCAGTTAAGGAGACAGACATAGGAGTAAAATTATGTATCCCATTGAATATTTTTTGCATTGAAACAATGAAATACTTCTTTGTAAACTAATCAGAACTTTGAAAAATACATGTAATATACTGGTTCACACAATCTGCTGGTCATGAACAACCCTACAAAAACAACCTGGCATGCCCAGTTCTATGATGTTGACAGAAATGAAGTATTAAAAAGAAATTAAGACATGCCTTTTTTTTTTTTTAACATAGAGAAAGAATTCATTTTTAAGCTTGATGGGGCTATTTTTCATAGAAAACAGTGAGAGAAAACACAAGGGGTTGTTCTTCTAAAAATTATGAAATATGCACTGATGGTGTTCATTTCATTCCATTTGCTGGAATTTCAGATGGATGGGGGGACTCATGACAAAACACAAACCCCACCATTAATAAAGACGAGAAATCTAAGGTGGGGGACAAGTGCAGCAGAGCCTGTCCTGGTGGTATGACAAATGGAGAAGACCGATTTGGGAAATATTAGTGTACAGCCGCATGTAGTCCAAATGAAGGGCAAATTTGCATCCCAAGACTCTGAAAGGTAAGCTTTTAGTTCAATTCTTCATTGATGCATAATTTCAGCATGCAAAATTACATAATTTTTACAATTACAGTAGTGCTTGCACCAGCCGGTAGAAGGATGTCAAAGGATGATCAATAGTGAAAACAGGGGTGGGTGCACCCGTGTCAATAGATACTCAATCTTTCCAGAGTAGAACAGGGTCAGAAGCTCAAGTAATTAGTCATTCTGCTTGCCACAAGCTCTATTAAGCCTACATTTAATACCTGGAGGCAGTGAAAGGTAAACAGGGGTTATACAAGAATGATGGATCACAGCACAGTTCTCTTGGGGAAAAAGGAAAGTTAATCTCACTTACATTGCTCTGATAACTGATTACTGTATTTCTTAACAGTAGGTTTAAATAAATATTTTTTCTAGCATTCTCTTTCCTTCTCTTAAAGAATCTTAACTGTTCAGCAAGTTGCAGAAAAAGCAGTCTCCAATACATCTTACTTCTTAAACACATTTCTTTTTGCTCCAAAAGTAAAATTATACTGAACGGCTTTACACTTTTTTTTGCATGCCCTAGAGACCAATCTTTGTAAATTAGAAATAGAATCAGGCAAGGCTTTTTTATTAATACTACAGACAACAGTGGATTGTCAAGGATTTGTAATATGGTTTCTCCTAAAAGGTGCAAGTAGTCACAGTATGGTTAATGAAGTTTTATGACTTTCATTATCCTCATCCAATGCTCACTCTTATGTTAAAATGCCTTGGATTTCACAAACCTACTGATTGTTGAGAAATTCCTTCTCCCCTTTCCAGTTCAGAGATGTTTAATTAAATCTTTAAAAGTTGTCCTCGAAGAACAGGACAACTAGGATGATATTTGTCTTTTGACTCAGAAAAGGCTGTTTCTTTACCTCTCCATTAAAGTTGCGCAACCAGGCAAAAGCCTTGGCTTTTACAACATGGTTCTCTAAGCTAAAGCAGGCCAGAAAATAATGTGAGAGTCAAGAGTACTTTGGGAGAGTAAGAAAGGTACCCATACAGATTCAGTGACACTGGGCACCCTGACAAATACTTGTGCAAAGGATACACCTACATTCCTAACTCACAAAAGTTGCTACGAGAAAAAGATCCAGTATGTTGCCTATGGGAAGACATTGCAGAGATCTGGCCACTAGGTCAGCTTCTAGAAATTGCACTGTAAATTAAAGCATCAAAATTATAGAATGAAAGAGTATTTTTGATCTTTGTTGTAAGGGTTCCCAGATGATGGGAGATACAAGAACATAAAGTAGAAAAAGTCTGGCAAAATGGTTGCATCACAGTTTCTCTCAGACTTTTGTGATACATCTAACATACCTGTATCCATTTATTTAAACTCTGCTTTGGTAAGATGCTTTAAGCAATGCACAGACCCTTTGATCTTCCCAGTTCCCAAATACCCACAAAAAATACAGGGGAAAAAAAATCCAATAGCCTTCACTGTCTGGTGAACTGGTTTAAGGTGTTTCTATATAATCACAGCTGTTGGGGGACTTCAAAATATCCATCAGTTGTGAATAGGCTAAATAGGGCTCCAACCTGCACCTGCTCAGGAGCATCCCCACAGCAGACTACCCAAGTCAGAGGGAAGATTCTCCCTTTCCAGATATTAAAGTCACTATTGCTGTGAATGATACTACAATGTATGCCCATCTTCCTTAGCCATCCTTGAGTTTTCACACATTCCAAAAATCTACTGCTCACACACAGATGCAGGACAAACATGGGTAACTGCACTGAAGTTCACAAATCAGCATCTGAAACTGTTCCATTATGAGTAATCATAACACTTTTCTTACATTGTATTTGCATAGGGTATTTATTGTTGTCTTCCTCTCCTCTTTTTTTTTTCTTACTAAACTAACAAAAAGGGGATCGAGAACCAGCTCTAGAGAGCTATAATTTGCTGAGAAGCCATCTCAGCTTTTTTCCCTACAGAGCAAAAATAGATTTAAGTTTACTTAATTTAACTTTTTCATGAGAATATTAGACTTTGAAGATATGATTGTTTTATTTTACTCTACTGGGAGAAGGGGCAAGAGAATGTGAAAAGAATCATTATCACCGACTTTCCACTTCTTCATAAAATTTCAGAATAATAGTCGGCAAGATATTGCAATACCAATTTATTTATTTTACTTTTTTCTCCCGTGGATTAAAAGAGGGAGAACATAAGAAAAGTGATATGATATCCTACTCTATTGAGAAAGTAAAGACAATTTCACAAGAATGATCAGGTAAGCCTGAATACTAAACCAATCAAACCAAACCAATCAAATCTGAAATTCTATTTTCATTTTATGTCTTGGCTTCCAACAGTAAAGATTTGACCCTTTTTTTTTTTTTTTTATAGTCCTATTATACAGTTATGATCCCATTATACAAGTGCATGTTTAAATAAAATTGACTTCTTTCTCTCATAGTCCAGCCTTTACTCTCAGTATTTGATCACAGGAAATATAATGTCAATCTTTTCACAACATAATCATTCTTCTGCTACTTGATGATGGTGTCAGAAATACAGCTTTATGATTCTGACAACAGATTTGTCCATTTGAATTATCTTGATTACATAAAATGAGGTCATAGAGACAGCCTTTATGATTCATCCTTAGCATTCCATATATACAAAAAACTACGTTTATTAACCAAGAGGCTGTAATGATGTTCAGGAAGTAGCATGAAAGACCTGTAGACCAGTCTCTCAGAAATGCAGACATACAATTTGTACAATTAGATCCTAAAAAAACATGTTAATACCTGTACAAAGTTTTAAATACTCTAATTCCAGCCTGCATACTACAATATGTCTAGGGGTAGTACTGGTTTATTATACACCCACTTAAAATTCAGCTATGCCTCCTGTAGACATCTGTCTTTAAGGGCGGTTTATTATTAACCAGATGGGTTTCCAGTGGAAGACTTGGCTCTATGAAAGGTTTTGCCAAACCAAGTGACAGACTAAATGCTGGTGTCAGGCAGGAGTGAGCAATAGGCATGAGAAGTGAAACCCTTTAGCCTGAATCATCACATCACATTAAACCAGCTTCACAGAGTAAAGTTCACATGAAAACTTTGCCTCAAACAACTCAGCCCATGCTTTGGTGACAATCATTTCATACTTCTATACAAACACATGTACCTCCTTACAGGCAGATTTAAGAACAAAAGCTCCAGACAGCAGCAAGACTAAGTTATAGAATCAAGGAATGGTTTAGGTTGGAAGGGACCTTAAAGATCATCTAGTTCCAACCCCCCTGCCATGGGCAGGGACATCTTCCACTAGACCAGGTTGCTCAGAGCCCCATCCAACCTGGCCCTGAACACTGCCAGGGATGGGGCATCCACAGCCTCTCTGGACAACCTGTTCCAGTGCGTCACCACCCTCACACTGAAGAACTTCTTCCTTACATCTAATCTAAATCTACCCTCTTTCAGTTTAAAGCCATTACACCTTGTCCCATCACTACATGACCTTGTAACAAGTCCCTCCCCAGCTTTCCTGTAGGCCCCCTTTAGGTACCCGAAGGCTGCTATAAGGTCTCTGTGGAGCTCTCTCTTCTTTAGGCTGAACAACCCCAACTCTCTCAGCCTGTCTTCATGTGGGAGGTGCTCCAGCCCTCCAATTATCTTCATAGCCCTCCTCTGGGCCTGCTCCAACAGGTCCATGTCCTTCTTATGTTGGGGGGCCCAGAGCTGAACACAGTACTCCAGGTAGGGTCTCTCCAGAGCAGAGTAGAGGGGGAGAATCACCTCCCTCGACCTGCTGGTCACACTTCTTTTGATGCAGCCCAGGATACGATTGGCTTTCTGGGCTGCGAACGCACATTACCAGCTCATATTCAGTTTTTCATCCACCAATACCCTTAAGTCCTTCTCCACAGGGCTGCTCTCAATCCCTGCATACCCCAGTCTGTAACCGTGTTTGAGATTGCCCCAAGCCATGTGCAGGATCTTGCACTTAGCCTTGCATTCAGACCTGGCACCTGGACCTGGCACTTGGCCTTCATGAAGTTTGCACAGGCCCACCTCTCAAGCCTGTCAAGGTCCCTCTGGATGGCATCCCTCCCCTCTAGAGTATCAACCACACCACTCAGCTTGGTGTCATCTGCAACCTTGTTGAGGGTACACTCAATCCCACTGTTCATGTCCCTGATAAAGATGTTAAATAATACTGGCCCCAATACAGACACCTGAGCGACACCACTCATCACTAGTTTCCACCCAGACAGAGACATTTACTGCAACCCTGAGTGTGACCATCCAGCCTATTCCTTACCCAATGAGTTGTCCACCCATCAAATCCATGTCTCTCCATTTTAGAGACAAGGATGTTGTGTAGGACAGTATCAAATGCTTTGCACAAGTCCAGGTAGGTGACATCAGCCACTCTTCCCTTATCCACCAATGCTGTACCACATATAAATATATATATAAAAAAAATATATATATATATATACACACCCACACATATACTACTTCAGCATAACTTACTGATTTTCTGCACAGATCTATTTTTACTGCCATATTACTCAAAATAATTTGCGTTAAGTACCCTATTGGCCCTTTCTACATAAAGCACTGTAACATACAGCATACCGGATCTCAGGCAAAAGCCTCGTGTCGTTTACAAGCACTTGCATAAGCATACATATCCTTGTATAAGCCAATAAACATCAAGACATCACAATTTGTGAATGACTTCCTGGGGAAGGAAAGAGTGATCTGTCTTTCAAGCTGGTATAACAATTTGCTGAAAGTACACTCAAACCTAATAGACTGAATGATAAGGGTTTGTCAAAAGCCAAGGTAAAAGAATCAACAGAAATTACCTCTCTCTGGAATTTAGAACTAAGACTTAAGTCTGAATGAGCCCCAATTATGTTTATGGTATGATTTGAGCCAATATACCTCTCCAAATAAAAATGCATCTTTTATAAAAGCATCCTAAGTCCTAAAAACATGCTTATCAAAGAGCAACAGAACAGAAAGACCTTTTACTTCTGAATACAGGGTGTGTATTTCCTTTCTGGCACATGACTTCCATAAATAAACTCCTAGCCTGCTTTGTGGCAAGGAAGATTTCAGGATAACCAATACAGCAATATCCAAAACCTGCAGCTGTGGAAACCCTTAAGAGCAGGATGCTAGGCATTCCTAGATTTTCAGTATCCCAATCCACTTCTGTAAGGTTTCAAAAAAATTGTAGGATGCACCCTCACTGCACAGGTGTACAGTCCTGCACCTTAAGAGATATATAAAAGAAACACCTTCTCTAGACCACTGTCAACCAGATAACCTCTCCTGCAGCAGCCCATTGCTGCATACAACTGAAGTGCACTCAAAATGTCTAGACCCATAACTGTGTTTACACTAATTCTAATCTTTGGTGCCTCTCTCCATGCATCCTGTAGGGAGTGAGGCCCCAAGTCAAGCTTTCAATCCCATTAGGCAGCCAGGAGTCTTAAAGTTAGATTCTTTGGATTTTATACCACATTTCAGTTTCTACTCTTTTTCAGAAATCTCACACTGTCTTTACACAAGCCCTAAGATTCAAAATATTTCTGTTTACCTTAGAAGATCAATTTATTCACCTGTTCTAAAGGCCTCCCAGTTTTGCTTCTGACAGTACAATACAATAGTAATACAGTAGTCTTGAGAATGTAATTTCTACCACTTAGAGAATACTTGGAGTGCTTCATGGAGGAAGCACCATCTGAATTCATATTACATAAAGTTGATTCAAGTCTCAGGAATGTTTTCTATGGGTTTCAGGTATAAGTTTCACCGGTAGATGCTTATAAAACATTGAAATAACTCAGTACAAGACTGGAAAAATCTACAGCTCTGCAAGTCCATTCCAGAAAACACACTGCATTCACCTGACCACAGTATTGATGTGTAAGGCTCAAGCCTCAACACAAGACTGGTAGCAATGTACATTCAAGGACTAGCATAATAAGAACTATTCAATCTGAATTAATAGTATAAGTATAGGAATTACTTTTCTAATATAAGAGGCCAGAGCACAGTTTAAGTTCAGTTTATCATTGTTTAAGAATTGGATATTCCAGGATGTAGAAATACACATTCACCATCACAGAGTGCTTAGAAACTCACATGAAGGGCTTCAGTACACTAAGTTCTCTACAACGCAACCAGGAGACATCCATCTCTGTTATGATAGAGCTGAAATTTAAAAACATAGATGAAAACTGTAATTAAAGCAAAGTGCTGCTGACGGTTTATGGAAAGTCATTTTCAAAAGTACCCAAGAGGCTAAGGAACTCCAGAGACTGCGGAAAGAGCCTATGCTTGAGTGACTTGCCCAACATCACATGGAGCTCTCAACAGCTTTGAGAGGTGAACCCAGATCTCCCAAGACCCCTTTGCTGGTGCTTTAATGACAAGAACATCCCTTCTCTCCATTACTGTTTCAGGCTGTCATTTCTTCTAGTTGGGTTACCATATATTTTGAGCAAGGTATGTCTCAACACACGTTTTCACTAGATTGGTTGGCAAAACATTATGTCTAACAAATACTGTGTATGTGAACATATGAAAATAGAGGAAAAGGGTAATAACATGTAGTGAATACTCCCTATATTCCCTTTCCCTTCCCTCCCATACAGGCATCCTTTAATTTCCATACTGATCTGATGCACTTATCCACAGGTCTATCAGTTCCTATGCAATTTTAAGACACACTTCATTAATCAATTGATTCACTTGACTGCCCTCTTGAAAACTATGTCATTAGTATTTGAGTATTAATTACATTTCCAAGAGTCCTACCTCTGTTTTCTTCCCCCTTGTGTCTACTTGGACAGTTCATTAATTAATGAATTACTATGGATAACAGGTTTACATTTAAGTACTCCATGGTGCAGATGTCTGATCTATTCACTAGGAAAGCCTACTTTTTCATTCACTGAGTATGCACAAAATAGATCAGTATTGATTTTATTGCTTTTAATTTATTTCCATTCAGTCTGAAAAAGTCTAAGGCATTCGGTTAGACAGCAGTTATAATGGTGCAGTTACAAGGGCCATGACATACTTTTTACTTTTAAATTCACAATTTCACAAGTAGTAAATAAAGTTTTAGGCAAGACAGAGTATACTTTATCAGAAGGAACACTGTAAATGTCTACCACTGGAATACCATCAATTTTAGCTCTCCTACTGCTTACACAATAAGCAAAATCAGGCCCTAGATCTCAGAAGTAGGCCAGCCAAGTCAAAACCTTATTTGTGTCTTAGTACTTTTCTTTTTGCAAAGTCCCTGAACAGCAGCTTCTCTCAAAATATCAGTTATTCACAACTTCAAAGGAAGTGAAATACTGAAAGTTTCAGATTATTGATATCATTTCACTGGCAATGACAGGAGCAGCAAAGCTGAAAAGCAAGCTGGAATATTCAATGTCAATGCGAAAAAAAAAAAAAAATTAAATAAAAACTAGGGCATGTTTGGAACTCTGTGTGAACAATTCCAAGGCAGCAAAGTCTTATATCAGTTAGAGGTTACAGAAGAGACCGATTATATATTTAAATTGCAGACTGGATACTGAAAAGTAGAACAATTAATACTTCATTTTCTCTTTACTAAATGCAGTCATGGCTTGCCAATCTTAATTTCAAGCCCAAATGATTTTAGAACCATAACAAGAGAGTCTGTAATGTGTTTGATTTGTTTATACTTTAACAGTTAAATGTTTTTTATTATTATTTTCAACAGATTACTTAAAATTATTTTGCTGATATTTTGGCAAGGGTGAAGAAATATTTGGAATAACAAGCTGTCCCAGCAAAGGAGGGTCAATTCCATTTCTTCATACTATATGTAAACAAATTACCATAGGTAAAACCTTTCATGTTTTTTTATGACAATGGAACCAATGGATTAGTAACACATGATATTAAAAACAATCAAAACATAGTGATCCAGGGACTGTAGAAAATCTCTTTGGTATTTTGCTGCTTAAACCAGATTTCACCCGGATACTTGGTTGCGACTAGTGCTGCATAGTGATGTACGGGTCCTAAAGTAGCTCTAAATCCTCTAGGCTCCCAGGTCAGTAGGCAGTATACAGTATTGTACTCTCCTGTATTCAGAGGTCCCAGTTCAGCTCCAGGTTGCGAGACACGAGGATGTCCTGGCCACGTCATCTTGGCTGCGAACGCAGCCCCTGCACTGATAGACAGGATGGGTGAGAAGGTACAGAGAGCAAGAGTCCAAGGCCACCCTACAATGATTACAAAAGCACAGTAAACAGAGGCAATCAGGAGACCTGCAGCAAAAAACATAGCTTTGATCCCAAGCAACGTGCAAAAATAGGTGTGCCAAGGAACCACATGGTCCAAATTTTTCAGAGGATGTGGAAGCACTGTAATGTCTATGCAGAAACATGTTTTTCTTTTGCCCTTGGTTTAGCATTTTGGTTAGTCACACGCACATTTTCACATTTCACATGCTGCACCAATACAAAAAGTTTGGGTTTTTTTAGTATAAACCAAATACTGCTTTATCATTCATACAGAGTATAATCTGTAAAAAAATAAAAAAAAAAAAAAAAAAAAGTTGTACAAAGCAGAATGGCATTAAGCTGTCTATCTTCTCCTGAGCATGAGACAGTTGCTTTATATGAAAAAAAGAAATTCTCCACCTTTTTTTTTTTTCCTCTCCAAAATACTGTTTTCGTAAATCTCTCTGTATCATAGCATTTTTCTAACAACTGAAATAAAACACACAGACAAAGGTAGTATTACTGCTTGACAGAGTTTTTTCTTTTCCCTCAAACACAAACACAGGTGTATGTGGGATTTACTACGATAATGTAAGGAGCACTTAATTTTACCATTGCTTTCATCATATGTTCCTGGGCACACCAATAGAAGAAGGAAATGGATGTAGCTCCAGAACACAGAAGGATACTTTTATTTATCAAATCTTCATTTCACCTTTACTCATGTGAAACTTTCATGGACATGAGAAGTTTAGTTTAACCAGGCTATGTAAAAGCCAAGGACAAGTTTCAATATTTTTTCTTGGATGAAAGACATTACCTATAAGGGGCACCCTATAATTGAAGTCAATTTACATAACAGCCAAATTCTGCTGTATACTTCACAGACAAATACCCCAAAAGCTTTTGAAGGGAGAGAAATTGTAATTACAGGTGTAAGATTTGCTGTACGAATGACTTAAAGCTGCTGATTTCCACCCCCCTGCCAAACAGTAGCTATGCACAGCATAGCATTTTAAATGCTGCTATTTTCCTTTACTTTTTCTTTCCTTTTTTTTTTAAAGCTTTATGGAAATCTACTTGCTGATAGTGGGAAGGATTTGTGCTTTTGTGCCAGCAATCTTCAACAAAATTGTCTGCTGAGTGTGAGCTTTTAACAAATTTTAATAAGGACTCTTGTAATCAATGGTATCTTGACTAATGTGACAGTAAGAAGCTCCATTTCATGAAGAGAAGACCTGGGTCAATTTGACATTTAATTTTCTACTCAGTGTCACCACTCTCCTTTTACAGCATCACTATCCAGATAGTTCCTCCTTATCACTCTGCTTCAGACACTCATAATGATTAGCTACAAACCTGAAAAAAAAGAGAAACCTTACAACTCCAGGAAGGGCTCTGTGTCCTAGATGCTGTTTTTAATGAGCAATCATGACACAAAAGTTCTACTAGAAATATGATAAACATGTCACTAATGGGGAAAAAAAAAATCTTTATTTCCTTTGATTTTTTTTTTTTTTTTTTCCAAAAGATGAAGGTGATCTGACACTGTACTCATATTTTAAGAATGCCTTCCATTAAAGAGACCTGACATGTTAGGGACAGATTTCCAAGAAGAGCATAAAGGCCCAAAACCCACTTTGGGTGCTAAAAGCCATCATTTAGGAAACATGACTTTTGAAAGTCTACTCTCTCCTTTTTAAAGTCCCAGTATTATCACTGCTTCAGCCACAGAGTAGCTGTAGGTGGGGGGAAGGTGTTTTAAGATTTGGGTTTATTTCTTGTTACCCTACTCTGATTGGATTGGTAATAAATAAAATTAATTTTCCCCAAGTCAAGTTTGTTTTGCCTGTGACAGTAATTGGTTGAGTGATCTCTCCCTGTCCTTATCTTAACCCATGATCCTTTCATTGTATTTTCTCTCCCCTGTCCGGCTGAGAAGGGGAGTGACAGAGCAGCTTCGGTGGGCACCTGGCATCCAGCCAGGGTCAACCCACCACAGCAACCATAAATGCAAATATGTCTGCCTCTACTGACTCTAACTGAAACATGTAAGAGAGCACTTCTATTTCCCTCAGCAAATCATGTATTCACCAAGCTGGTTTCACACTGTGAGATGCAGAAGACTGGTCTCTCTACAGAGAACTGCAGAGGGAGGGACTTGGACAGCTTCAGGCATACTCTTAGTTTTTAGGGAGCAATAAATAATTAACATGATGGGTGAAGTATACCCACCTGGAAGAATAATTCTTAAGAATGAAAGATTCGGGAGAACAGAAATATACTAGAAATATACTAGCACTGAAGGGTGCTTGCCAGAGGAGATTCAAAGCCAAATTCAATCTGACTTGAAAGATTCAAATAATCAGTTATTATCGCCATGAAGTAATGTCCTCATTCCATCAGGCCTAATGAAATGAATAAGACATCTTGGATGTTGAGGTCATGGCCAGGCAGGAAGCAAGTCCACTCTGCTTACAAATACTCAAAAATCATTATTCTGCCATCTACACTAACTTCATGCTCTTTCCTGTGTAAATGCACACATTCTCTAATCCTTCTGTATTTATCTATCTGTGTCTAAGTCACAAAAGGGGCTCTAAGACTATATTTAACCTGCCACCTTCCTAGCTCGGCTTGACTTGAGGCTTCAGCTCCAAGAACCAACCCTTACACATTCCTATTGCCTTGTGGGGAAATCTCGAGTCTGAGCTAAGGCACATCCTTCTGCAGTTTCCCAGACTGGAGAGCCAGTCAGCTCTGAGAACAGAGCCAGAGTATGAGGCGAACGCTAAGTGTGGTGGATCGTTAGGTAGAGTGGAGGCACTCCAGCCCTGTGCACACAGGATGCCTCAGTACAGTCTGGTTAGGTCCACAGCAAGGGGATTTCTATTCCAGAAAGCCTAAATCAGAGCAAGGAAGAGAAGTAAGAAAACAGAGGAACTAAAGCAGACTCTCTCCCAGGGAGGAATAGGGAAATAGAAGGAGAATGACCTGCAATGAAGTTCTATATCCTCAGATCTGCACTTCTTAAATTACAAAAAGAGACAGAATAGTTTAAAAGTTGTTAAGCAGAGAATGTTTTTACCCAAACAGGTATTGCAGATGCAGCTGTAAGTTTGCTTTCTAAGGGTATTCCCCCTGGATGGAAAATATTCCTATGGCAAGAAGTGAAGTGCGGAGTAGAAGGCAACCTGACAAACTTGATGTGACAGCACCAGTGAGATCCAATCTTGTCCAATGAGGCTGCTGTCATTGAGATGTTTTTAAGATCACCTGAATAGCTCCAGGCCACACTTGGGCAAAATAATTTTGCTGTCAGTTCCATGCCACATGTCTTTCAGCATGGAACATTTCTCTACGTTTGCCTGTCTTGGTTGAAGTTTGAAGTAATGCTTAATTCAAGCTTACAAATATGCTCTATTTGGTCCTTGCGTTTCAGTGCTACAGGGAATACCACCCAGTTCATGGAAATGTTAAGAGGAGCAGTCATGGACTGGGAAATACAAGAACCACATCAAAGCCACTTTTGTGGATACCTTAAGCTGTTACTGCTCAGACATCAAGAAGATCCAGACAGAAGCTGCAGCCATGTTGAAAAGTCCATGCAAAAGTAGATAAGGAGTACAATTTGGTATCCTAACAATCTGCAAAAATGCCTTTTCTTCCTTTCTTTTTCTTAAGCAAAAAGGGAATCACCTGCCAGGTAGAGGTTTGCACGTCTTCAAATTTCCATTTATAATTCAGTGCTCATTACTACATATTGACTGCTTAAGGAGGAATTTTAACCCTGTTAAATAGTTCACTGTCCTATTAAATTGGTACTGAGCCACAAATATAAAGGCTTTACAGCTTTTTTGTCCTATAGCAAATATGAATAAAGAAATAAATCAAAATCTATCCTTCTCTAATTTGTCACTTGTGATCAAAAGACCAAATAGGAGAATTTTATTAGGGCAAATACCATATGTAGAATTAATTAATACTACAGTCATTGGCCTTGTCTAAGAAATTGAATCATGGAAGCTGTGTCTAAATTTGCTAAAGCAACTACAATAAATGATTTAAAATTTAATGCACCTGATCCAGGGGGAAATTAATTTATCCTTAATAGAAAAAACCCAAAGGTTTCATTGTAATTCTAGGCAAGGTAAAGAATGAATACTCCTGAAACTGAAGTAATTATAATCATTTGCCACAATGTTTAAGTGAGAACTGCAATGGACTTTAAGAAAGAAAGAAATTGACTGAGACTTTGTTTCATTAGTGGAATATATCTAAGCTTTATGCAATAGAAATAAATATATTTATCTGAAACGGGATTTTACTGTGTAACAAATAAGAACCTTTAAAAGCTTTTTGTAAAAGCGACAGCAAGGAGTCCATCCCTACATGTTGCTCATTACCATCATGAAACTAAGAGTATAATGGGCTCAGTCAAGAATTAGGAGACCATTGTCCTAAACACTGGACAAGCATTTCATACATACACCCCTTTACACGTAGTTCAGCACCTCAGGCCATGTATCAAGATCAAATTCAGCAAAGCACTGGAACCCAGCTTAATTTTGAATATGCACACCAGTATCTCCCAATTCAGCAGAGCACAAGCCTGAATCCACTTTGTCCCATTCTGTTTCTTTCTATGATTCCAGCCTAAGTCCATTTTGTCTTCTATCCCTTCACAGAGGGGTTATGGGCATATTTACAAGATATATAAAGATCTAAAAGAAATTTTTCCTTTTTGAGGTTCAAAGACATGTATTTACATTTTTAAAAACAGACTTAGCTATTTAAGAGCTCGAGCCATTTGCACTAAAGCATACCAGATCATTTAGAAATTAAGTATATTCACTTTTCTTTCTGTTATAGTCCTGCTATAACTACATAACTCAGAATAGCAATATAGTTAATGCACATGATAATTATCATGATTACAATTAGTAGGACTCAGAGACATATAGCTCTAATCTGAAATTTTTCACGGTTAATGCTTCTCTGAGAAGTCCCTAAAATGGCACTGCAGATTTCCATCTAATTCCAAGAACAATATTTTTTATCTCCTTATGAAATATGTATTTTCATATATATATATTTACTTCAATATCTCAAACTTATTTCAGTTTCTCATTTATAGAATACATTCACAGACTTAAGACACTATTCTAGAAATCCTAACATCAATTACGTTTAAATATAAATAATTGCAATTACTATTCAATTTAATCTAACAGAAGTAGCATTTAATCTAATAGAAGTAGAACATCATCAAATCATTTCAGTGAATGTCCTAAATTCTTCCCAGAAACCCCATCCTGTGGTGGTCTTCTGCAGTATGCTATTAAGGTCATCACATTGAGGCTCTTTCCAGTTAAAAGAGGAATGACTTCCAGGGACAACAGACCCATATGGGGACAGCCCTGCTCTCTTTTCCCATACTCAGAGACCAATCCAACTCCAACTGCTCCGTTCATTTCATCTGTGCCATGATACACAGGGATTATGAAAAGAAAATCACGACCACATTCAAAACCTTATCCACTAAAATTATTGGCCAAAAATCTCAGCTACTCCATTATTTCAAATATTTTATTTGACTCATATGTCACTTTCCACTACATCAGAAATACTTTGTTCTTCTGCAGACAGGACAGCTAATTCTGGGATATGAAGTCCTTTACAGCTGAACTGTGCAAAACCACCATCTATCATCCAGCCAATTACTTGTATATAAGCCAATACCCTATCTTTCTGAAATTCTCTCCCCAGTTTGTAATTTCACTTCCTTCAAAGGCTGCTTGTTCAGATACAAGCAAATTGACTGAGCAATGGATATTCTGCCCAGAGAGGGAAACCATTCTTCCTAATCATTCAACAAACCAAATAAGAACTTGGCTAAAGATTTTCTAGTGAGAAGAGGGAGACGATGTATCTGCATGCAGACATATAAATTCTAGCAGGAAAGTAGAGGCAGATTAACACCAAACAGATGCAACTTGCTGCACATAGAAGTGACACTAAAAAATTACATGAGCATATTTGTCACTCCTCCAAAAAAAACATCCCAACAATTACCACAAAAGCTTAAAGGTATACATAAGAAAACTTTTAGGCTGTATTAAGACATGCTTAGAGCTTGTTTCTGTAATTGACATAGCAACTGAAGTTTCACACATATGCAAAATACAGCATTTCTTAGTGTGAGGCAAATGCCTTACAATTTGGGGAGCTTTTTGCCTCCTGCATTTAAAAAAAAATTCTTACTGCATACTTGCCATTTGCTTCACTCCTTGGTGGCTCACTTGTACTCTATCCATCTTCCAATACAGCTGGCAGATCATCACAGTTCTTGTTGCTGTTCCTTATGAACTGTTGGTTAAATGTCACTGGGCCCTCACTGATTTATAGATACTTTAAATTATTGAAGCATTCTTTTACTTGCTTCTTATTAAGTCTGTTTCCTCATATTCCCAGACCCTCATTCACATTTGTCTCACTTAGCTGACTCTTATCTTCTTTCTCTTCTCCCTTTGTGTTGAAGAACGAAACAAAGTAGATGCTGAGAATGTCATTTATCTTCATGCAATCTATTATTTAGATTCTGCATTTTAAAGAGACTGGACGATCTGGGATTTTTAATTGGATAAAACTTTCCCTGCTTGGTTGCTAGGTCATGTCCATTATAGGTTACCAACAACTGAAAGCTCGCCTCTGCATAACGAGTCAGTGATTTCAGGTGTTCACAAAGATATGATGGAGGAATAACCTGTTATGATGTCACCAGCTCAGACTTCACACAGTTCAGCGCAGATCAAAAGTGTTCTGCTCAGTCAGACCTCTCACTAAAAGTCTGAACTGCATTTTTAGTCATACCAAGATCAGGTGAATGAAAACTTGCCACACAGATGGAGCTAATTGTGTTTTCAGGAAGGAAGACTTGCTGAATGGAAACTAAACAACTTTGCAAAACAGAATGAGGGATATCCAGACAGTTATCTGAGTGGTTAAACTGGTATCATTCATGTTGGTTTGTTGGTTTGGTTTTTATTATTTTTCTTTAATATAAAGAATTTTACTTACAAGAGCTGAAAGTCTGGAATCTTTGCCCTTTTGTACTAATTTTTATTGAAAAGTATAAACAGTTCTGACTGCAATACTGTGCAACACCATGACAACTATCAATGAATGACAAAGACCTTTGTACAAATAGAAGAATTCCATAAAGAGAACAACAGATAAAGTTGGGCAGGTAATTACAGGTAGACAGATGCTGTGAGGCAGGATCACGAGAGGGGAGCACTCTGTAGAAGAACACATATTGAGCTTGGACAGAGGCAGAATCCAGAAAGCCTGTTCTCAAATCTGCTTTTACGTATAAATCTATTTCTATGATAATCTTTCAGAAGCTCAGCTTTGCTCCTGAATTTTCAGCTAGATACCGTCCCTGCCAAGAAATATAGCACTGAAATTAAAATATATTTATTCTGTAACCCTTATATTACATTAAGTATCTTTGTTTCCCATATACTCAGTAACAGTATGCTTTTACTGTTCTTTGCTGTTTGAAGCCAGACTAGAAGCAGCCTTAACCACACTTTTGTTTGAACATACAGTGTTTAAGCAAACAGAATCAGTGACCAAATCGTTGTCTTAATCACACAAAAAACTGAGAGGACTATATCAATTTTCTGAGATGGAGTAATCTTCATGTGTATCAATATATTATGTTTGATGTGTCTGTCTGCATACTTCTATCAGCAAAAAGAAACTGTATTCTTCAAAAATACACAGAAGTATTCACACAACACTGGTTTGGGAGGAGAGCAGTTTTCTGGACAACAGCTAAACAATGTACTTAGTTTGCAATATTAACATTATTTTTCTCAGCTCTCTCACTTATGCAGATCCCCTTTTCTGACTTAAGATGCTAAAAGTGATTTCTGGAGTATTCTGTAACCTTTTTATTAAAAAATAAAGAACATATTATGAATATAAAGTTGAAGATGAAAGCTAAGATCATAGAAAATGGCAATAAAAAAAAATTTAAATCTCCATATCTGCCTCTTTCATTATTTGATAAATTCACAATGATAAATAGCTCTGTTGAGTTAAAGTGTGTGTGTGTGTATATATGTACAGATATGTTGACTGAGGGCTCGATCATCTAATGAGAGACAATATGTATTTGTCCCAGTTTTTTATATATGTATGTTCACTTTAATGTATACATATGTACACATACACACACACACATATATATTAAAGAGAAAGATGAACTTCCATAGCCATTGCCACCCAGTGGTCATAGAATAATAAAAGCTCCCTAGACCCATGCTTTCCTCTCTAAACAGCACTCCTCCCTTAGAAGAACTATTAGTTTCATACCTATCAATTTCAAAACTACTAGCAAGATGGTGATTTTTAAACATGTGTCTTATCGGAAAAAATAACCCTCAGAAAAGAAACATAAATATATAGAAAAGGTAGCCTGGTGCGATGAATCCATCACCCATGTATAATGTCTTATTGAGAAGGCAGCACTAGCATTTTTCTAGATGCAGCTACAAGACATTTCTCCCCTCGAAAGTGAGTCTCTAGTATTTGTTCTGCTTCACAGGATGTTGTAACACCAGGAGGATCCCTGCCCTGTTTGTCTGAGAAAGCAATGAGCAATGGAAGCTTTCAATTACCTCAGTCTTTGTAAAATTAGAACATTTTACAAGGCTTAAAGAAAATAAAACTACAAAGAATTTGGGTGAGATCAGAAACAGTGGCACAGTGAAAATGTGAAAGCAAGGTTGTAACCAGTTCTGTTTGTAACACTTGCCATGACAGTCTTTGTCTCGTAATCCTGGCCAGAGTTCTAATTTAGATAATTACATCCTTTTTAGCTAAAATTCTCCCTCCGGTTTCAGTTGGCTGGGACGTTTTTCTTTCCTTCTTTCTAATATGAACCACATGCAGGGTTAGACCGGGCAGTGTTAAGCAGCTGCTGCATTTCATTCCAGGCAGGTTGCCATTGTGACATTGAGGGCCGCTGAACTAAGAATCGGAGGTGAGTACCCAGAATGAATATCTAACCCCCGTGAATCTATAGCAAAACTTCCTGTGGTATCAGTTAAGGTAGGATTTCATAGCTTTGCTATTGCTATATACTTTGAGAAAGTCACAGAATCTCTGTTTCTCTTTCTTACCTTATTTACTTAATCCATCTGGTACAAAAACTTTTGCTTATGTTGTGGTAATACCCTAATACAGCCAAGTCCTGATCTCAAATGAACATCAAGGCACAAACGGATTGTGCATATTGCACTAAGTTACCAAGCCCACAGAAATTCTTAACTTCATATGTGCTTGCACATTATGAACCCCTGAATATTTTGCCAGAGAAGTAATCCTTCAGGGTTCTCAGTCCTGCTCTGGACATTCAAAAAGGTAGAAACACACATAGTTACTACCAACAGTTGCTTGAAGTTAACTGATGAGACCCCATCAAAATCAAAATGATCTAGTGACAGAACTGATGCAAAAGAGGCTTGTGCTGCCAGAAGAAATTGAAGGGATCTCCATCTGTTTGGATGCACCTGCCAAATGGAGAAAGTCCACTTTCTAAAGACTGTGCTCTTTGGCCTGAGAGTGAGCAGCACATCAAGAAGCAAACCACGCAGGATATAGCTGGATGATATAACCAAATGGACAGCAGGCAGCTGAACATACTGCTGTGCAAAACAAAACACGAAAGCAAAAGACAAAGGCTAGCCTCCACAGTCGTTAGGCTATGGAGGAAGGGAAGCAACACAAGGAGAAAACAGACATATTTAGACCCTTATTTAGCATTTACAACAGCGGGATGCTAGTTCAGGGAACTTTAATCACCATTGAAAGAAGCATGTAATCACACAGGGACTTGCCAACTTGAGTGCTTGCCACTCCTCAAAAAATTTTCCTTTTTTTCCAGTGAAAAAAGTTCAGGGATGTGAACCAAAGTCCCCTGGGCTGACACTAAATGCCCTAGGGTTGTAAAGCAACCACCAGGTTTCAGATTATCCATTTCAGAAATTATAAGCAGTTCTAAACTCACTAAGCCTCGGGTGCAGGTGGAACACCAAGTCCCAGCCACTTAATTCCTGATATTAATGAAACAGCTTCACTGACCAGGCTCAGTTGAGTAAAGGTGGAAAGAAATGTATAAAACTCGTAGAAGAAGACTGGAGGTGAATGTAGCAGCACTGTTTTGTTTGGTTTGAAGTCCAACAGATTGCTGAAGTTGTTTTTTCCCCCCCCCTTTCAGCCTTCACATTGCAGTTACTCCTGTAATTGACTGCCTAAAAAGCAAACTTTCTGAATTAGTTTGGATTGCTAATTTTATGCTTTATTTTTCCTTCCTTTATTATTCTCCTCTTTACTCCTTATTCATAAACCATTATCCCAGCCTAAAGTGTTTCAACTTCTGCTAAGGACAATACAAGCATCTTTCAGCCTCACCACATGAATCTATTTGGAAGCATCATGTATTTGCATGCTTGTATTTGATCTTAGTGCCTACTTACCTCACTGCATGTCTGTCTGGTATTTTTCTCCCTTAGTGTAAACTTGGTTTGTTATTTGTAAAGGAATTTCATTTTTAAAAAACCCATCATAAAATGTGGAAAGCTATTCTGATGATCAATACAGTACTAATGTAATTATCCAAGGAAGTATCTAAGTAACCAAGACTGCATGACCAAAGAGGAAGATGACCTTCAGTCTCATCACCTTCACAAAAATAAGTTCGAGGGATTCTGCGAAAAAAAATTATTTTAGCTATACTAAACAGGTGTAGTGAACAGCCTCTGGTGTCAAAAACCTCATTTGATATATGGAAGATGGTTGACGAGACACCTTCCCTTAGGCTAATATTTGCAGAAAAACAAGAAACAAAGGCTTTCTTGCTTTCAGGTGTTTAAATGTGCACAGAATTACCCTAAGAACAGTATTCTGTCTTCCTCAGAGCCCAAGTTAGTTAACTATACAGCTCTGTGAGACACTAATTACTATGCCAAAAATCATCAATAATGACAGCCAGATATAATACACCATGCAGAATCTCAGATAGTTTTTAGGAGTTCATTTCATCTCTCGATCAGAGAGGGCTCTGTTTTTGAAAGAGAAATTATAGGTGGAACTGTTCTAAACCACAGTTACCTGGAGTGGCAGAGACACTGCTTCTGCTTGTGCTGAGCATCCCTTCAGACAGAGGCTTCCCCACCCTGGGGGACCATGGGGAGGTGGGGAGTCCTAGGGGTCCCAGGGGATTACTGGAGGGTATGGTCAGATTTATAGAGTCCCTTACACAACCTTCAAGATGATAACTAAAAAATATTTTCCATTGTTCACCTGGAGCTGTTCGTATTTTTTTTTAAAACCATATGGATTGTCTTTCAACTACCCCAAATATGAAGACGACTTTGTTGAATGTCATCTCAGCCATTCACAGGGTAAGGAGTTAAGACTCCTTAGCAACTCCTAGAGCTAGGTCCAAACATGTCGGTCTGAATTTACAACATCACAAATATCCTGTTGATTTTATCTGTATTTTCCTTCCATTCATTGCAGGGACAAAGAACCAAGTTAAAATCTCATCAAAGAGCTATTCGGAGATGCAAGCGCTGTGTTTTTAGCTCAACCCAACCTAAAATTGTTAAAAACTCGATCTTAAGGATGAGCAAGTGCATTCAGAAAAGCTGCATCACTCTGAATGAATCTTTGTGTGGACTGTGTCCCTTGTTTGTGTAACAGGAATTTGTGCTAATATTTAATTTGCAGTCTTCCAAATGCCCTAGCCTTCTCTCCCAAAACTTCTGTAAGTTTGAAAACCAGTTTGGCAACATTTTTCTAATCAAGCTTCTAGGAGGAAAAAGTAATTATTTTCATACTACTCTGGACGATCAGCAGAAGCCGAGAAGCATGAGAAAAGGTATTACAGTGCCAAACCCTGTGATTATCAAGTAGTGACTAAATCTCTTACTTTTTGCTGTGCCATAAACTGGCTTTTTTTTTTGGCCTACTTCTTGCCATAGAAAATATTGCAAAAAGCAAAGATTGATGTCCCCTTTCCCTGCCTTATTGGTATTGGAAAGAAACAACAGTTTTCTCAAATTCTGTGCTCATCTAAGGTAAGAATGTTGTATAATCATAAAGCTTCCTCCCATGAGAATTTTGGTGTGACTAATGATCTCACAGGCATATGCCAAGATCATCCTCATAAAGCCCTGGCAGCTCCCAAGATCTGCATTTCACTGCAGTCTGTTTAAAGAGATGTCTACATATTACAGCCCACCATAAGTGTTGCCATCGTGTTCACTGAGAGCAGGTTTCATACACACACTTCTCAACTGCAGCATTTTGCTGGAGTAGTACTTGTAGTAACTGACTCACAAGGTCTGCTAAAGCATATTGATTTCAATGTAACAAATCTGAAACCTGTGAAGCAGTGATGTTTATTAACCTCAGCTTTTTGTCAGTCTGGGATAACTATGTTAAGTCCTGAGAATGAAATTTCATTATAAAAACTAAGCTGTAATTAGTACTATGCTAGCTTGTGCCCTCCAGATAGGAACACAGAAGAGACCTGCCAAGCACAAATTAAAGCTGTTCCTTTGTACACTGTGCCTAGATATCAGGAGTCCAAGAGCCACACAGATAATACCCATGGATAATGGACTGCCCGAAGGCAATAGAAAAATGCAGAAGTCAAAATGATAAGGCTGACTGAAAGCTGTAGGACATTATGCTTCGGCTATACTTGTATAGCTTCACTGGAAAAACACCATAGCCCTAGACTGCATCGATGTTCTTATTGGTCAACTATGCATAAAGGAACTCGCATAAAAAAGTGAAATTTTCAATAGTTCTTGCTATATGGAGAACCAGAGAAAAAGAAAGCCTTGGAGCAATGCAGTTAACAAAGAAGCCCAGTATCTTCAACATATCCCCACAGTTGATGTAGTTAACTTTGTACAGAGACAAGGCAATATCCTTCTTCAGTTGCAAACTCAACCTGAGAGTGAAGCAAATCTTACAGTTTGCCTACAGTTTCCTGCCTGTTTATACTCTCCCTGCTTCCTTTAAAAGTGCATAAACCTTTAAAAGTGTGTAAAGAGCAGTCTGGCCTTATGTTTTTATTAAAACACATTATACGAGGCATATGTATGTATTTAGGAAGAACAATACAATTCTGCATTCGTCACCAACATTGAACAACCCATTAGTCCTTACATTTTAAACAGGAAAAAAAAAACCAGCCCTCAGGGAGTTTTATCCCTGATTTAGCAGGCAATTATTTTGGAGAAATATCTGACTGTGAATACAGTGAATGTGAATGTCTAAAAAGGGGGGACTAGCATCACTATTTTCAATAACACATAATTACAACTATAGTGTTACCAGATTTTCCCAGGTAGTTTGGACAGTTCTTTTAACTTCAGAGGCATCGTACACTGCTATTTGTATCCTGAAGTTCATTGAGCAGAAATGTTTATTCGGCTATTTAATATAATAAAATAAAAAATCTAAATGTAGTGCTTCAAAACTTCATACTGCTATTTTAAGATTTTAAAATATCTTCCTTTCAATATAATTCCATAAATTTCATTTATAATAAACTATTTTTTCAGTAAAGAGAAGTAGTTCCAGAATGTTTAAGGCTACAGTTTTCACGATAAGAACCGGGTTTTTCTCCCTGAAACGTCTATGCAATGACCCTTCAGAAGACTCTGTTTGAAAGAATACTGGGAGTGTAAAATCTGCACCTAAGGATTCATGTAGGATTATGAAATAGGAGAAAAAAGAAACAACATTTTCTGACACCACAGTTCTGCCTCGTACAGAAAAAAAAAAAAAAAAAAAGGCAAAATTATAACTCTCTTCAGAAAATCAAATTGGGAGAATTTAGCAAAGTAATTTCTGAAGTCCAGGCGCTTAGGACAAAACATTACCTTCTCTTTGGCTTCATGGAGATATTCAAACTGTCTAGATTGTCCCATCTGATCCCGATTTCCCATTGTTGTGAAGTGACAAACGTCTTCTGAGGAGTTGCGGCATGGAGAATGTGCCACTGTTACTTACTGATTCCATATCACTACTGCTAATCACAGTGTCTTTTCCTTTTTTGGTAGACCACCAAGGTATAATCCACTAATATGCAAGACACAGTCAGGTTTTAAGAACATACTGCACTTAGTCCTAGATCTACATGATTTATTTTGGGACATTTTAATATCTGCCTGTATAGATTCTTGCAAGCCTTACACGTTAAAATTCTGCTTAAAGACTGTTAATGGACAGGTATTAAAACATAATACTAATAAAGTCTTTGATACAATTCAGTGAAGTCAAAAGGCTTTCTTAAATTGCTTTATAATTTAGAACAGGAACTTCATTAATCAGAAACATATCAATGTAAGATCAATCAAAGAAAATTTTATGGTGGGAGCAATAATTTTCTATGACAGAAATTTACTCCCTGCTAGATACTTTGCCTAAATAAAATGTTACCACTGTACTTGAGCAGTACAAAAGGAAATAATGCAGGAAAAAATGGCAGCAACCAGGTAGACACAGAAATTCACAGATCTATTCCCAGATGTTGGGAAACCTTACACTACATTCAGAAGGATTCATATATTAGACCTCAAATATAAATACAAACTTGAAGCATGCAGTGAAGTTAAACAAGCTCATGCACCACTGGTTAGTATTCACAAAGGCATATGACATAAAAAAATTTATGACATAAAAAAATCTTATGTTTTGGGAACCAAAGGTAATTACAGAAATCTGGTTACTCATTTTGCATAAGTGGCAAATTTTCAGTCCATTCCTCCCATTTACTGAAATAATGCATCACATTTACCAGTTTTATAAACATTATTCCAATATGCAAAAAGAAAACATTACCAAATCTGAATTACATTTAAACATTTGATTGAGAAGGAGCAACACAGCTGTGAAAATGAAATGAAATTTCAATAACTGAAATAAAATTTCATCTTTAAATTAGTTAAATCATTAAATTAATGTGAAAAATAAATACCATTGGGATTTCATAAACAGCTCTGAAAAGATGGCCATCTGGTTGGTCATTAAACCTAAAGAAGATGTGCCAAACTTAATGAAACCCAGGACTTGAGACAGATTAAATATTTTTTTACCTCAGAACAAGATAATATGTAGCATCTAAATCTTTGGAGTTATACTGTCAAGAGGTCTCTCCCGTTGCATCTGCACTACACTCTGGCATGGGTGAATTCAACATGCCAGTCATTCCATGTGATTTTGCTTGTAGGCATACAAAGACCTTGACACTCACGATATTGAAAGCCCTAATTATTTGGGAGGTAACATGGACCAAGAATTTTTGAGAATACAAGTAATTTAGAAGGCCAAATTCAATGTAAAAACCTGTTTGAGTCCAAAAATTCTCTTCTTTTTTTGCAATATGAAGTGCTTGACACAATGGAATTGACAGCTACACATGAAGATAGTGCTCTGTCAAGGGAAGGGATCTACTGTTATGCTTTCTTAACCAAGAACCTGATGAAAGTCTGTGTGGAAGAGGAAGATGTGTCTCACAATTTTAGAGGCCTGGCTGCTGAATTTTGCTTCACATTTTATGCGTATTTAGTTTGCATTTACGTGGTTTCCTGCTCCTCTGGCCCTCAGTTACGGCTGGGATGACTCACCAAAAATTACTGCAAGGCACGTAATTTCCAAGTCAAATGAGCAAATTAGTGCCATGCATATCTTGAATAGCTCTCCTCTGGACCAACATATTGTCGTAAGTCACCCACAAGAAATGAAAGGGCTTCAGTTCCCTGGCAGGTTGCAGAAGCCTGCAAGAAGAAACTATGTAAGAGCACTGCATAAGAATTTGGAGTATGGCTGAGGTAGCCAAGCTTCTGTGAGTATCTCTGGAGTACTCAGCTAGACCATGATCAGCCCAACACAAGTTTCACACTTCCATGCTGCCCACAGCGTCTACATTCAAACTGCCTCACCTCAATCACCAATTTAGTGCTTCATTCTAGTGGCTCACTCCAGACTTGAGCCAGAAAGCGTGACTGATCCCAAGTACCAAGTTGAACCTGGACCTTCTGATGCTTACCAAGTTGGATAAGGAAATGTCAGGTAATCAGTTGTCTTCCAGTAAAGTACTGGAAAGCTCTTTTAAAGTGGAAAGACAATGTTAAGAAAAAAAAAAGTATTTATTGGACAGCAGAATGACTTGCTCATATTAATCTGATAAACTCAAATATCTATTTTGGTGTGACAAAAAGACATCTTAGCCTTATCCCTCTCATCATGTGTTTGCAAGTTGGTCAACTATCTCAAAATCCTTCAGAGAAAAACCAAGTGAAAGACCTGCTTTTGAACCCTCAGGCATGACTTGCTAAAGTCTAAGGCATGTCATCCTTAACTAGAGCCAGTTTGGAGAAATTCCTTAATAAACTTAGCATTTAAGATACTCAGTATCTGTAGGCACATTTTAAGAATGCCTACTCTTTCTCTTCTAAAATGCGGAATATGAGATCATATCTGAACTTCTGACATGGTCTTTCGCAGATGAAAAATTTGTGAGATGTGTCAGGCAGCTTACAGGAATTTTGATCCCTGACACCTACAGAAAGACTAGGCTGCTTGGATATTTCCCACGCAGACAGCCTAAAACAGCCAGTCACTCAACACTAATTCATCAGCAACACTAAAGTATACACCTGTACATCTCATGCTGATATGTCAATCAGAAAACAATTTATGGAAACCTTACATTAACAAAATGAACTATGAATCATACAGCTTTTTTTTTTTTATCTTGAGAAAGAAAAGCTGCATTAAAAGTTCACAGTATGAGACCATATGAGAAATTCCTCTTAAATAAATATAAGCTCTGAATTAACATTACATACAATTACTCCTTTATAATATTTCCATTTATCTCTTTCTTTCACTTCCTTTCCAAGAAGAGCGGATGTGTTGCTTTGCTTTATCTACCTTATGCTATTAACAATTTATTCGGTAGCTATGACGTACCAAATGATACATCTCCAAAATTATGCAATGAGAATATCATTTCCTCATCAATTAGGTTGGAAGATAGATCTTTCTGTTTGCAATGTCTGCCTTTCCAGCAAAACAAACTTGTAATATCAGCTTCACCTACTAATTTGGGGGGTGGGGGTGTTACTTTCATTTTATTCTATTTTTTGGAGAAGTTATGTTGCCTATTATGCAAATGTGCAACACCTATTATTTGTCTCTCTACAAGACTGTTTCTTACATTTTACATTCTTAATTTCTTTTTTACTTTTTAAAATCTCTTGCCCATGACTACTGAGCTATTCCATTAAATTGCTCATACTTCTTGCATATGATATTTTGTCTCTCAAAACCTGTGATCTTTTTCAGGAATAATTGCTTGACTACACACCTGAATCTGTTGTATTTTTCAGTCCCCTCCATCCCCTATTCACAGCCTATGCAGCACATGGACAATACAATCTGCAATTGATTTGGCAACTGACCTTGGGAAAACATTTGGTTCTAATGTAAGATTTTGAAATTCCCAATTTTTGGATGAGCAGTTCAGTCTACAGAAAAGAGTTCATGATAGAAACTCAGTGTGTATGGTTATGTCAAACATCTCTCAAAGATGCAAGGTGAGTTAATCCAGTATTTTGTTCAGTACGATATCTGACAAATGCAGAAGAAAAATGGCATAAAAGAAGAAAAAGGGAATAAAATAGAAGAAAAAATAGCAGGAGCACTAATTGAGCACTATGGTAAACACCCATCTACACGAGCAATTTTGGGGGACATATTTTTCACCCTCCTCTAATATTCAAAAAATATTACAGAATCTTTCTTTTCTTTAACATGTTTAAAATAGATTGTTTTTTTTTCTTGTAACAATTATCATCTCTGCACAGCAACAACTACCTCAGTTAAAAGACAAAACCTTACTGATGGCTAAAACATTCATTTATTTCACAATGCAATTAAACACTACACATACTGAATACAGGAACAAAAATAGGCCCTAATCCTGTAGAGATTTATGTCCATTCTTAAATACCGGAATATGGGAGCAGTCCTAATGAAGTCATTAGGCTTACTCACTTTAAGGTAATTGAGACTATCATACATTTAAAATTTAGAAACCTGTGTAAGTTTTTCAATGATTAAGTAATACCACTGATGTTTCTGCTTCAGATGTTAAGTTTTGCTGAAAAAGAATTTCATGTGTATTTCTTAAAACAAAACCTCATAAGCAGGGAGGATTAGACTGTGCTACAGACACTAAGCAATAACTTAGATTGCAGTGGCACTCCTGATCCAGTAAAAAGTCCTCCCCTGGAAATGCCATCCAGCAGAAGAATATCATGCAAATGAAGAAGAAACTGATGCAGTCATCATCTCCTTTAGCCCATTATTGATTTATGTTTTGGTTTCTTTCCTGAAGTAAACATCTAACCAAAACAAAACTGTTTGTTTTTCTCCATGCATGAAGGATAAGAGGCATAGATGACAGATATTATGTCCCTATAAATAAAGTAGTCCAAGAGGCAATTAGATAATTTATCTTCACTACCATGTAGTGGTAACAGCCTTGTGGTTTAGCTTGCTCTGCATGGCTCACAGAAGCTTGTTTTTCTGCCATCTCATAGGAAGGTAATACTGACTTCTGAGTTCTTTCCTGATTTTTCCTGACTAGGTGCCTTCCAGCTCGTTAATGACGGCTATTTTGCTTTGAACAAGGAAGATGCTTTTTGGAAAGAATAAAGATTTTTTTTACATTATGTTACTCTTTCAGCTTTAAAAATAAACCCTGGCCATACAAGATGTCTCTTTCTGTGTGCCTGGAGTTCATTTGTTTGTGGCACACTCTTGCCATGCATTGCAGAGTCAGGACCTTCCTGGGCAGAAAACAGGTCATTCTCAGAAAAGATTCAAAATCCCATTCAAGATTTATAACAGAGAAGTAATTCCTAGCTATACAGGTTCACGCAACCCAGATTTTATTTGTCTGAGCTGGGGGAGCAGGGGATGAATGGAATTTCTGGCAGCTGAGTTCTCTTGACTGGTTGTTCAGTAAAAGCCTCAAAATGTTAACTTTCTTGTCTTGTGAAGAATGACCTCAGCCAGAAATACAGCAAGTAGAGAACTGGAAGGACTTTCTCTTCTCCAGTTTGTCCCTGCGATAATGATTAATACTAATATTATGAGCAATAGATCCCATGACCATTCCATCCCGTACAGTCTCCACCAGTTTTAATAACTGATTTTATGTGAAATCACTCTGCTATTTGATCTATATGGCAACTCTGTCTATGAGCTCTTGAAACTTTTAAGAAGCCCCATCCCAACCTCTCCATGTTCATCCTCCCGTTCTGTAGCAGATGGCCCCCAACACGAGGCTGTGAACTAAAGCCACCTTAGGAACATCAGTGGCTGAGTGTTTTTTCTGTGAACTTGCTTAGGATTAGCAGCTGTAACACATCTGGGTGCCAAAGTCATAGACAGCAAAAAATTTTTATGCTAAGTAAGAATAAACAGTGAAGCAGACAGGATGCGCCAGGTGATTTTCTCACCACTTTCTGAGTTTCTGTTCTATCAAGCAGCTTATCATCACAAAGATGAAGGAAATGCTGTGCAGCACAGTGCAGGACTACAGGACAAGTGATTTATTATGTAAGAAATTAAAAAAGCATTCAGATATTCTGAGTGGTATCTCATTTTGATAATCATGGACAAATAGCAAGTTACTGCATTTCCTGCCAGCAAAAATTCAAGTTTCATTACTTGGGAAAACATAGGCATAATGCTGCATTTCAGCAAAGCTGATGAGAACATTTTGGGGTTTTGTCTCTTTTTATGTTAGCGTTGAAATGCTACCATATACTGCAAAGCAACCAGAATGCTGAGACAGCCTTGTATTGCATAGATAAATCACACAATTGAAACCTCAAATTAAAAACAGCCAGCAGACAATATATGATGCACATGGCTGAAAAACATCATTATGTGACTATACTGTGTCAAGGCCTATGCATGGAACTCGCCTCAGGCAAATTCCCAGCAAAATCTTTGATAGTTATATCAACTATTTAAAAAGCTTGGTATGGACCCCATAATTTTTGTGCCCCTTATTAGATATTTAAGTCTGCAAATATCAGTCTTATTGTCTCTGTAGAAAACACAACTGTATTTATAGAACTCTTTAAAGCACTTTGAAATTTTTGGATGTGCAGCTAAGTAGTAAACAGGAGAAACATGCATTACCACAAAAAAAAAAAAAAAAAAAAATCAATATAAATAGGCAAGTCTGAAATTGGAAAAATGTAGTTTTCTATGAAGGACTGATAAGACCACAGTTCAGAGAGTCAAAGGCATTAACAGGGAAAGGTAAGTTGCTTTTTTAAAAAGGACTGGTCCTAGATCATGATACAATGCAGTTCTATTCCTTGCGCAGCTATTGATGCCACATCAAAAGACATAAAATGACCATTCTAGTTCAACAGTTGCTTGTAAATCTAGATAGTCAGTGTGTATGGGACAACATGGGATAAAGCATAAATATAGTGCAAGGTGACTGTAAATGGATGCCAAAGAATCACTAGTAGAATAGATAGGATGGAAGCCCAGGCAAGAACTCTTAACTTGAAAGGAACAGGTTTGTGAGATGATGGCCTTGACTACAAAGATTAAATATTACAACCAGATGCTAGAAGACTATTCCATCTCAGTTTACCTTGGTACAAGCACTTTTACAAGGAGCAGCTTTCACTAATTCATAGTGCCTGCTCTTTTATTGCTACCTGGTGGTTAGACCAGGTCACCACACCACTCTGTTCACTATGCTAGTTTTTACCATTTTCCCAGGCTAAACTCAAAGTCTTGGTGTTCATTCTACACTAGGAGTATTCTCCTCACACGGAAAACTTCTAACAAATCCTAACGCCATAGGGAAAGTTATGCTCTCAGTTGCAGAGAGACTAGGTTTCTTTGAGAAGTAGGATGAAGTTTAAAGCACATTGCTACATCACCTTTTTTCCTTCTTCCTCTCTGAGAAGTAAAATTTTCTGAACATAAAAGTTTTGTACACAAATATTTCAGATCATCTTCTGACAAGCCTGGCTCTTTTGCATTGTAACTTTTCCCCTCTAGCCATGGAAAAGAGAGTTCCATACACACTTCTCCCGCTGTCATGTCCCAGTTTCTTAGGATGATGATTCAGGTTTGCCGATTCCCAGGTCAGGATTAAGGTGAAATGACACCAGGGATCCTTTAACTCATAAAACTCAATTTTTATTTGCTCACAACAAGAATTGGCATGCTCATCATAAAAATTGGTGTGCTCACAACAAAAATTGGCATGACACTATGTCAATGTCGTGGTTTAACCCCAGACAGCAACTAAGTACCATGCAGCCGCTCACTCACTTCCCCCCCTCCCCCTCAGTGGGATGGGGGAGAAAATCGGAAAAAGAAGTAAAACTCATGGGTTGAGATAAGAACAGTTTAATAGAACAGAAAAGAAGAAACTAATAATGATAATGAT